>JAQPZY010001695.1:5872500-6472500 GCA_029931535.1 Margaritifera margaritifera
TTACTTTCTGTTAGAGGAATCTGGAACGAGTGTGTATTTATAGAAGAGGCAACTACTGGAGTCGCTACGCGAATTTGTCTACTACGCATGTATGCCTATATTCACAACTCAGTTCCATTCTTTGTTGGGGGTGTGCGCTTAGTCGAGAGGGTATCGGGGTTGGTGCGTTCAGGCAAGGTAATTCGCCGACTCATATTCGATTCCCAGCAGGTGACGAATTATATTTCTCTAACATTCTCTCTCTCTCTCTCTCTCTCTCTCTCTCTCTCTCTCTCTCTCTCTCTCTCTCTCTCTCTCTCTCTCTCTCTCCGAAAAAGATGTATGTTGTAAGGGAGAAAGGGATCTTCCCATGTATGTGGACATTATAAGGCACCCCTATCCTAGGGGAGAAACCCTTATGCATGGTACTCTGCAAACCTCGTCCCTGATACAAATTGTATTCCCCTTAGGTAAGATTCCCTATCCTGCCCACGTACATGGGAAAGATTATATTAGGCCTAATCCCTAAGAAAGATGCAATTTAAAAACGTGATGCAGACTTTCATATTAAAGGCAATACTCTAGTGGCACCAAGTCCCTTAGAGTTCTCTTTTGTTCTAATTAAATCATACAATCATAGCAACCGTGTTTTATACAAATGTCACATAGCCCTAGAATCTCTACGCAAAGTTTGCAAAATCAAATAAACAGATTCTGTGCCATACATAGATATTTCTCGATATGTTCTTACAGAAACTCTTTGGATTTAGTTTTCGGCTGAGTCAGTTTCAGCAATACAATTACCTTTCGTCTTGTTATTAACTGGAAAAAATTCAATTTCAGTAATACAATTACCTCTCGTCTTGTTATTAACCGGAAAAAAGTCCGTTTCAGCAACACGATTACCTCTCGTCTTGTTATTAACTGGAAAAAAGTCAATTTCAGCAAAACAGTATCCCCCTCCGCTCGTCTTGTTATTTACTGGCCAAAAAAGTATATTTCAGCAATACAATTACCTCTCGTCTTGTTATTAACTGGAAAAAAGTAAATTTCAGCAATACAGTTACCTCTCGCCTTGTTATTAACTGGGAAAAAACCTAGGCGGTACTAGGATATAGCTATGGGATTTCAGTTTAAAAACCTGCACGTTTACATATTTGCGTTGACTCAACGCACTCAGCTTTACGCAATACTTGTCTGACATCTGTATGATAATTTTAACTTATTCATGTGTAAGTTGCTAAAATTACTGAAAGAAAGCAATTTTAGTATAATTTAATATGCGAACATGACTCTATTTTCCTACAAATTTAATGCTATTACTATTTGAACTATTAACAACACCTCTATGCACTAGGCAATAAATTATAGATTTAATGTTTTCTTACTTTATGCTACTAATTTTAGCTAATTAGACGTGTCAATTGCATTAGATGTAAACATTAATATTTGTCTTGATGTTATCACAAATGGAAAGTATGAAATTATCCATATTTTCATTATACTTGCTTCTTTCTTTATTTCTTTGTCGGTATTTAAAGATGCTAAAATTCTGAGGTAAGATAAGTTTTTATAATATCATTGGATTACACTACTGCACAAATAAAAGAACATTCCGCCCGCGAAATTTGTTTTTCATTAGGAAGAAGATCGTAGCTGAATTTGTTAAGTTGCGAAAACATGAAAAGTTTGTCTTTGCCAAGACACCATAATGAAAATCCATAACTCCTTTGTGTGTATGTGTGAATGAGGTAGCACCGCAGTATTTTTGAAACAATGGCATGTTCAGAATGCACCATCTCACATGTAAACTCATCTCTTGTCAAAGTGATCAACATTCTTTTACAACCGATTCAACATACCGTTAGAGCCGCGTACTATTTGCACAAGAACTTTTGATCTGTTTTGTGTTGGGTTGTTTTTTTTTTTTTTTTTGGAGGGGGGGGGGGGGGGGGGGTTGTTTTTTTTTTCAATCTAACCGTACCGTTTTCGTAGCGTCTTTTACAGTTTTATGTAGGTCCCTTCGTTTGCGTACAGTTCCTGTATCCTGGCCCTTTTCTGCATCTACTGCAGCCCACATGTAATGTTTCACACCTTTTGCGTTACTTTCTTATATGGTTATATGATTTAGCAGTTTCGTCTTGTTACCCTTGAGGGAGAATGTTCGAAACCTACCATTTCATTAACCCGAGTCGGCTACAGTGGTGCGTCCTTCGGCAAGGTATTTTACTCCAATTACCTCGGCACTAAATAACCTACTTTTGTTGCTGTGCCGTTAAACACCAAACTAAGACTAAGCCAAACCAGTCGTCTTCGTACTGTTTCCGATTGTTTGCGTACCGTAACACAGTGTAGATATAGCGTTTCGTCTTCGTACCGTTTCCGATTGTTTGCACACCGTAACGCACTGTAGGTATAGCGTTTCGTCTTCGTACCGTTTCCGATTGTTTGCGTAATGTAATAATCTGTAGGCATAGCGTTTTGTCTTCGAACCGTTTCCCATGTTGCAAAAGACTTTATAAGTACTGTAAAATTGTAGCACCTGTGCCGAATAGTATTAAGAAGATATTTGTGTTGTTGTTTCCTCTAAATTTGTGCTAAAAATGCTTTTTTTTTAAAGTGACTATTTAAAATTAAAGAGAAGCGAGAGAGAGAGAGAGAGAGAGAGAGAGAGAGAGAGAGAGAGAGAGAGAGAGAGAGAGAGAGAGAGATGAAACCACAAATTATTCAATGTATTTATTTCAGAGAAGACATATGAATGAAGATATCTGTGGATATTCTGAGAACAATATGAGAAATATATATATATATATATATATATATATATATATATATATATATATATATATATATATATATATATATATATATATATATATATATAGAACGTAGACGCGTGTTCATTTACTTTTTTCTGTTGTGGTTAGTGCTCATAAAAAGAGGTAAACTTCATTCTCAGACCTGTGACATTTTCCATCGATGACTGGACAGAGATGGACTTTTATATTCTCAGACCTGTGACATTTTCTATGGATGACTGGACAGAAATGGACTTTTATATTCTCAGACCTGTGACATTTTCCATGGATGACTGGACAGAGGTGGACTTTTATATTCTCAGACTTGTGACATTTTCCATGGATGACTGGACAGAGATGAACTTTTATATTCTCAAACCTGTGACATTTTCCATGGATGACTGGACAGAGATGGACTTTTATATTCTCAAACCTGTGACATTTTCCATGGATGACTGGACAGAGATGGACTTTTATATTCTCAGACTTTTGACTTTTCCCATATATAACTGAACAGAACTGAGTTTATTATCTCTGAACCTTTATATCGTAAGTGTGGGATCTGTTTTATAAATTACAAAAAGTTTTTCTCGTCTGAAGGAAATGTTGCGTGGATTTGGTAACAGTTATTGTTTCTGGAATTGTCTCTGTATCTTCAGAAATTTGAAATCTTCAGTGGGCGAATGTCTGCAAATTTGGTGTTTTGTATTTATATTTGTACTTTTCAATTTTTAGCGATATCTTAGGAAGGAAAGTGTCATGGGACAAGGTACAACACAATTTCCTTCACAGTATCAAAATTATGAATTAGGATGACAAGTGGCATGGGACACGATACAACAAGATTTCCTTGACAGTATCAGAACTGTCAGTTAGGAAGAAAAGTGTCATGGGACAAGATACAACAAGATTTCCTTGACAGTATTGAAACTGTCAGTTAGGAAGACAAGTATAATGAGACATAATACAGCAAGATTCCTTTGACAGTATCAATACTGTCAGTTAGGAAGACAGGTGCCATGAGACAAGATACAGCAAGATTTCCTTGTCAGTATCAAAACTGTCAGTTAGGAAGACAAGTGTCATGGGGCAAGATACAGCAAGATTTCCTTGACAGTATAAAAACTCTCAGTTTTGTGTTTCTTTGCATTTGATGAGAATGAGTGTTCCAAGAAAGACAATCTTCTCGTATTCTCTGACGTTTCGCATTTTCCGGTGGCAACTGAACACAAATGAATTTTGTTATTACAATTCAACTTTTGATTTTGAACGACACCGACGGATGGTCTTTCACATTAACAAGAAGATGTTCTCACTAGAAGTGCTACTTTTCTCCGATAATAATCAGTCATTCCTAGAAAGACACACTCTCTGTACTCGCAGAGGTTTGAAATCTTAAGTTAGCAACGACTTACGGATGTTTTATATGCTTTACCTTGAAGTTTTAAATTTGCGGCGATATCAGCAAATAAAAAAGTATTTTTCTCGAAGAAGTTAAAAGTAAGCCCTTTTGGCTGTTTTTATGAAGTCTGGCTTATATAAAAAGATAAGTGAGCCTGAATAACAAGAAATATAATATATCGACTTTCGGAGGCTTGGGGGGTACGGGGACGCGCCCACATGACCATTACATGGTGCTATATTTCCTTGCCTAAACACTCCGCACCCATTAAAAATATAATTATTGATGTCATATTTTTTATTATCTTTTTGACTGGTTCAAAACAGCTTGTTCAGGAAAGTTATCTCTTATAGAGAGGAGTAACCAGACTGAAATTTTAGCTCAAAAGGTCGTCAATAAGTGCCAATTTTGAACTTCCAAATCTACTGAACCTATTTTGACCAAATTCTGCAAGGGTGTCCAAGTAGCAAGCCTTTCAGATTTGCAAAAACTCTGTCGGTCCACTATCCCATGTAGCCAATATTACTGAATATAGAAATTGTTCGAAGTTCTAAAAAAATCGCTTGACCTTCTTTTACCATATTTGTACGGTAGCATGCCAATTATGACTGCCATTATACAGAAAACAACTGCAGACGATTTTCTTTTGAAAACCGCTAAATCTCTTTTTTTATCTACAAAAAATATCATATTCTGACACCAAGAAATTTTGAAGGTTTTACACTTTGTACCGATAGATTACCAAAATAACGGCCATTAAATAAGCTATAGGAAAGTCAATACAAAATAGACATTACCTAGTCTGACTTCATTTAACAGGGGTCATCCAGGCATACGCCCAATGGCTAGTACATTTTACTTTTAGGCCATTGTAAGTCAGGTAAGAGATCCAAGGCCCACTTTGGCCTCTTGTTGAATAATTGTTTCTACCTGGATAAGAAATCCAAGCATTTGACAAGGGAAATATATAGAAGCCGAAACATAAAGATAAGCATTTTGTGATTTTCCTTTTAGGCTAGAAATATTCTCAAGAATAAAAAGAACACCTCAAACCCCCCCCCCCCTCACTACCCCCCCCCCAAAAAAAAAAACCATTTGTATTGAATTCCTGCTGTTCTTTAAAATATTGGTGTTACTGTTGGAACAAGAAATTTGTTTGTTTTTTAACGTTGCACGTTTTCAGCTGGCGAATGTGTGCAAAAGAGCTACGGTTCTTGTTTATCGCGTTTTGGCAAGTTTATTCTACCAACAGTCTTTGGCATGTACAGGTTTAATTCTTGACAGATGTGGAAGATTTTCGGTTGCTTTAACTCCTAAATATGCCATCTGCGTGCATAAATTTAAAATTCATTTCAGACTAAACATAAACGTGCACATTATAATCCGGTAAATAATAATTGCTGTATAATTACACGACGGCAATGAACTTTCTGATTTCGGTGCGAATAGACTGCTATTCAGTAAGTATAGTATATTCACCAGATTTTGGTGTTGTACTAGAGAATCCCGAATAGATATAGAGTACATACATGGTCGTCTTTGAGACAACATGATCTGCGGAAATTGCAGACAAGCAGGATGGGACCTTGCATTCCGAACTGCTTCCCAGATGGCGCTCTTGCTTCGAATCAAACTGCACTTCCTGCACAAACTTTTGGTTAGACCTTTTTATCAAGAATCTCACATCCACACTTTCTCTGTATTAAAATTTGATGTGTTTTTTACAACGCCGGATGAAAGGCGGAGGGGGCGCAACGCAGTGAAATGGTAGTGGGGGGGGGGAGGGGGCGCCGCTTTTTGAAATTGCTCCATGGCCTCCTACCACCTTAATCCTGCCTTGGTGTTTCAATGTGTTGACAAGAGCTGACATCAAATCTTGAACATTAATTACTTTATTCATCATTTTACATGCTTGTTCATTTATTCAACGTCTGGTCAAAAAATGGGAGACAAAAATGACACAAACGACAAGTGAAAACAGGGCTGACCTCCAAGTCCAATAGCAGATAAAGGCTATGATTTTTAAACACCTCTGTTTTTTGGAAGCAACTTGCTTGCATTCAGCAATCATTTATTTCCGAATGATTTGCAAAATCTCATATCTAGTATTTGTGTACATTCATGTTTTTTTGTGGGAAACAATACATATTTAAGCGGAATTAGAGACCGTAGCGAACGATATCACGTAAAATATTTGCCTTCATTGTGCTATGAACGCCTACTTGCAAAGACACCACAGACGTCACCGACGATGTTGGTGCTAATTTCAATAGCGTCAAAAATGACGTTTACTTGGACTGAAGTTGGATTAGCGATGTTTCTTAGAAGATATTTATTTTTGATGGAATGTAAATAAGTGATTTGTTTTACATACTCACGGAAACTAAAAACCAAGACAGCTTCACATAGATGCTGTTTATGGGAGGGTATTTGATAAAAACAGCGTTATATATGAACTGACCCGTCACCAGAGCCGAGATAACCACACTTTTTTTACTACTTGCATAGCATAATATCTGAAATTCTTTTCTTTTCTTTTCTTCCCACAACAGCCTCTGTTCGAGGTACATGAATATGAAATTTAAAGAAATATTTAGAAAATCGGAAAAGCAATTGTGTAGTTATGAAAATTTGGATGTATGCATATTATATAGCGGTGATCACATCGGTGTTGGACATTGAAACCTAAACAGAGCTAAAACGATAGTTAAACCTCCAGCCCGTTATGTGGATCTACGTTAAGCAGTAATTGATTCACAGCTAGTGATTCATTTTTAGTTCCAGTCCTTTACGTGGATCTACGTTACGCAGTAATTGATTCACAGCTGTTGAATCATTTTTTGTTCGAGATTGAGTGTTTGAATTGGTTCATTTTTAAGCATGACAAAAATCCTAAAAATATATATTATATGATACCACAATGTCCCTGAAATATTTAGAATATTTAAAATGTTGCTTTGAGCTCTTTAGAAAGGAAGGATCTGTTAATTGAAATCAGTAGAAGATTGTTTATTTTGTATGCCGATGAGATATGTTTATTTTGTATGCCAATGAGATATGTTTATTTTGTATGCCAATGAGATTAGTTTATTTTGTATGGCGATGAGATTTGAATATGTAAGTTACACGTGGCAACGCATTTTAATTCTTCTGGATTTGTAACAAGGGCTTTTTCAACAGAAACCTCAGTGCAATATAGAGCACAGAATGTGACGGTACAAGTATAAATATATAGCACAGAATGTGACGGTACAAGTATAAATATATAGGACAGAATGTGACGGTACAAGTATAAATATAGAGCACAGAATGTGACGGTACAAGTATAAATATATAGCACAGAATGTGACGGTACAAGCACAAACTTTCTCTTGGTAAGAGAAAAATTTCTTGCGTTGCTAAAAATAACCGCGTCAGTTAATTATATCTAAATATTTGCACTTGTGCTGCGGTAGGTAGCTGTTTTTAAAATCTGGCAATTTATTACAATGCCACTCTCGATGTTGAAACATTACATTGCGGCAACTCTGTTAGAATTATTAAAATCTACTTTTCTCTTTCTTTGTTGCGAGAAACGTGAATGTAATAATATCATTAAAAAAACACGCTAATTACACATTTCATAACGGTAAAACTTGTTTAAAATATCCTATTATCAGTAATTACGATGAGCAATAGACAATGGTCACACACATCTAGGAATAACGCTTTTAACGTCGCAATTAGTAAGTGTGACTTTTTGCATTTTGCAGTATGGATCCATATTTTGTTTTACAATCCGCAATGTTTTCTCAAACATTTGAATCTCATGGGTTGCTCTTAAGTAAAGACACACGTAGGTGAAAAATTAGTTATAAATAGTCATTTCTAATTTTCTTACAATCGCCTTTTATTATGATTGATATTTTCTCGCTTTTTGCATTCTTTGTCTTATGACAAAATTTAAACAGTCACAGAATTGTCCACAATTCGTAACTAATCCGACGAAAAGTAGAGGTTGAAAAATATAGCTACGTACGCAAGAAATTTGTATGTGTTGGAAAATTGTCCAAGAATGACTTTATTTTCGGATCTTAGTCTTTCCTTTGCCTTGTGACATTGTTTTCTTCCTTTTCTCAACTGTCTACAACCCGATGATTTCTCAAAAAACAATGCCATCTTTTGACAACGCTTATGACATCATAATAAAATCACGTAATCAACTTATGAGCTCATATCTTCCCTCGGTACAAGGTAGAGGTATTGTTGGATTACGGAAAATCGAAATATTTAAGGCTTCGCATTATCACACAACCCAATCTTCATAACGTCAAGTTAGCACCAACAACATCGTGTGTGACGTTATAAACAAGACAGGAATGTTACATGTAACAGAGATCACGTTACGAAACTATTACGTAAATATATACCTTGCATTATTTATGCCAAGTGCCAAGTGGGCCATTATAATGTTAAGTGGTTAGTGGGCCATTATAATGTTAAGTGGTTATCTTCACGCACTCAAGACCGCAGCACTTTAAGATAATATCAGTATGTTGAGAGGTTTTTTTTTTGTTTGTTAATCTTTATAATTGTTCATGGAAATCAGAGAAAGAAAATTACTTTTAAATCGAATTCTGATGAATATATCTTTCTAACGGGTTATGTTCCTGAGTGTCGCATTTTTGCACAAGGTTAAAAGTTTAAAGAAAAGATATTCCCCTGATTTTTTCCAATGGTAATCTTTGTTATGAAAAGAGAAATGGGTATATCCAATGGTATGTTTAAAAAACTGAAATATTTTTGTTTTTGTTTTGATAACTGAATCAAAGGGTTCATTTAGATATCAGAGTACACAGATAGGCCTTACTTCTGATGTGCATCGAATAGAACATTGCTAGCTCTGCCTTACTTCTGATGTGCATCGAATAGAACATTGCTAGCTCTGCCTTACTTCTGATGTGCATCGAATAGAACATTGCTAGCTCTGCCTTACTTCTGATGTGCATCGAATAGAACATTGCTAGCTCTGCCTTACTTCTGATGTGCATCGAATAGAACATTGCTAGCTCTGCCTTACTTCTGATGTGCATCGAATAGAACATTGCTAGCTCTGCCTTACTTCTGATGTGCATCGAATAGAACATTGCTAGCTCTGCGTGGCTAATTTAAATTCATGATCTTCACATGTAAATTATTTAAAAAGAGCCAATAACTTTTTTAAAAAATATTGTAAAATTTCATTAGTGCACTTTCAGAAAACAGTAATGCCTACACTGTATTTCAAGGACGTGCAAAGTTACTGTCATTGTAATTTTATATTATTTTAAGTACATTTCTCCAGCACACAAAATCAGTCATTTTCATCAGCTGTCTGCTTCAAATAGCACACAGTTTTCCTAATACTTATCAAAACTAAATGTCAATCCAGGTAGGTGAAAGAAATATAAATGTATGTTAATTTTCTCCACATTGTTAGACTCGTACAGCAAACGACTTCGTCCTGTGCTTGTCTAGTTTCAACGGGGCTCCAAAACGTGTGGAGCGGACTCATAATGTTATGAATAAAAAAAAGTGGCTTTAGAACAGGCAGGTGCAACTTCCTCCAGGGCGCGAGCTGGATAGCGATTATTAAATGTACCCGTATGATGTAAATGTAACCAGATACAACCAGGTCGTGGGCCGGAAGTGACATGAGGTCATAGGTTGCACATGCCTTCTATAGAAACTACAAAAATTATTATTAAGTCTGGTCGACTTTATTTTGTAAATGGTTATAAGAATGGAAATATGGACATTTTACTGGTTATTTGTGCACAGGGATTGGTTATGTGTGTATAGGGATTGGTTATTTGCAATTATGAATTAGATGGAGAGTACACTATAATTGAAAATAAGGATAAAATTTACACCTACTGTGGCGAAAAGGTGCAAAATGATGATTCTGAATCAAGTAAAAGTGTTTGGTTTTATACTTTTATACAGTACACATTAGTAATGAAATCATATATGATTGTTACATGTGGGTTGGTCCATGAAAAACGATGCAAATTAAGTTATCAACTCTACATTCATAATTCATCATTGTCTACTGAAAGTAGATACATAAAATCAAGTCATACAGGGCATTACCATGATGTATTAGTTTCTGCAGTTTCTGCAGTACATTTCATGTTCTCAATGGATTTATTACCAGAAGATCCCTAAATTGTTGACGTAATAATGACATCTGCACCATTACGTACTTAGTAATTATCAATTATATAATCCACTTAGTAATTATCAATTATATAATCCACTGGATCTGATACATCTTTGTTTGAGTCAGCGTTACATATTTAGCAAAAAATTAAATTAAATTAAAGATTATTTCCAAAATGCGTTGCCTGTAATCTTGAATTTTGACGATTTCAGTTTTCAACGTAATAAATAAGATTTTTGATAATACTAATGATGGTAAGATTCCACTGCTTATAGTCTGATCGATGTTGTGGTTAAAATGTTTTTTATAAGCGTTAGTTTTAATCTGGTTTAGTGTGATATATTTAAATATATTGCAAATTATTACTTTTTTGGAGAATTCTACCGTTAATTGTATTGAAAAGTTATAGGAACTAATATAAAAAAGTCAAAAGCATCAATTTTGGCTTCTAGTAGTCAATAAAATGGACAGAATTCGTGTACCTATCAAAAGTTTTGACTTCAGACCTTCACTCAGTGACACTTTTGTGCCAAATGCCTGTTCAGACATCATTTTCTTTTATCAGTCACAATTGTTCTTGTATATCTGTGTTCATATAGTTTTCAGCATTCTCCTAATGAGTCCATTATATATATATATATATATATATATATATATATATATATATATATATATATATATATATATATATATACATTAATAATAATAATAATAATAATAATTATAACGACTGAAAGCGTTTGTAAATCGAGCTTAATGAATTATTGGCTCCGGAATAAGGCAGACTATGCCTGACCTGACTACATAGGGAATAATTGCATGAAATTTCTATAAAAAAATTATGACTAAAATGTATTATTATATTTCGTATACGTACAACGTTTTTCCATGGGTCTAAGACCTGGGTACTAAAAGACGTAGTACCCGCTTAAGTTAATTGTTATCTCACTGCCACTAGGCTACACTGCAGTAGAAATACTAAATGAAATAATCAATTGAATTCCGTCAATCAGAATAAACGTTGTCACGCGAGAGTTATTGCGTCATATCAATGCGTCAAAATGAAGTAAATGTGCAAGTCTCTGTTTCGAAGCTTACCACTGCTTTTATTCCAAACACTTTGCAGTAGAGATGAAATAGTAACTATTAAATCATACCTTTGGAATAAATGACAATAAATCCATTGTATAAATTTACTTCCATGATGAAACATGATTTGGCCTATCTTTTTGAAACTGGAGTAAATGTTCAGATCCCACTTCAGTGACAAGTCTTGTTAGCTGTAACGTAATCAGACGTGTTGACTGTTACGTTATCTGGCCAACACTATGGCTCGCTATTGCCCTTTTAGGAGATTAGTGATTTAAATTATTTTGGCGTGGTTTATTCAGTATAATAAAATTATTAGACCCTTGTTTGATGGGTTATATGCATTATAGCTGCCAAGTTGTTTCTTTAGAACATACATCTTGCGGTTTGAGGTACTAAAAATACAACTCGGCCACTATAATCCACAGAACCCACCAGACAAGGTTCTAATAGCGACGAGAGCTTGAGCGGGTCCTGTTACGAGCTCTTTAGATTACATGTAAATATTAAAGAATGTATTACAAAATAAATCCTAGCAGTTTGGAAATAGTAGCACCGGAAGCGATTAGAGTCGCTCCCATTACCTTCAGGTGTTTTGCACATGCTCCATTACGGAAAGAACAAAAAAAGTCTAGTAAGCGTTTGTAACGTCCATCATTTATTCTTTTCTCGGTCATGGGACTTTTTTACTGTTAAATTCCTCAAAGATCTGTACCCTTTATTCAAGTCAAGGACATTATCAAACAATATTTCCTCAAACTCCGAAACATTACTTTACACAGATAAAAAACACGCACGATACACAATACGTCACATCTCAATGACGTCACGGATGTTAGAACACTCACGCATGATACCCAGCAAATGCGCAACTTGATTTTACGTATGTCGTATAATTATGATACATCCCCAAGCTCAGATTTGAATTTAATGTAAACATTGAGAGGGAAGGTATCGGTGTAACACTTTTAAAAAAAAAAAAATGAGCAGGCACTAGAATATGATAAAAGATATTTAAGAACACGTGGTGCCTAAAGGACTCACGGTACTAATTATATGGAAAAATGGCAACCAGTCTAGAAATGGGTGAAGATAAATAGTGTATATATGGGTTTGGTGGGCCATGATTGGTTGATAATGAAAAATAACATTTTAGTAACACGAATCTTTTGAGAGCTTATCCTATCTGTAACTGACAAAAAATAGAGACAATGTTTCATTGATGCAATTTCAGTCCTTTTATAGACTTGACTTTAGATCATTCATTACTGAAATTAGCACCTGATTCTTTAGGTGCGGAACTGAAAACACATGTTTCAAATTAACGTAGATCAAAATAAAATGCCGCGGATTACATGGTTTTCTCTTCAATTTTCTGAACTTTTCAAAATGCTCTAAATCACGTGATTCCATTTCATAAGCAAAAGTACCTATCTATCACCTATTTGAAGGCCTACCTACATTGCACCTACCTACTATTCTACTACACCTTTCTACCTACCTACATTACACTTACCTACTATTCTACTACACCTTTCTACCTATCTACATTGCACCTACCTAATATTCTACTACACCTTTCTACCTATCTACATTGCACCTACCTATTATTCTACTACACCTTTCTACCTATCTACATTGCACCTACCTAATAGTCTACTAGACCTTTCTACCTAACTACACTGCACCTAGCTACTATTCTTCTGCACCTTTCTACCTATCTACACTGCACCTAGCTACTATTCTACTACACCTTTCTACCTATCTACACTGCACCTAGCTACTATTCTACTACACCTTTCTACCTATCTACACTGCACCTAGCTACTATTCTACTACACCTTTCTACCTATCTACCTACATTACACCTACCTACTATTTTACTACACCTTTCTACCTACCAACATGGTACCTACCTACTATTCTACTACACCTTTATACCTATCTACCTACACTGCACCTACCTACTATTCTACTACACCTTTCTACCTATCTACATTGATTGCACCTACCTACTATTTTACTACACCTTTCTACCTATCTACCTACACTGCACCTACCTACTATTCTACTACACCTTTCTACTTATCTACCTACATTGCACCTACCTACTATTTTACTACACCTTTCTACCTATCTATCACCAAACTTGCATCCACCTATCAATAGTCATACATGCGTGCAGTGAGAATACCATTCCATCAAATGATACATACTGTAAATACGTTCAGCTGTACTTACGTACATATGTGAAAACCAAGCCAATACATTTCTTAAATATGTTTGCATAGCCTACATATCACATGTCTACAAGATTAACCTTAATCTAAGGAAAGTCCATTTCAGGCCTATGAGTCATCAATACCTAAAGGCAAATGTTAAAAACCCGTGCATTATCTGATAAATGATGCTTAAATCAAATAACCCGATGACAGATAGCTCAAGATGAATAGCTTTATTTGCACTCCTCGTAAATTTATGATTCATTCAACAGATATAATTCCTTATAGCTTGAAATAGTTCTTGGGCATGAACGCTGCAATATACACCAAAATTAGCTTAATTTTAATAGGCAAATTGTATCTTTAATAAAATATATATCGCCTTTCCATATACCTTACATCGATATTTTTAAAACCTCAAATGTTTCCTCAACGTGATTGTATTTTGTTGTTCGTCCTTCGAGTTCGAAGATGACCATTACATCACTAACTGGTTTGATTTCTGTGAGTGCGTGAGTGGATGATCAGGCCAATGTGTGCTCTGAACTGTCTATGGCACACTTGGGTTTGCTTCATTAATAGAGGACGTGCTGCAGTTCTGATATTTAAGCTGATCGCGCTTCTGCGATTCTCCTCAGTTCAAAGTCTGTAGCTCCAGCTTCCATTTTCGCTTTACCGTCCAAAATTCAAATATCGGTCTAAGATTATCACAATCTGAACGTCCTCCGTCGCATGGTACAAACAGCATGTCTGTCTCTCATTGGAAGAGGACAAGATTATCCAAGTGAGATTGATCACTGAGATTACTGGAACCCGTGCACCTCTTCAAAATTTTCTACCATGAGAGTTGTTCGTACACGCCATATCACCTTTCGCTCAACCAGTTACCCTCAAACATGGAATGCTTTAAGTCAAATATTTTATCCTTACGTCAAAAATGATATGAATTTCAAAATATGTGTGATGTATATGGTGCTATTTATATTCAACATTCTTCTGGTAACTCCAATACTCTTTACGTGAAGACATGATAATCATTGTCAATAATAACGTCTGTATGAACGCCAAATGGTTTATCAGTACTTGAATATGACATTGGAACCATAATAGTTCAAGAAATATAGTGGACAGAAATTGGTTAACTGGGCAGTACTTGCGTATAAACTCACCAGAAACTTTCATCAACGTGAACAATTTAGAGGTTTCCGGAAAGTTTTCAAAGTGCTTAAAATCTCGCGATTCCATTTGGCAAACCTTCTTATCCGTATATTTTCTTACCAACTTACTAACTACCGGCCTGTCTGTCTGTCCCAGTACTTACCTACTACACTACCTGCATCGACCCTCATACATAAATACATACATACAGTAAATTCAGTACTAACGGACACCTGATACAGGTTTCAATACTACCGTTTATAGTATCATACACCAAATAAGTATCGAACTAGCTGACGGAATGGATCAAAAGGTCATTCCCTTGGACGTACCGTAACATCAGGTTTTATTGTACATATATGCATCAAATTATAAATTATGCATTGCATCCACCTGTGTATATATATCCCCAGTATTCATACAGGCTGATATGTATATATAATTTTTTTAAAATTCCGCTTTGACTATGCAAAAACAAACAAAACAACAACAAAAACACACATTAAAATACCGTCATAAAATTTCATTTGTTGTCGTTTTTCTCTTTTCATTTAGATGGATGTATTTCTAAGAAACTATTTTGTGCGTTTGCTGAGAGGAATCATAAATCAATGGGGCTAATGTAATGACTCCTGGCAGCAATTCTGCTCCAGTCGTCCCATAGAACAACATTTTTTTTCTTCTTTTGGCCACAAAACGGAAGTTAGATGTCAATTCATTGGATGGGTCATTGTAAGTATTTTAGCAAAACTAAAGAAAATTGTGGAGCACGGTTACGCCATGGGGGAAAATATTGACTGACTATCAATAATACACGCTGAGGGGCTTTAAGTCTAGTATGCATAATTTGAGGAGGAAAAAAAAAGATAAGAAAATAAGCCATGCCACTTTGCGTGTTACATTTTTAAAACACCCGAAACTCATTAACGTTAGTTGAGCGAATGGAATTGTGTGCTATATCAAGATTTACCAAAAAAGTATAATGGGGTTTTGCCATGCATCGAGAACATTGCCACTATTATTTGCTGGCAGTATTGATTCAGGAGTCAAGTTTGAGATTAGATAGTATCACCAGATGCAGTCAAAAGGCAGTGCCAAATATATTTATGTTTTACGTCAAGGATAAAGTACAGTAAAAAAGAATAACGAAAGAACCGAGGTGGGGAATCAGAGGTAAAGGAAGGAAATAGATAGAAGGGTCCTATCTGTTATTTTTGTGCAATAAAGTAGGGAAAATGGTGAGGGTAAAAGGTCGCATGAATTTCTTCCAGTTCGTTGTTTCGTCTGTATGTTTGTTCGTCTGTTGTTTCGTCTGGGTTCGACGGGTTTATTGTTGTATGTCTTGATTCTGGAGGATATTATCACATTAATGACCTTGACCTTTGTTCAAGGTAATGACTGAGATTTTAATCATCATCATCATCATCATCATCATCATCATATTATGAGTGTCATGATTCTTCTTATTATTATTATTATTATTATTATTATTATTGCTATTATTATTATTATTATTATTATTATTATTACAGATCTTGTGAACAACAAATATGACCTTTCCGGCTACTGAGGAACCTGGAATGTTACTCGAAAACGGGTCAAAGTTGTTCGACCAAGAGGACACCATCGAATACATTTTGGCGGCAAATGATGCCAAGACGCTTGCCTATATTCCTGTGATAGTTTTCCTCTCCATTCTTATGATCGTTGGGACCCTTGGAAATGTGGTTGTGCTATACGTCTACCTCATAAAATTTCAAAGAGCCTCGGTTCGGCATTTTATTGTGTCCCTTTCCATTTTCGACCTTTTAGCTTGCACTGTAGGTATTCCGATTGAGATTTACAACCTTGTTCATTCTTTAACATTCGAATATTCGTTCATTTGCAAGGTGTTGCGCGTGACAGAGGTTATGATAGCGTGTGGATCAGTATTTATCCTGCTTGTTATAGGTATAGACCGTTATATCAAGATCTGTAAACCCACCATGAACATGAGCATAAGAACGGCAAAAATAATGTGTATCACGGCTGGTCTCAGTGGTACGCTCATGTCCGTTCCGGCGTCGATGCTATTTGGAATTTCAAGAACACCGATAGGGGTCAATGACACAAAAGGTCATACGTGTGACTTTGAGGAAACATACAGGGAATCTATTTTTAGACAGATCTACTATTTAGCTCTTGGATTGATATTTATGATCACTTTTGTGTCCATGTCAGGAATGTATATAAAAATATGGGTTGTCATCAAACGACGCAGGCGGAAGAAAATGGTGATGAGAGCACAATCTTTGACTGCACCAATGACGAACTTGAAAGATCGCTTGTCGTCCGCTCCTCCCGAAGAATCCAGCGTTTTACCAAAAGAAAATGAAGAAGAGAGCCCTAAGGGTAAAAAGAAACTGTTCAATTTCACAGGCTCATCTAAAAAGGGCAAAATTAGTAGAAGCGCTGTCATATTGTTTACGGTTACTGTAGCATTCGCTCTTTCCTACCTCCCGTCTATCATTGTAAACATTTGTTACGCTGCACTCGGAGATGTGTCACGGACCCAGCGCCATTTTGAAGACATGATCGGCAAATTCTTCATGGATTTTTACTTTATGAACAATGCCATTAATCCAATCATATATAGTTTTATGAATACAAATTTCAGACAGGAAGGTTTAGAATTATTAAAACAGGTGAATCCATTTAATAAACACCTTTGATCAAAGTAAATTGGTAAAAAAAGGAAACAACCCTTGACTAAAGATTCTTCAACAGTGCTATCGGTTGCATTTCCAATATACTCATAAACTGTAGAGTATTCTCAGCTGAGAATACATGCACATCTTTTCTGTACAAATTCAAATATATCGTTCACTTTATCTTGGATATACTCGCAAAATGATAGATATGATTCAAAGATAATACATTGTCCTCTAGTGCTTGAATTGACTACAAGTTAGCAATAATAATTAATTTGTACAAATAATCGCAAACATGTTTGTTAGTTTTTTTTAAATTATAAGTTATTACGCATTAAATTATCTTTATTTTTCAGCGAAAAAGAAATGCCTATTATTTTCTGAAATAACAATGACGGTTCTAAACTTCAGCATTTCATTTTTTTAAAAGTTGAAATATGGAAATCGTGAATTTCAATTTTATGTTGATTTATTTCTAATCCTAAGGAAAAGGAAATATTTTTGCAAAATTATTGAAATTGGAAATGCCTTAAGTGACGGAACATTTCATATTTCCTTTTCACCGGACTACTTCTAGATTAAATCTAAACGGAATTTAGAATCGTTGTACATCAAGTCTAAGTTAAAGTTCTGTGCTTTGACTGATTTTTGTTTTATAAGACCAGGCCCTGTATCATCGAAAAGATTTTGTACGAAACTGAAGCTCAAGATCAGGTTCAGAAACTTGTACGTTCGGAAACTTCCATGACAATGAAGTTAGAATCGAAGAGCTTTCGGGCTTTTCTTAATTTTCGTTTCTTCACTATCATACTAAATTTCAGTTATGTTGGCTTATTCCAAGTATACAATTATATTTTCTGGTTTTGAGCTTTACCTCGAATTTCGTGATCAAAAAGGTTTTTAAAAAGTCGGGATCATGCATGGAAACAATAAAACTTGAATGTTTTAGTCTGAGCAGGAAATTCTTGATCATCTTATTTTGAGACTGATAAACGAGATGTCCTGTATTAGCAGTTATGCTCAACGAATTTCTAGAACACGGGGCTGGAAACTGCTTGAGAACAGAAACTGCTCAAATATAAAATATTTTAGTATTTTTAAAATTGTTCAGAGTGAGGTAAGAATCATGACAAACAAATTTAAATTTCATTATTATTGAGAGACTCCAATTATGACTTTTCATTATGGGATTTTGTGTTTGAGTTAATTTTTTTTACTTAGAAAGTTTCGTAACTGCATGGCCAGATCAGGTTCATCACGTAAAATGCCGCATTTTGTTTGAATTTATGTACATAATTTCCAGAAACAGCATTACATTATCATATCAGTATGGTTACACTTTTATTTGTATTTTATATTGAAAAGTTATCAGAAAAGCGTTTTATCTTTCCGTGTGAAATTTATACACTGTTTAGGGAGATTTCAATTTGTCTATTTGTTCTGTTTAAAAGACATTTTAATCAGCACAGATTTAAAAATAAATGCCATATCTTCAGTTACGGCAGTTTGTCGACTCTGTTAGTAAATTTGTGTTTAACTACTTCAGAAATTAATTTGTGTTCGTGCGTTTGACCGTTAGAAATGCTGCCGTCGATAATTTTGTGCATTCATGACAGAGAAATGATAGTCATTAGGGCTTAATGAATATTGCCAGTCTGATTAAAATCAGATCTCCACGGTCCTACTTGGAGATCTGACAGACGCCGATAAAAGTTCTTGTTTTGGTGGCCTCTGGAATTCCCAGTCCACTTATGTTTAGTAGCCTATGCAAATTCGTGTTAGAGAGAGTTATCGTTAGTAACGATATGTTCCGAATGACGTGTGTCACTTTCAAAAATGTGACAGCTGTGATTTGATTGGTGAACCACAAGGTTACCAGAACATGACCTCTTATTGGTGTCCATCAGATCTCCACGTAGGACTGCAGAGATCTGATTTTGATCAGATTGTGAATATTACATCATACAATATCTGTAAAATATACTGTATTTTGAAAGATGTTGACTATAATTTAGATACGGCATCCATGTTTCTATCGGAAGCCATAAACATCACAGAAATGCTAGCTGCATACGATGTTCGGAAATATGTGATAAAAATTGGACACTATCTTTTAGAATTTCAGATATAAACCAAATTGACAAGTGTCTATTATTCAAGCCACAAGCTATCAAATGCGTTGAGATAAACATTGCACATGAATACATTTTCTAATAAAGCGTAATTTTCTACTTATCTATGTAGGCTCTTAAAAACTACAAAACGTGATCATCAATATCTCTCCCTTTACAGTAACTTCCTGTGCACCCATCTGTAAGTAGCGTAGACCTAGCCGGCAGATGTCGCTGGAACCCGGCCTAAACGTGCAGATCAGGGTCTATGCTGGTCATTCTACTTATGATTAATTTTAATCGAACGCCGAAGACCCTGGCCTGCCGGCACATTATGCGACAAGAGATCAAGTCTCATTCAACTAGACCTCTCTCGTGTCTCCGTGAGATCTCTGTCATATATTTCACGCAAGAGTCAAGTTGAACGAGACTACGGAGATCGAGAACCACGTTGATCGCGACTGGGTGCACGTCATACATAAATAAATAAACTCTGTAAGATTCCCCACCCACCTCCCCAATTCACTTCCCACTATGTGTCGTGATATGAAAATTAATCAATTTTCAGGCAGCTAATATGGCAAACAGGCCATTCTTGCTAGCTATTACGTGTGAACAGATTTGATTAATTAAGCTATGTACAATTTATATGTAAACTACATTTAGATGTAGCTATGTACGTGGTCTACAATTTATGTATATGTATGTTTATCTGTTTGGTGTTTAAAGGCACATCAACACATGAAAGGTTATACCTTGCCGAGGCATTTAAAGTGAAGTGACACACCACTGAGGCCGATGTGGCCTGTTCTATGCAGGATTCGATCAAATGACTTTGCCACTGATACTGACATTAGACAAAAAAAAATGATGGCAGTCAGAGAGACAACTTTCTCCCCCCCCCTCTCTCTCTCTCTCTCTCTCTCTGACAACACACAACGGAAATATAATTAATTGCTACTCATCTTGGCACGCGCCAGACCAATCTCTTTCTTTACAACATCAGCATCTGATGAGTGCGCTTTTTCAATTTAACGCAGACTGGGCAGCAAAATCTGGAACATTACATCTGCATATGTAAATTCTATTGCTGGATCAAGTATACGTGTTTTATTCTCGAAGCTAATTGCTTTTGACACTAGCTCTCTTGAAATTGTCCATTTGAAATGGTCGAGAAACCAACTTGTCTGCGACGCAATTCGCTCAATCATCTCCCAGAGACGATACTATTACACTATTCCACAAGAAGTCTCTCTGTACATTGGAGAAAATAAAACTTCTTTAATTGCATCTCTTTCAGTAAAACTTAGAATTATCACAATTTTTAAGCCCTGTTTCAAAAGAATGAGCATTGTCTGATTGCATCGACTCGTATATTCTCCTTGCTGTTTACCTGTTTATGTAACAATATCGAACTTAGGACGTGAGGGATATACTATTAATCAAGCCAGAAAGATATCCTCCGAATTCCAAAAGATCTAGACTCTAGATTTTCCTGCAGGAAAATAAATGAATACAAGAAAAGAAACGAGAGTTTGCAAGTATGACAGATAACATAGAAGAAATGTTCAAGTCTAGTTTGATTAGAGGCCAGATATCAGATAACTGATGTATCACTCGTCTGGTCAACCCTTCCTGATAGTAATGATGAACCTGCTGAGTAAACAACACTCTGACAACCTTTGGCGTCCAGCCTGACTCAAAATATCTCTTGTTTCCACACACGCTGTAATATTTATCACGTTCGTTAACAAATCTATTTATTGCTGTACGAGAGAAGTATGAGAAATATGAGAGAACTGGCGCGGTCATGTTTGTGCGCATCACCATCTCGCACCCCTATACGAGAAAATTAAATTGAAAGGTAAAAAAGTTAATAACGCAATACAATTATTTTCAGATTAACACACTCGTATCCTTTACAACAATACTAAGATAAAAAAAATTGCAAATTTGAATGCGCAATATACTGTTGTTTTCTTTCTTCAAACGAATATACGCGTATCTCTATCGAGAATATTAACATAAAAATCGATATTCACTGGCGCACTTATACAGGGATATGACAACTCTAAAATAAAATAAAAAGCAAAATATTTCTAACGCACACGTACATGGATGCGCTAACACTAAATTAAAAATCAATATTCACTGGTGCAGTAGTACTAAGATCACAAAAATTAATATTCACTGGCGTAACTGCTGATCATTAAACGGAGCAACAACCGAGGAACAAACAATAATTTGAAATCTTACTACTACAATATATCGAGATTATTAAATGCTATTAGTCAGGTACCCACAGTAGACAGGAGTCAAAATGGAGACAAATCTGCAGTGTGTTAGCTATTACGAGCTAGTTTCCTTGACTACAGCTATTTATAGCATAAGTGCAAAATATGAAAATTTAGATACACCGACAACATATATATATATATATATATATATATATATATATATATATATATATATATATATATATATATATATATATATATATATATATATATATATATATATATATGAATGCCTAGTGGTCTGGTGGGTTGGCCACCTGTCAGATGCAGGACTCCGGATTCTCACGAATCTGGTAACAGTGTAAGGCCTAACGTCCGTGATAGTCATGGTCTCAATGGTTGAAAGGTCGGGTGAACCCGCCCTCTCTCTAACGACACTAGTGACTGGGTGCGAGTTCCTTAGTGCTGGAGGAGTGGTGCGCATTAAGCTGCCGGGGCAGTAAAATAATCATCACGACGAAGCACCCGGTCACTTTGCCTGCGCTTTCGTGAACATCTATGCCAAAGGTTAAAAAGATAAAATGCTAAAGTTTTCAATGGTTAAAGATATATTTGTTTTCTTCTCATTTGTATATAGTAGTTAAATACATTGCAATATTTCTACTTAAATAAATCAAAATGAACACTTGGATAACTTATATGCTAATACCAAAAGTGAGAAACAATATTGCAAACCTCTTTAATACGTTTTTTAACTAGAAAAGAATTAAACTGTATTAATAGACAGAATTTTAAACCGAGTTATCATTTCAAGACTTAGAGATTCATTTAACAGAAATTTTAATCAGTGCGGATTTTATAGTGGCAGAAATTAAGATTTGTATGAATTTTTGTATATTGCACTGAACTATATTGGAAGAAGATGATCGTTAGAAAACTTCGACATTTTGGTTGTGTAAAAGCTCAATTAGATTTAATGATCAGTTTTATGAAATGACTTACCCAGGAGGGAGAGCAAGTTGAATATAGACATTTGTACCGCAGAACAAATCCCTAAAATTAGATAAAAGCTTGCATTAGCGTCAGATAATATGGATAATTAAATAATTTTTCTTTCTATGTTGTGGAATCAATTTCAAATGCACCCAAGACAGATCACCATAGACCCTCAAAATACGACTTAGATAAATACAATTACTGGATTATAAGATGTCTGGTAAAACTAGAGGACATTAAACAATTTAATAATGAGCCTAATATCTCTGTAAATGTTTATAAAATAGTTGAAAGATATTACATCAGACCGGTTAATAAATGAAATAGAGTCCTATATCAAAATGTTGGTCCTAATGATCTATGAAAGAAGAATGTATCATTAAGTTGGAATAAAATATTTGTCAACATTGGTGTCATCACAGATGAATAAACATCATGGACAATAACACATCTGTAAAACAACAAAAAATGCTTGAATTGTTTTCTTTTCACCAGAAAAAATATATGAACACAAAGGACAATGTTACAACATAGCCTACTCAAAGGAGATAATGAACGGAGAATTAAGACATCAAAATTTAAAACACCTACGGTGTTCCCAGAAGAAGATAAAAAATAAATTTAACTCAACAAATATATGTTATATCTGTGAGGGAGAAATCGTGGCAAAGGCATCGTGTATTGGGGGGTGTGCCTTCAGCACACAGGCACGAAGTATCTGGTACAATAACTGACCGCAATGCAAGAGATCATGACCATTTAACGGGCAATTATCGAGGTCCAGCATGTAAAAAATTCAATTTGAATTTTAAATATCCAAAATACATACCTCTGTTAATTCATAACTTGTCCGATTATGTCAGCCATCTGTTAATTAAAATAATCAGTTAAAATAATCCCAATGAAGAGGTAAAAATCATACCAAACAACTACGAAAAATACATATCATTTAGCAAGGATTCATAGTTTGAGAGGGTTTTGAAACAAGAAGAATAAATATAACAGTAAAAAGGACAATAAAGTTTGTAGACAGCTTTAGGTTCACTGAACAATCTCTATAACTGCTAGATAAAACTTCGAATGTGGAAAAGTTCACAGAAACCTGAAACAGTTAAAAAAAATATGCAGCCTCATTATTCGAGGAAAGACATTTACCCATATTAATACCTCGACAATTTTGAAAGGTTTGACAGAACAGCTATACCAACAAAGGAAGAGTTTAACGCGTCACTAAATTATTCAAACATGTCAAATGACGATTACATGTGTACACGATGTCATCGAATATCAAATGACGATTACCAACATGTACATGATGTAATTGAATATCAAATGACGATGATCAACATGTACACGATGTCATTGAATATCGAATGACGATGATCAACATGTACACGATGTCATGGAACATCTGAAATAGTTGATTAACATGACTATTATGTCATGAAATATACTTAAATGCTGTGACATATTTGAAAAGTTGTATAATGTCTGTGTGAGAAATTACACACTAGAGCCTGCTCATTATGTCTGTGTGAGAAATTACAACTAGAACCTGCTCATTGTGTCTGTGTGAGAAATTACAACTAGATCCTGCTCATTATGTCTGTGCACCGAGAATAGTTCATGACCCAAGTTTAATGATATTTGGTGTAGAGCCTGCGCTTTTAACAGTATGTGACATGTTATTGATGTCTGAGGGTGGAATAACTGGTGGAATTAGCATGTTACTGTACAGATATACAGTCTGTGACATGTTATTGATGATTGAGGGTGGAATAAGTGGTGGAATTAGCATGTCACTGTACAGATATACAGTCTATGACATTTTATTGATGACTGAGGTTGGAATAAGTGATGGAATTAGCATGTCACTGTACAGATATACAGAACCAAATCATAAATATTCTTGAATAAAGATGAAAAGATATAATGTAATTCATCATGTGCCTTGATACCAACAATCTATAGTGTTGGGCTTTGAGTGAATATATACCTTTAGAACGGTTTGAGATAGACAACAGGTTTACAAATGAGATAGTTAGAAGAAAATCTATTTGTAATATCAGACGACTAGGCTATCATACCGGTTGCATTTTAAAAATGAATTTGGGAATTTGATTACACTTACATGACTTTTTCAAGGATTAAACCATCAGCTCCAGAGATATTATTCCAGTTGAAAATGATTTATCACCCTTGAAAAAAATTGATAAGCGATTTTAAGGAGATAAAACCAACAGTACCAAAATTATTACTTACATTGAAAAACAAAAGAAAAATATGTAATTCATTACACAAATCTGAAGCTTTAGGTACAGTTTGGTTTAAAAATGAAAAAAAGGTCAACAGAGTTGTTTTGTTTGATCAACAACCATCATTAAAATCCAACAAGAAGCTGAATGCAAGTTTGAGACAAACACCTAACAATGATTTTAAGAAAAACGTTTCCAAATTAATAAACAACACTGTATTCGGTAAATAAATGGGAAGTCTCAGTATGGGAAAGACAGTGCAATATGTACAGAAGAAACTTAATTTTTCAAATGCCAAAAATATATATCATTTGCAAGTATAACAGTTATTGACGATGATTTAGTACTGATCTGAAAAACAGAAAATTAAAATTAACCAAACAAATTTGTGGTAGATTGTTTAGTGTAGGACTTCTCCAAACCGTTGATGTATTTTTTCTATTTCAGCAAGTTGAAGAAAAAAAATACGGGGATAGAATAAGCTATTAATAACTGATAATAATTCGCTGTGTATCTATGTTGAGACAGTAAACTCTTACAGTGACGTGAATAATAACATAAAGTTTTATGACACGAGTGACTATTAAAGGACAACATATTTAGTATCCCACAAATGACTAAAACAATTCCGGAAATTTTCAAGAATTAGTTCAATTTTATTCCCATCAAGGAGGTTTGTAGGTAAAGGTCAAAACTTTATTACATCAGGACTAATAAATACGAAAAGGAAGTTTGCAAAGGAATTGAAAATGTGTGATTATAAACAATATGATATTCGAAATATACCAAGATTGCTAATTCATCATAAGAAAATTATCAAGACATGAATTTACTCTCGTCCAACAATTAAGAGATTTATATGATGAAACTACATATAATTGCTTTGTCTATGTATTACGACGAGTGTTTTGGGTATTACAACGTAAACATATTACCTTTCAGACGCTCAAGAACTATATAGTAAGAGGGAAACTCTAAAAGCATTACAAGTTTGTTTTTTATTGCTTTATTTGAGAATTTCTACAGTCTCTCCTTATATTTTATATCGAATAATATAGTCTTAATGTCTAACACTTAAAGCTAGTTTTGATTTTTGGTTATTTTGATTGCTGTGTTACATCGTCAAGATTACCCCAGTTTCAATCATAAACCAAGCATGCCTACCTTTGTAAACATCAACTGGAAACTCCAACCACTTACTTGTCTAACTGATCCTTATGATCTAACATGATCACTTTTTCATCCTTGAGTAACCACATCCTTAGGATCTATCATAATCACTTTTTCATCCTTGAGTAACCACATCTTGTTGCAAATCTTGTTGTACAGAAACGTTGGACAGATAGTAACGACGTAGTAAAAGAGTTTTGGTATTCAATCTCTATCAGATTAAGTGAAAACAGTCATTCCACAATTAGTCACTCCACGTATTATCATGTTTTGTTACTCTTTCAAATACGTTGCGCTAATGCTACCTATTCATTGCGAAAAAGAGTTGTAAAGTAACATACTTTGTACTGAAGGTGGTACGTGCTTCGTACCTACAACTAATTTTTTAAGCGATTGTTTTGAGGGTATAGGTCAGTATTAGATGCAAAATAAATATACATTTTGTGAGCATGTACATTATCTTTTCTGTTGATTTGAAATTAAACATATTGTTGAAAGATAGCTAATTACAATGCGATATATTCTCATGTGTACAATTAAAGTCAAACCATATGCACTACTTATCAGGACAAAAACATTGCTTTAAACTTGTGTTACTGAGCTTTGTGTGTTTTTATTGATCATAAAAATACTTAGTGACTTCTGAAAACTGTTGTATTAATCAGAAACCCTGGGAATATCTTCTATAGTCAATGAGATTTTTTCTATCTCTCTATAATAAAAAAAATTCTGGATCACTTTCTCCGCTCCCTTTGCAAAGTATTAAAACACCATTCAAACTCATTATGGGAGAATCAAGTGTGAGGTCTGTTAACGTTGTATTGATTGTTTTGTCTCTGGTTATTTAGTCATAAAATAAAGCAATTCCGTTTCCGTATGTGTCATTAACTGATTGTGCAACTAATTTGAAAGAAATAGTATCCTACTGTAAACAAAAAAGGTTTCCGATTTGCAGTCTTTGTTACCGTCCTCCATCACTTCAGATGCTTAAGCAAGCGTTATGCTAAATTGGAAATCCGACGGAAGAGAAAACTGGAGAAGTGGATACAGTGGACAAAGATCTGTTAGTATCTAAAATTCAAGTGGTATTCTAATTTATTTTACCACTGGCTGCGAACTGATTTGCTTCTGTGGCAGTGTTTTGTACATTACCCGCTCATAATTGTAACGTTCTCATTTTTTCCCACCTATATACCTTGTTCAATCCTGTTTGCTGTAACTGAAACAGGTAACCAGTCATGAACGTGTTGTAGTCATTGAACTTGAAAACATTGTCATATCTTTCTAAAGGCTTTTACCTTATTATTATCGAAAGCATTGTTAGAATCTTCCTTTTTCTCTCATATCAAACGAGACGCCAAAACATATAGCCAAGACAATTTATATATTTGGACTAAGCTTTCAAATCGCTATCTGTAAAATTGGGTAAGCTTAATATTGCTTGATGTGTATATGATACAGTGATGTATTGGACTGAGATATTTAACCTAAGATATTTAACTGGTGGTAACTCTTCCTACGTGTGATGAGTTATGTATTTGCCCTACGTTTCCATTTTATTATTTCCCTAGCGATAAAGCTATGCTTTATATATTGTGCTAAAACTTGTAACTTGTAAGCAATAAAGACACTAACGCCCATCACAAGTGCAATTAACTAGTACCCATGTTGATTCTGTTAATCGGAAAGTTACTTTATTTTCTGGGAGAGTAGATGCATTAAGATGAGTAGATGCATGTGAATTAAAATCATCACAGTGGTTGTTTAAATACTAAGTCACCAAACCTTCTTCTCTCAATCTCTCATTCAAGTAATCGATTGTCTTTTCTATATTTTCATTGAACTCTGCAGTATTTCAATGTAATTATTTAAGAACATTAGGTCCTTTTATGTCTTGTTTCGTCTCCATCTGGATCCCACGAATGAACAGACAGTTGCTTCCTGCGAATGCTAGACCGTTAGCTAATTCCCCTCCAACCATTGCTGTGTGCTGATGCCACTGATTGTGTTGAAAGAAACAAAAAGGCTGTATCTTTGGTGCACACCTGTTCTGCAGATGATACCCTATTTATCTACTGCAAAAACATTCTTTTTAAAAGTAACCCATAATATTTTACATCCTGGATCATTAAGACTTTCTTTGTGTTTCGGTCCAATTATTAAACTATCATTTTCTTACATTTTCTTACGAGCTCCATTTACACTGAACAGATTGTAACCTCCTGACCTATTTTCTTACGAGCTCCATTTACACTGAACAGATTGTAACCTCCTGACCTATGAGATCTTTTATAAGGTATGTTGTGTAAGCAACATACTCGTTCTTTACCTCTAATTCACGGTAAAAATCAGTAAAGAAAGAAGTTCATTATTCAAGTTGATACAGACGTGTATAAGCTTGAATTTTTGTTTGAATGACATATTGCTGTGAAACATCTACTGTGCGTACGTTGTATTCAGCATACACTTTGATCGGCATAGATGAATTCATAACAATTAACTAATATCATGAGTGTAGCTACAGGCTCAAAAAATATCCAACAAACCTTTCTTATATCTAAATTAAGTAGTAGATAAAATGTCTTTAGAAATATTAACAACATTGATGGTTAAAACAATACCATTCTAAAAGCATGTGTTGACTCAGTACAATGCGAAAGTCATAAAGCAATAGATATCCAGGAATTTAGCTTCTTTTCTTGTCGAACTGTTTTATTACCAATTTCAAAGTTTAATTCCTTCATTCTCATACCCACTTTAAGACTAAATCTATGCCCATTCAGTGTTTAATTGTTTTGAATGTCTCAATATTTTCGTTTATTTCAGATCTAACGGAATCAATTCTATCACTTATTACAAGAGTCTTTTATTTATTTCAGTTTTGAATGCATCTGTCTCCGTTGTAATCTTTTGTTCCGACTCAGTTAAATCTTTTCTCATTCGTTTCAACCTTTAGTCTAAAATCTTTTCTCATTCGTTTCAACCTTTAGTCTAATTCGTCAATTTTACTTTGTACCACATTGACATGGAGAACATTTTATGAGACAAAGATGCAGAATCTAACAAAATTTAATACTTCATAAGATTGAAATTGGTTTCCTTATTATTGTCTTGATCGAGGAAAGACTATGTATTTTTATTTTACCCCAGAAACAATCCAGTGTCAAGGTAGGAGGCCTTGTACTCACTGTTAACGTTTTATAAGTCAATATAACTACGAAATATGCAGAATAGTTGATCAAAACTGCAGCTAGTATAAATGTGTCAGAGGAATTTTGGAAAGAGATAACAAGATAGAGAGAAATAAAGAGAAAGATAGAGATAGGAAGAAAGAACTACAAAAAGGAAAAGTTTTATATATATAAATATATATATATATATATATATATATATATATATATATATATATATATATATATATATAATACTTATGTATTTCCATATTTTTACAATTTTGCCTTTATGTATTTACAATCATTCGTCCTTCCACCCATGTATGCATACATACTTTTATGCATAAATCTATGCAAAAATATAGTACATACATGCATACATACCGACATATATACATAGATACAGACAAATACCCATGCACACATACATACAGACATGTACCTATATAAACACATGTATTTATAAACATATAATCATATTAATTTTGATAGTGAAACTTCCCTGGACCAGTCTCTGCTGGGACAATACAGGTGGGTAGGATACAATGGTTATAAATATATATATATATATATATATATATATATATATATATATATATATATATATATATATATATATATATATATATATATATATAAACAGTCTAAAAATATATGGTCATCTACAGTACAGAGGAAACCAGGTAACAGGTGGTTGGGGGCATCCTTGGGAAGAATTGTGGTATATAGACATGTATACTTAAAATATTAATGCATGCAAACATAAACACATACTTACTATTTTTGTATAGTGACCATTTGTTATCAACATTTTTCAATGTGTAGTTTGTGTATGCAGAATACTTTTCTGATAGAAAGTGAAGTTTTATTTCTTTCTTAAAATTACACATATTTGATAATTCATAACTAAATCATCTGTTGTTAATATACAATTGCAACAACAATATAAATAATTTAACCACATCATTAGCCTTCTTTTATTTATTATACAAAACAAAATGGTCTCTTTGACACATACAAATTGTACAGATGATTGCGCTCCCTCTTTATTCAATCTATAAACCTGGTCAGATTGTTTCTGTTTTTGGACATTCCCATAAAAGATGAGATAACACTTCTACAGAGTTTGTCCAAAGATTGCACACATTATTTAAAACATTTTTAATCATATTTAGAAATTATTTGCTGGCTAAATTCTGTGTAAAATCTTAGTTTGAAACATTTAAGTCTCGGACATCTGGTTACATTTTGAGGCACGGAACAAAATGTATTCCATTCATTCTCATTTAAATTGTTCAATTCTGTATTCAATTCTGCAATTGAGGCTGGCTTCTGATTTTTGCAAATGAGTATTTTGTAAATTCTTTTGCTGCTCTTTTTATCCACAGATGGGGGTATTGTATATTAAAATCGCTACTGACATCAAATTCACTTCTGTATGGTTTTTTAAATCCCTTGAAATTTTAGGAAATTTACATGTACAATAAATATATTGTAAAAGTTATAAAAATTGAACCATAATATTTACAAAGTCGTTTATATATAAAATTTCTTTTTCAACCCAATGTTTGTATATTACCCTAGAATTTCCAATAATGATATTAGGATTCATCCTTATTTGTGTTTGAAGGAATTCTCCTTTGTTTTCACCAGTAACCTTATCGCACAATTTTATATATGCTGCAAATATATCTTTTCAAAACCTATTCATGTATTTATTTACTCTTTGAAGAAAATCTATTCCAAATAGAACAACTTTTTTCTATATTTGTGAGAAAAGCAAACAAAATGTTTGTGTTTTTTTTTCTTCCATTTTGGCCTAAGAATAATCATTCTTATGATCCAGTCTATCTTAACAGAATCCACAAACATACTGATATCAACCATCGTAAAGTCATGACAATCTTTAATAATGACTTTTTGTTTAATTTGTCTCTTTGACCACTCCAAACAAGCTTATAGAAAAGAGACTATAGTCATTGGTGTACATTATGAATCTGATTTGATAAACTCAATAATTGTTTAGTAAGTTTTGATAAGACCAAACTTTGAATAACTATAATTTTACCAAAAGGGGTTAATGATCTTTCTGACCTCTACAGCAATAACGTTTTTATTTCCCTGGTTTTGTCAACATAGTTTTATTCAACCATTTTTGTTAGCTCTGTGGAAATTTTCATGTTTATATTATTTTTTTTTAAAATTCAGATTAATCCCAGTCTAAATGGTATCCTAAGGTATATTTAATATTACTACCTGTTTTATTTCCAATCCAGACTGCTTTTTATCATTAGTAATGCTAAGGCTTGAAGGTTAACAGTATTGATAAAAGAAATCCAATGCCGATTTCAGCGACTTTTCAGATTCATCAAGAGTGAGTGCAGTGTCATCTGCATTCTGTGAGATAAGATATTCTATATGATTTATTTTTTATTCCTTTAATATTTGGATTTTTTCTTATCATGTGGGCTAATTTGTCTGCACACAGAAGAAAAATAGACGGTGAGAGGGGACTAACTTGTCTGCAGCACGTCTTAATGCTAAACCAAGATGAACCAATGTCCATTTGCAATAATGCATGATTCAATATTTTTGAAAAACAGTTTTATTCATTTTTTTAAATTCCATCCAAAAGTTTAAAAATCTAATACATTATCAATGAAAGCCACGCAACAAAATTACCCTATATGATTGTGTGTATTTAACTAAGAATATAAATAACATACATGGACATCTTCTATTAATTGACTTTGAAAAAGCTTTCGATTCTATTACATGGACTATCATTGAAAATGTCTAAATGTCCACCAATGTACAAACTGTATTAGATTCGGTTTGTGCCCTTATAGTTCTCTGCCTATTGAATCCTGACAATTTAGCATTGTACACTGTGTAATTGTTACTTGCGGTCATTTTAACTTTTGAGTTCTATTTCAAGCATTCAACGTCAATACTTTCTTCGTTGTCACCATTTGCAGTCAGTCCATCTTTAACTTTATTCGTACACATTTAAAGGTTATGAAAACCACCAGAAATTCAAAACAGTCTTTGCTTTACTCTTGTCGTTGATGTAGTAAAACATTGTTTTTGAGATAATCTGATTATGGTGGTAACCAATTATGAACCAAATATTTTACAGCATTTTGTTTTATTTGTGTTTCGTCTTTGCAGTATTAATATTTTTATATATTAAATGCACATGTGCTGTCAGGAGTCTAATGCGAACTGACTGAGTGAAAATGAAATCATTTGTTCAGCAAATTCAAAAATATCAATGCATATCCTTTGGCCTATTTACATATTATACAACTCTAAGCAAAAAATAGCAGATCATATGAAAAATTTAATCATTAAAAACTGCTAACTTTATCATTGATGAAATGTTGAACAGCATTGTTAAGTGTGTTTTTCATTATTGACTTTATTGCGTGGTAGACAGACACTCCTCAAATTAGATATGTCATAACAATGTTTTTCAGAGTTAGAAACAACGCAACAATTAGTACACATTTATTTCTTAATCATTCTCTGGCTCCTCCTTTTTCTGCTGACCTTTTGTAACTAATATGTTTCAATATTATCAGACTAGCACTTATTGCAGATGGAGATAATCCCAATTTGAATGATAAAAATTCAGTGAAGTCTCTGATACCATTTGATGTCATTTAATCATCTTTCAGTTTATTCTGAAACTTAAGTCATCGACAGGAAGACATCTGCTACAGAGTAAATTACAGCATCTAACAATGATTAGGAAACTTAGCAGCGTAGCACTGACAAATATTTCTTATGTCTTCTTGATTTTTTTTTTCATTCATCTTTTCCAACTCTTTTTTCAGTTACAGTTTCACTGGTTATTCCTTTGTATGTTACATTTGGAACAGCTATGTTCAATTCCTGTTTGTAAACTTCAGATTTTGCAGAAATAGAATCATTGCTGTTTTTGTTTTAGATAAATCCTAATTTTTTTACCAGCTGAATTTTTTCGATTCACCAATGATAAAATATTCCCTCTTTAAATAACCAAAAAAAAAAATGACAGAGGGTGAGTGTGATGATTTTGATAATTCAATGGAAAGTCCTTTGTTTGAATATGATTATTATATTCGAGATACTGAACCAGCAATTGTTGATAACGTAAATCTTGCTAGCGATTCGAGAGATGTCACACCAGTTGGAGATTTTAGAGTTTCCCTAGAAGTTATTGGCCTATACAACGAGATAAAAAAGGACTTTGCGTAAATGATTTACAGTACAACTTGGAAAAAAACTAAGAATACAAACAGAAAGCCTAATTATGTAAAACCAGATGATAAAACCTGTCAAATCGCGAAGAAATACAGCATAAAAATAATGTCAGCATCCAGGACTATTGCAGGCCAGACTGGAAAGGACTCATTACTTGCATTAGGTTGAACAAAACAAGGCTACGAATGGGTGAATCCTATTGAGGAGATATAACCTAAATATCCACTTCAGCCTAATGTTATACAAAGGCAAGCAATACGACTTCCTAAGGATACTGCAATGCAAAGAATAGGCACAAAAAAACATTTGATTAACAAGCGGAAGCAGCTGACACTACATCTGACGAATTAAAAGCTGAGACCTTCCATCTGCAGTGAAAAGATTGTACACCACACAAGAGAAAAGAGAAATAAGGGGTATATGTAAATGATCTGGAAGTTGTCTATTCGAAAAATAATTTACGAAATATGATGTTGAAATGTATGAAAAATAGATTGAAGAGTTTAAAAAAATACATCAGGAAACAAAGAAATAAAAAGTCTTATTGCAAATAAAAGGTTTCAAAGTGTAAAAATTTAGAAAGTGCAATTAGTTGGACATCAAACACAGATGGAGAGAGTTTTCAGAGAAAACATTTAAAAGAATAAAAAAAGGAAACAAAACAACTCAAATGTTAAAGAAAACTTTTCAATAGGTGCGAGGCTGAAGCATCTGTTTAAAGTAAAGATTTTAACAATATATGTTATAGGCACTGCAGTATGTATACCATTATGAACTGCTGCTCTATCTATATCAAAGTTTTTAAAAGGTTTTGTCGAGAGTGGAGGAGAAACAAGTGTAGACTTTTTTGCCATCATTTATGATGGGTGCCAAATTTCATTTTATTATTTTGTGTTCGCCCCTAAATGTTTTCACAGTTTTACTGTATCAGTGAATATCGCTTCTTGTGAAATAATACAATCGAGTCTAACTGGGCCAGTAAACGCCGATTTTTATTTTAGTATTATTGTATAGGGATATGGGTGTGTTAGAGCAAAAAAATACTATACTGTTCAAGAAAGTTTGAGTTTTTTTATTTTAGTGTTGTCGTATATGCACACAAGTCCGTTAGTGTGAAAAACTATCATGTGCTAGTAATTTGTAATTGTAAGATTTAGTCTTTTCGTATATGGATACGAGATGATGATACACAAAACTATGATTCTACCAAACTCACTCATCTTCCTTACTAAGTAAGAGAGTTGGAAAAACACTCAGCTTACTTGGATCTTATTACATGTCAAGTTTTTTTCTTCTTCTTTTCGTCAGTAATTTTCGGAATTATTTGAAAAAGGCATAAAAGGGGAATAAAAGTTGACATTTTATTTGGTACATATTTATTTTTACTCAGGTGTCAGCGTTTTAACGACTTCTATTTTACGTTTGCCTGTCAAGAATCAGCGCGCGTGGTGTCTCCCTGGACAAGGGACGTTACTCCAATTGCCTCTGTACTAAATAACCTACTTGTGTTGCTGTGCCATAAAACACCAAAACCAAGCAGAGAGAGAGAGAGAGAGAGAGAGATAGAGAGAGAGAGCGGGGGATGGAGGGTATGGGGAGGGGGGCCTAGCTTAAACGAAACAAAAACGTTGCTTGATGAAACAATATACTTAATTTCAAGAGACAGAGTCAGCCGTTCTTCATCTTGTCCTTCAAAAAACAAACAAACAAACAAACATCGGGTAAGACAGCGCTTTGAATTGTTTGTTTTGTGTTGTTTTTTTTATCGGTTTTTCACGCTCTGACTGTAAATTACACTGCACTTATTCATGTCTGCATTCCTGATTCTGGTTGCTAAACTATCAAAAATAGAAAATCATCTTAGAATCAAAAATAGAAACTCGTTTTAGAATCAGAGCTTTGTAATTTCATGCCATCTGTAGATCTTTACTGGCGCCAAAAATATTGCATTCCTCGACTTTCTTCTTCCTTCATGAGTGACTTTACAGACATGAAGCAACACTATACACGGCTTTAATAAAATATATTAGCTTCAATTCGAAAATTGTTTACTTATTTTTTGCGCTGCATTTTTTTTACTATCAGTAGAATAAATGACATTTATGATGCTCTGCCACGTCCAAATATATAGCTATGATTCCTGAAAGTTGAAATCACCACTAAAATTGAATTGCGTTATATATATATATATATATATATATATATATATATATATATATATATATATATATATATATATATATATATATATATATATATATATATATATGCTTTGCCATTTTATATTTTATTCCATTATTAAAGACTCATGGATACTCTCAACTTTATATTACTAGACGACATTACTTTTCCCTTACTGGTCCAATTGTAATCAAGTAATGTTATTAAAGGCTTCGTTCAAAGCTGTACCTCGCGCCAAGACGGAAGTCAGTATTGGCGCTGTTATTTAATTATGTATTGACATTTATGATATTGTCTGCCTTGCATATCCAGTTGTAAACCGTAAAAATTTAATCCATTACTGTATTTGTATGGCTTTAAATACATCATTATATTATGTTCGTTTTTTCTACATTTTTAATTAAATCCATTACACTAGTTATAAGTACAGATGCACCAAGACAATCTTTCTTATGTTAGGCATTAACTTGGACATAGTATATAAACAAATCTGCATTGGTTATGTTGTATTTTCTGGAAATAGTTCCATTCTAATTAAATCAATTTTAGACGAGTCTTGTTTGTCTTCATACGCAAAAGCCAAAGGCTGAACTCAATAAACAGTTTATTTTCTGTTTAGGCTTTAATGCTTCTTTCTGTTGAACGCAAATAACATTCTTCACTACTTACCAAGTCTTGCGGGAAAAAAATGAAATAAAAAATATTCATCATTTTCTTGAGGACTACAATAGGATGTAATAACATGCTCATTGGCTCAGCTAGTGCAGTGACACCTTGAAGACATGACAAACGTTGCATCTATTTAATTAATTTGCTTTATATATATATATATATATATATATATATATATATATATATATATATATATATATATATATATATATATATATATATAGTAACAACACTGAAGCATAAATGCAGAGTTTGGTTTCATTTGCTCCATTGTAGTTTGCAAGAGAGTATAATTTATCTCACAAGACAGCGGTCTGCATGAAGTTTCGTGTTATGCCCAACGTGACAAATATAAGGTCACCAGAACTCACTTCCTATACTCGTCACAAATGAAACTTCTTTGACGTGTTTGATCTAGGTAGAATAAAGGCAACTTTTATTCAATTTTGGTATATGTTTTATAATATTTTAATTTGTTAGAAAATGAATATTACACACATTTTGCCCCAAATCTCTACCGCGGTTGTTGCTTTTTGGAAGTAAGATGCCCTCCAAAATTGAAAATGATACACCTAATATCTCAATAAATATTTTTGGAGAAAGTTTATGACTTGTGTTCACCTAATCTAAACAGTGAGAAGTCTTGTGAACCATGGATCTTATCCGAAATACAAATACTGCGTTCCTAACTTGCCTTAACATTGGCATACCCACGATAGAATGAAAAAGAGCATTATAAGCTTATTTGTTTCTTGATGTCAAGTTCCCAGAATATATTTAAGCTGTTGAGAATGGTGAATTTTAGAAACTGATGCCTTCAGAGCTTAAAATTATGTATATTCCTCAGAAAAATTACCATGGTCAAATCAAATTGAAAAAATTTAACCACCCGCGTGTGTTTTATTCACTCTGTCCAGAGTGTGAAATACAGTGGCGTCGCGAGGGTTCGAGGCAGCCGGGGGCAATGTTCTTTAGTGGCGCCCCTACTTTGCCACAGAGAACAGTTTATTTTATGCCAGTTGCCAAAATCCCTCCTTCCTCCCCCCCCCCCCCTCCTAAATATAAGTTTTGTGAAAAATTTCCTTCGTTACACTACGGTCAGGTGAAATTGTATGAAAATTTCAGCTGAGAAAAAAAATCCCGACTACGCCCCCCTTCGCCTGGCGCCCGGGGGCAATTGTCCCCCCGCAGACCCCCCTCTGGTGAAGTAAATACATTGGAGTGATACCTATGCAATCAAGGTATTGTTTGCATCCAAATGCTGTTTCCAAAAAATTAAAATATATGCACATATGTGACAAATTAATGTGTATGTAGGTGCATAAGTAAGAAAGAAATCAAGTATGCACCAAATAACTTATTTTTTTCTTCTTATTTCATTTAAATGTATACAATAATTACTTATGCATGCCACTAGAATGCTTGAGTATTAAAACAATAGGTTCACTGCGAGTTGTAACCTGTATGTTATTCAAATGGATTCAGCGTAGAATATTATTACCACCAATAAATACTGCAATGGCATAAGTGCCAAAACAATAATTTTGTTGTTAGGGACTGACCATTTAATTGATTGAGGTGGCGGGAGGCGGGCTGGGATTTATTAAAATAATTTACGCCCACCCCCACCCCCAAGCTTGAAAAGAAAATAATCTTGCTCTCATTTAAAGAGAAAAAGAACATATTCTGTTAATTATATTACTTGAAAAAGAAAATTATAATTATCTGGAGACACAAAATAAAATATCCTGGTTGGAAAGAAAATCACAGCCTAATCCCCCGAAAATGAAATGGTGCGTCCTTAAGGATATTAAAGATGTAGAATAGATGACAAGGAACCATTTTATTTTTCTTCATTGACAGTACTTGGCTTTAATTTTACTATATATCCCTTCAAGGTATTTATATACTCTTTAAATAAAACAAAATTAAAGCCCTCCAAATATCAAGGATGTGCCAGCATTGTTTTGTTTTTGTTGATTCCTGTGATATCTGTTATCGCGTTTATAAGTGGCTGTTAACATAATCTGGTGTTTCTCCAGACTTGTGTTGGCTCTTGGTCAGGAAGCTGCGTTATATACGTATCTTATCATCAGCAAGCCGTATCTTGCCAAAACGGCACGTTTTTCAAAATGGAGTAAAATACCTGTACAATGCCTAAAGTTAAAACAAAATCATGGAGATTTTTAGAGGTTATTTTCTTTTAAAGGTACCTGTCCAATCATGTTTGCTTGAAAATGAATTACACAGTGGTCATTTTGCAACTTGTTTTCAAGATGGCGTTATTACCTAACACCATTGTCTGCACTGACTGCTAAACTCCTGGGATTAGTTTCGCTTTGGTTTGCGAGAGACGTCATTTTCGCATTTGATTTTGACGAAATAAAAAGTGGATCAATCAACAGTGAAAAGGCTAGATCTTGCAACATAAGCAATAATATTTGAAAACTTTAGTCTACGTGTTGTTAAAATCCAGAGAAAAAAAATGGCAACAAAAAATATTTCTTCAAGATTCTTGCAGAAAACAATCTGTGGTGTCAGTGGCGTCTCGAGAGAATTGAGAACAAAAGCTTAGATCAGAAGTTCATAATCGGAACACCCGAGGCGTTTCTGCGAGCAGAAAAAAACAATTATACGTGTTTCGTTACCTTTTCGCTGTATATACTGAAGCATGCGTGAATCTTTGGTGGATGAAAGTACGTGACAATATCTTTTTAATGTAATGTTCAAAACGGCGATTCATTCAAAATTTGCGAAAATGCACTGAAAATAAGAACCAGTCTTTGTGTCCAAAATCATATTTGCATGAATTCGACCAAAACTAGCAAATGAGGATAAGAAAACATTGCTAGTGTTAAAAGATATACCAGAATGAAGTTCTTCAGTCTAAAGGAAAGTTAGTTTTTGCTGGAGACATTTGAGAATATTCAGGATATTTGTTGTCCTCGTTAAAACCTGTGTCTAGCCATAATGTGCGGTAAATGAAATTGTACAGTAGTATTTTATCAAATTAATATGAAAAACACCTTATAAATAATTTTTCAACTATTAGAATTTGCATGAAAATAAAACAAACTCTATACAACCTATTTTTATTTTTTTTCCTAAATATGATTATCACAGATAAGTATTGAAAATTATTTTAGATTACACTGGATATGATTACTTTGAACATGGAAAAAGTTTTCGCGACCCTATAGATGGCATTCAGGGTCGCGATCAAAAATGTTTGGGAACCACTGCTATGAAGAAATAGAAAGAAACCGTCGTTGTCACCTAAACGGGTCTGTATTAGTTTGACGTTATACGCCAGTGGAATACCATTGATGTCGTAGGTGAGGAAACGAAAAGGGTCTTGGTAGATAATCATGGGGATTTTAGCTTTCTCAGCCAATACCCGTTGCGTCGCCTACCCTAGGACATCAATGGCACACGAGAGAATATTGTCTGACTGATTTAATGTATGACTACGGCTTTCTTTCCTAGCATTATCTTCTTTAATGTTGCATCATCTGCTAAATGTATAATGTTGCCAATCATTTTCGATTGCTCACGTGATCATACTCGTGTCTCTTTCAAATCGCCAACATTCGTCATTCGTACACGTACATTGGACAGTGCTGAGCTGTTGAAAAAGGCTATTTTCTACATCATTTGGTCACATGTTTGGACCATTTTGTAGGCAGGTCGGACGATGAAGACACTATCTATACTCGAGGATCTTCTTAAGCGGAAATGCACGCCGTATCGAAGGAACATTCGTGGATTGCTGGACACGTAAATTGGACTGCTTCCGATAACTTTCCGCTGCTAAAACTGACATTATTTCATCTGTTGAAGGAGAATTTACTTGCAAAACTTGTCAACAGTCCAACCAACAGTTCTTCTCGCCTTAATTCATTTTTGTTATTTCGAAATTCGATGTTTTCTTTCATTGTTCATTTGCAGGATGGAACAGTAAATACAATCGATTACTGCATTTCATTGTATTCTCCGTATTCACTCTTTGTCTGTCTGTCTGCCTGTTTCTCATTATAATCTATATTTTTCCTCTTGTTGATTCATTTCTTTATCTTCTTGCATTATTATAATTTTTTTCATTGTTCAAATACAATAAATTCGAACAGTTGTTAATAGCTATCTTTCATGTTTTTGTTACTTGCTAAATGATTCGATTTCTCTCTCTCTCTCTCTCTCTCTCTCTCTCTCTCTCTCTCTCAATCTCTGATATAGATCTATTCGACCGGATACAGGAGACAGCGTCTGACGTCATCAATCAATATTCCACTTGGTAACGCCATTCCGTGTAATACCAGTTACTGGTACCCAACAGCCTAGCCGAAGGTTACCAGAATTTAGAACACGGCAAAGATCTGACGAGAGAACCGCCATCATTCAATTATTAAATAAATATTCACATTGTACTTAGAAGATCAAGTCTTCTCTATATAACATTACTACTTGTGGTTGATTGAAGCGAGAATATTCGTTGACATTTACTATATTTTCCTGATTTTTATTAGTTTGCATTTTTTAATATTAATAGTGAGGGAAATATTGATATACTATCAGATTAACACATAGCTGTCAACTGATACTAAAACGCTTTTATTTATAAGCGTCCGTCTTACATTGAACGCCATAAAAACGTGTCTTTAAACGTGTTGCGCTTCATGATGCAACATGCATAAAAAAAAATATAATTTGTAATGCATTTGGTTTGTGGTTTCCTACTATCGCAGGCAGTATTCTTACTCATATTGTTGCATATATCTTACTCATATTGTTGAATATATATTACTCATATTGTTGCATATATCTTACTCATATTGTTGCATATATCTTACTCATATTGTTGCATGTATCTTACTCATATTGTTGCATATATCTTACTCATATTGTTGCATGTATCATTCTTCTATATTGGTATTTTGGTGACTTCTTTAATAAAGAATGTATGTGCTCTGCTGTTCATTGATCACAACCAAGTTTTAATTCTTTACATTATGGGCGAATGACATCAAGGAAGATGCTCTTGTAGCTGTATTGGTTCAAAATGAACGTATAGTCCTACAATCAAAACCGCGGTGTTAAGTTGTCACTGCATGAAAACCATTGTTGACTCATGTCACTAGTTCGAGAAGCTAAATTAAATACAGAGAACCAGTCTAGAATCACAAGCAACTTGTCACTGCTGGTCAATAAGTGCGATGTACTGCGTACCTCATGGATAAAGTAACTAACATCAAACCAACCGTCTCCTATGATATATGTGCACCAGTCTATAGCAAAACCTGGGCTTTGAGTGGATGAAGGACGTATACATATTTACTTTCGAAACATTATATTTTACTTTGGAACCTTAATAAACAGTGCTATGACAGAATATATCATGCATTTATAAGTTCCTTGAATATAAAGCTGATATTGTTTAACTTCCTAAATTTGAAGTTAAACCTCCATACTACTGTTCTAGGATCGGGGAGGGGGAGATCGTACATGTTCATCCGATTAAGAAAATAGTACCTTGTTTATAAGATGGCGGAAAGAGGTTTATACTAAGGTCTCTTATAAAGGACATGAATCGAATTTCAGGCGACACTAACAAAAGAAGCGTGTTGGAGAAGAAAGCCATGTTTTGTGCTTTGTTTGATCCAGCGCATGTAAAAAAAAAAAAAGAACAATCAAAGGACATAATGAGTATTCCTTACTGACAGCTAAAAAGCATACAATAGCTGCAGGGTTTATATGTATGAAAAAGTATGGAAGACACATAAAAGGATGGTATCTAATTTTATATTTATCTCTGAAAATCCGATCCCTTTTCCTTTGTCCTTTGAGATCACAAGAGAAATATCGCTGATTTCGCAGGTAGATTATCAATTATATTACAGGTGCAGATTGATCCTGTCTTTAACGCTAGTCTAATAGGCTATCATTAGAATTTGGTATCGGGGTAAAATTGACAATGTATTGTTGATCTGAAAAATTAATATTTGAGGTGGAATATTTCGCTACTTACTTTAATAGCCTAACAAACTTGAAAATTGCAGTTGATTTAAGTTGAATATTATTCTTGGCAGCCATATTTAAACTACTACTACTACTACTAATAATAATAATAATAATAATAATAATAATAATGCAGGTATACATAGATCTGATGGCACATACAGGTTTCTCAGCAAGATAAATGTGTATGTCAACAAAACATAAACGGGCCAAGAAATACTGTGGTTAACTGAAACCATGCATTATGCATAACTTAAGCTGCACGCGTATACAGGACTCAGACTAACTAAGTTACTATAGAGTACACGAGTAACTCCTAATGCAACCGTGTTGTTCGTGACTGATATTTCTATTTTGTCTATAACTTCAGTCCCTTGTTGGCAAAATCTTAAACTCATCAAAGCTATTAAACAGTGTGCCATCACATCTGTGTAGGGCTTTAATAATAATAATAATAATAATAATAATAATAATAATAATAATAATATAGTGTGTTTATTATGAGAAGATGACATGCACAGCATTGAAAACCTAATATTCCAAGCGGTCCATGGATCAATCATTGCTAGGCCAGTTAGTGCGATATACCGCGTACTCAATATTCCAAGCGATCCATGGATCATTCATTGCTAGACCAGTTAGTGCGATATACCGCGTACCTAATATTCCAAGCGTCCCATGGATCAGTCATTGCTAGGCCAGTTAGTGCGATATACCACGTACCTAATATTCCAAGCGTCCCATTGATCAGTCATTGCTAGACCAGTTAGTGCGATATACCGCGTAATGATATTCCAAACTGTCCATGGATATGTCATTGCTAGGCCAGTTAGTGCGATATACCGCGTACCTAATATTCCAAACCGTCCATTGATCAGTTATTGATAGGCCAGTTAGTGCGATATACCGCGTACCTAATATTCCAAACTGTCCATGGATATGTCATTGCTAGGCCAGTTGGTGTGATATACCGCGTACCTAATATTCCAAACTGTCCATGGATCAGTCATTGCTAGGCCAGTTAGTGCGATATACCGCGTACATGATATTCCAAACTGTCCATGGATATCTCATTCCTAGGCCAGTTAGTGCGATATGCCGCGTACCTAATATTCCAAACTGTCCATGGATATGGCATTGCTAGGCCAGTTAGTGCGATATACCGAGTACCTAATGGATGAAGAGGCGTCAAATTTACAGTTTCGTCAAATATCGGTGCACAAATTTACATCAAATCTGATTTGTAAGTGGATGAAAGAAGTATGAATAATTACTTTCAAAACTCTGTATTTTACTTTCTGCAAATGTCTTTTACATCTTTGCATATGGTTTTATGACAGAGTAGATCATGCAAAATCTCTTGAATCATTGGGAATTTCTTTGACTGTAAGGCTACTGTTGTGGTCTTGTTGTTCTTCATAGCCCAATTCTTTTGTGAGAAGATAAAACCTTGTTTATAAGCTGGCTGACACAGGTTTATATTAGGATCTCTGTGAAATGCTTCCATCGATTTTCGGTTGACACAAAAAGCGCGTTTGGACAAGAAAACGCCAGGTTTTATGTGTTTAATATCGTATATTCATAAACATTATCATAGTACAAAATCATTAATTCTGACTCAAGACTAAAATACACAGAAATAGAACAGCTGCAGGGTTCAAATATATGAAAAGGATGTGTAAGACAGAACAAAAGGTTGCCATCTAATTCAATATTTAGTGATATTCTGAAAATACCATCCCTCTTGTTCTTTGAAATCTGAAGAGAAAAAAAGCTTTGCTTTCATAGAAAAATTATCAACACTATTGGACCTGCAAATTAATAGCCAGACGATAAGATTAATATAGACTAAACAAGGAGTATTGTTGCTATATTCATAGTTACATTTTTGAGACATGCGTAGTTATGTCTATTCTATATTTTACTCAGATGAGCTAATATTCACCTTAACCTGCACTTGTTGTGGATCTAATGGTTTTGTCTTAAAATAAATTTAAAGGATGGTTGTAATGTTGATACTGTTTTCGGGGAAATGCACTCTTAGCTATATTAAAGGTCAATTCCTTATAACATGACATGGTCATTACTATCAGATTCAGTTAGTACATGTACCATTTTTTATTTTACCATGTGGCTTTTCATAAGTCCGTGCATCTCTAATGTCTGAAAAGATGAATGTTCATATAGGTCTTTTTTAAATTTTTTTTATTTATTTTTTTTGGTTTAGGCAGAGTAATAAATAGACATATATAGACAGAAGTCTATTTTCTCTTCTGAGAATGTTATAATAAATGTTGCTTCACCTATGCTTGCTAATCCGATACCTCTCCACTAGCCCATGCCTGTGTGTATATGTCTCTGACCACTGTTCAAAGGTATTTCTGTAATAAACTGTCTTTGCAAAAAAGAAAAATATGTTATGGTCGGTCTTTTGGGCGACATTTGTCGTGAGACGTCATTTTCCCGCCAAATTGTAACCGAGGTGTATCATAGGTTTTACAGAAGCAAGATGGCCGACACAGGGGTCCACCATCTTCAGTCGTAATATATCAACCGATTTACAGTTTTCGCGCTTCAACAAGACCGTCTTTCTGATTAAAAAATACATCCTTTTCCGGTATTTGACAGATAAGTTGTGCATTCGCATAAAAGGAAGTTAATTTGCGTTACTCTCTTTTACTGTTTTATTGGACTACCAGTCACCGAATCCTATGCATTACAAGTCGCGATGTTACAAGTACTGCAAGCATGACAGTGACTTTTTTATAGAACGAAATGTAATTGTGATTTTATCGGCAACGTGGCATTTATTAACAAAAGATTTAATTTGATAGACAAAGTCAGTATCTTCAGTTCTATAAAAATTCAAATTTTTAGAATATAAAGGTTTATAAAACCTTGTAATATATGTCTATTTGATTAGTGTAACCTTATATTAACCGAAAGCATTCTTACCTTAAATTTCCTTTACAGTAATTTAATGTATTAGGGGCAGGGCCGGATTAAGACCTTTAGAGGCCCAAAGCACTGAAAAGATTATAGTGCACCCCCTCCCCATGTAATTAAAAAAAAAATAATTGTAATGTCTCCTTTTTTTTTTTTTTTTTGGGTGCCACTGCTTTGCTGGTGCCCACCTAAGCACGTGCTTAGTCTGCCTGTTGGCTAATCCAGCACTTATTAGGGCCCTCCCACAATAAATACAACTAGGATCAAGTCAAAAATCGTTGTCGATATTGCATCGCAACAGATACATGCAAATACTCTTCTGATATTATCAACCGTGTGCATACATCAGTGATACCTGGGCACTGAATTGACCTCCGAAATTGTATGATTGCAAAATGTGTCTGTCATAAAATACATGTTTCAAGTATCAAGCAAACAAACAGGGCTGGCGCAAGGGTAATTGGCGCCCGAGGCGAACCTTCAGCCTTGCGCACCCCCCCCCCCATCCCCAATTAACTTTCGAAAATGAATGTTGTGCATTAGTATGAATAAAAATTCTGCATCTGTTTTCTCTTATATTTTAGACATTTATTATCTTCTATTTTACGCTATTTCTCTCTCTTTTTTTATTCATTCATTTTTTTGCCCCCCCCCCCCCCCCCCAAATTTTGCCGCTCTAGGCCACCACCTAGTTTGCCTAGAGGTTTAATAGGCTCTGCAAACAAACAATCTCAGACTCACAGATTATTGACTTTTTTAAAGCTTCTTCAATGCCAATAACATTAGTATAATCAACTATCCTTTTCCATTGTTTTCCTTCTTAGGCCATCGGTCCATGCTATTGAAGACGTTCCTAAATTAAGAAATAGCGATAACACGTAAATCTGTATCGCCATTGCATTACTACCAGTACCTAGGGAAGATCCAGTACGTCCGTTTCGTATCTATGTAACCGCTCATTTCATTGAAGGCATACATAAACGTTTTCATTTGTGACGTTATAATATTTCCCATACGTCATACACTGAGCTTTAAATAGACAAGGAAAATCATAACAACAGACAACACCATTGCAACAGATCGACGTTAAATTAATTTTAAAGGAAATAAATTAAATCCGTTATTCAAACTTCAATAAAATGGGAGAAAAAGAAAACAAAATCACAACAAGAGACCAAAACTTTGTACCGCAATCTGTTTTTAAGTAAGAAAGTTATTTATCTTTTATACGAAGAGTACCCAAGAGGAGTACATCTTGTTGAAATAAATTCATTAGGAAATCTGTAAAAAAAAAAAAAAAAAAAAAAAAAAAAATTGTGTCTGAAGGGCTGTAATAGTCTCGTTTCGTCTGCGAGAACGAGATATGCATAGTTTAACCAATACCTGTCATGACATCTCTGATTTGTCATGTTTTTCCAGTAGTGATATCTGGAAAGTAAATTCACTTCTAAAATTGTATGACTACATATGAGTAAATATATACATTCTGAAAAGGGTAATTTAAAAGAGCATCAGATCAATCAGGTAATTATGGATGAGGTATCTGACGATTCAATACCAACTGCATCCATCATGGTGGAGATCCTTCTTAGCTAGCCGGTTGAGATTATGGGTTATTTCCAATCATGAAGAGATTAGGAAGATTAGTAAATAAAATGAGCTGATAAGCAAGACTTCAAGATTTCTTGAAACTAATTATTTCCATTAGGTTCTCATCGATATCGGTTACTGAGTTATAGAATACGTATGGTAAGAGTAATAGAATATGTATGATAAGAGTTATAGAATATGTATGATAAAAATTATAGAATATGTATGATAAGAGTCATAGAATATGTATGATAAGAGTCATAGAATATGTATGATAAGAGTTATAGAATATGTATGATAAGAGTCATAGAATATGTATGATAAGAGTTTTAGAATATGTATGATAAGAGTCATAGAATATGTATGATAAGAGTCATAGAATATGTATGATAAGAGTAATAGAATATGTATGATAAGAGTTATAGAATATGTATGATAAGAGTAATAGAATATGTATGATAAGAGTTATAGAATATGTATGATAAGAGTAATAGAATATGTATGATATGTATAGAATATGCATGATAAGAGTTATAGAAGATGTATGATAAGAGTAATAGAATATGTATGATAAGAGTTATAGAATATGTATGATAAGAGTTATAGAATATGTATGATATGTATAGAATATGTATGATAAGAGTTATAGAATATGTATGATAAGAGTTATAGAATATGTATGATAAGAGTTATAGAATATGTATGATATGTATAGAATATGTATGATAAGAGTTATAGAATATGTATGATAAGAGTAATAGAATATGTATGATAAGAGTCATAGAATATGTATGATAAGAGTTATAGAATATGTATGATAAGAGTCATAGAATATGTATGATAAGAGTTATAGAATATGTATGATAAAAATTATAGAATATGTATGATAAGAGTCATAGAATATGTATGATAAGAGTTATAGAATATGTATGATAAGAGTTATAGAATATGTATGATAAGAGTCATAGAATATGTATGATAAGAGTTATAGAATATGTATGATAAGAGTCATAGAATATGTATGATAAGAGTTATAGAATATGTATGATAAGAGTTATAGAATATGTATGATAAGAGTCATAGAATATGTATGATAAGAGTCATAGAATATGTATGATAAGAGTTATAGAATATGTATGATAAGAGTTATAGAATATGTATGATAAGAGTCATAGAATACGTATGATAAGAGTTATAGAATATGTATGATAAGAGTCATAGAATATGTATGATAAGAGTTATAGAATATGTATGATAAGAGTTATAGAATATGTAAGATAAGAGTTATAGAATATGTATGATAAGAGTTATAGAATATGTATGATAAGAGTAATAGAATATGTATGATAAAAATTATAGAATATGTATGATAAGAGTCATAGAATATGTATGATAAGAGTTATAGAATATGTATGATAAAAATTATAGAATATGTATGATAAGAGTCATAGAATATGTATGATAAGAGTCATAGAATATGTATGATAAGAGTTATAGAATATGTATGATAAGAGTCATAGAATATGTATGATAAGAGTCATAGAATAAGTATGATAAGAGTTAAAGAATATGTATGATAAGAGTTATAGAATATGTATGATAAGAGTCATAGAATATGTATGATAAGAGTAATAGAATATGTATGATAAAAATTATAGAATATGTATGATAAGAGTAATAGAATATGTATGATAAGAGTTATAGAATATGTATGATAAGAGTTATAGAATATGTATGATATGTATAGAATATGTATGATAAGAGTCATAGAATATGTATGATATGTATAGAATATGTATGATAAGAGTAATAGAATATGTATGATATGTATAGAATATGTATGATAAGAGTTATAGAATATGTATGATAAGAGTAATAGAATATGTATGATAAGAGTTATAGAATATGTATGATATGTATAGAATATGTATGATAAGAGTTATAGAATATGTATGATAAGAGTTATAGAATATGTATGATAAGAGTTATAGAATATGTATGATAAGAGTTATAGAATATGTATGATATGTATAGAATATGTATGATAAGAGTTATAGAATATGTATGATAAGAGTAATAGAATATGTATGATAAGAGTCATAGAATATGTATGATAAGAGTTATAGAATATGTATGATAAGAGTCATAGAATATGTATGATAAGAGTAATAGAATATGTATGATAAGAGTTATAGAATATGTATGATAAGAGTAATAGAATATGTATGATAAGAGTTATAGAATATGTATGATAAGAGTAATAGAATATGTATGATATGTATAGAATATGTATGATAAGAGTTATAGAATATGTATGATAAGAGTAATAGAATATGTATGATAAGAGTTATAGAATATGTATGATAAGAGTTATAGAATATGTATGATAAGAGTTATAGAATATGTATGATAAGAGTCATAGAATATGTATGATAAGAGTAATAGAATATGTATGATAATAGTAATAGAATATTTATGATAAGAGTAATATAATATGTATGATAAGAGTTATAGAATATGTATGATAAGAGTCATAGAATATGTATGATAAGAGTCATAGAATATGTATGATAAGAGTTATAGACTATGTATGCATAAGAGTAATAGAATATGTATGATAAGAGTTATAGAATATGTATGATAAGAGTCAAGCCTAGAATATGTATGATAAGAGTAATAGAATATGTATGTTAAAAATTATAGAATATGTATGATAAGTGTCATTGAATATGTATGATAAGAGTTATATTTGAATATGTATGATAAAGAGTTATTAGAATATGTATGATAAAGAGTTCATAGAATTGTATGATAAGAGTAATAGAATTGTATGATAAAAAATTATAGAATATGTATGATAAGGTATAGAATATGTATGATAAGAGTTATAGAATATGTATGGGATAAGAGTTATAGAATATGTATTATATGTATAGAATATGTATGATAAGAGGTCATAGAATATGTATGATAAAGATTATAGAATATGTATGATAAGAGTTATAGAATATGTATGATAAGATTATAGAATATGTATGATAAGAGTTATAGAATAATGTATGATAAGAGTAATAGAATATGTATGATAAGAGTTATAGAATATGTATGATAAGAGTTATAGAATATGTATGATATGAGTAATAGAATATGTTATGATAAGAGTTATAGAATATGTATGATAAGAGTTATAGAATATGTATGATAAGAGTCATAGAATATGTATGATAGAGTGTATAGAATATGTATGATAAGAGTTATAGAATATGTATGATATGAGTATAGAATATGTATGATAAGATTATAGAATATGTATGATAAGAGTTATAGAATATGTATGATAAGAGTTATAGAATATGTATGATAAGAGTAATAGAATATGTATGATAAGAGTTATAGAATATGTATGATATGTATAGAATATGTATGATAAGAGTCATAGAATATGTATGATAAGAGTCATAGAATATGTATGATATTAGTTATAGAATATGTATGATAAGAGTCATAGAATATGTATGATAAGAGTAATAGAATATGTATGATAAAAATTATAGAATATGTATGATAAGAGTCATAGAATATGTATGATAAAAATTATAGAATATGTATGATAAGAGTCATAGAATATGTATGATAAGAGTTATAGAATATGTATGATAAGAGTTATAGAATATGTATGATAAGAGTCATAGAATATGTATGATAAGAGTTATAGAATATGTATGATAAGAGTTATAGAATATGTATGATAAGAGTTATAGAATATGTATGATATGTATAGAATATGTATGATAAGAGTCATAGAATATGTATGATAAGAGTCATAAAATATGCATGATAAGAGTAATAGAATATGTATGATAAGAGTTATAGAATATGTATGATAAGAGTTATAGAATATTTATGATAAGAGTTATAGAATATTTATGATAAGAGTTATAGAATATTTATGATAAGAGTTATAGAATATGTATGATAAGAGTTATAGAATATGTATGATAAGAGTTATAGAATAGAAATTTTTATAAAGGGGGGGGAAGAGTTATAGAATATTTTATGATAAGAGTTATAGGAATATGTATGACTAAGAGTTAGTAGAATATGTATGATAAGAGTTATAGAAGTATTTATGATAAGAGTCTAGAATATTTATGATAAGAGTAATAGAATATGTAATGCATATGAGTTATAGAATATGTAGGGTAAGAGTTATAGTATATGTATGATAAGAGTTATAGAATATGTATGGATAAGAGTTATAGAATATGTATGATAGGAGTTATAGATATGTATGATATGTATAGAATATGTATGATAAGAGTTATAGAATATGTTTGATAAGAGTTATAGATATGTATGATAAGAGTAATAGAATAATGTATGATAAGGAGTCCATAGAATATGTAATGATAAGATGTAATATGAATATGTATGATAAGAGTTTATAGAATATTGTATGATAAAGAGTTATAGTATATGTATGATAAGAGTCATAGAATATTATGATAAGAGTCATAGAATATGTATGATAAGAGTTATAGAATATGTATGATAAGAGTCATAGAATATGTATGATAAGAGTTATAGGAATATGTATGATAAGAGTCATAGAATATGTAAGATAAGAGTCATAGAATTTGTATGATAAGAGTCATAGAATATGTATGATAAGAGTTATAGAATTAGTATGATAAGAGCTTATAGAATATGTATGATAAGAGTCATAGAATATGTAATGATAAGAGTAATAGAATATGTATGATAAAAATTATAGAATATGTAAGATAAGAGTCATAGAATATGTATGATAAGAGTTATAGAATATGTATGATAAGAGTTATAGGAATATGTATGATAAGAGTCATAGAATCATGATGAAAGAGTAATAGAATATGTATGATAAAAATTATAGAATATGTATGATAAGAGTAATAGAATATGTATGATAAGAGTTATAGAATATGTATGATAAGAGTTATAGAATATGTATGATATGTATAGAATATGTATGATAAGAGTCATAGAATATGTATGATATGTATAGAATATGTATGATAAGAGTAATAGAATATGTATGATATGTATAGAATATGTATGATAAGAGTTATAGAATATGTATGATAAGAGTAATAGAATATGTATGATAAGAGTTATAGAATATGTATGATAAGAGTAATAGAATATGTATGATATGTATAGAATATGTATGATAAGAGTTATAGAATATGAATGATAAGAGTTATAGAATATGTATGATCTGTATAGAATATGTATGATAAGAGTTATAGAATATGTATGATAAGAGTAATAGAATATGTATGATAAGAATCATAGAATATGCATGATAAGAGTTATAGAATATGTATGATAAGAGTCATAGAATATGTATGATAAGAGTTATAGAATATGTATGATAAGAGTCATAGAATATGTATGATAAGAGTCATAGAATATGTATGATAAGAGTAATAGAATATGTATGATAAGAGTTATAGAATATGTATGATAAGAGTAATAGAATATGTATGATATGTATAGAATATGTATGATAAGAGTTATAGAATATTTATGATAAGAGTTATAGAATATGTATGATATGTATAGAATATGTATGATAAGAGTTATAGAATATGTATGATAAGAGTAATAGAATATGTATGATAAGAGTCATAGAATATGTATGATAAGAGTCATAGTATATGTATGATAAGAGTTATAGAATATGTATGATAAGAGTTATAGAATATGTATGATAAGAGTTATAGAATATGTATGATAAGAGTAATAGAATATGTATGATAAGAGTTATAGAATATGTATGATAAGAGTAATAGAATATGTATGATATGCATAGAATATGTATGATAAGAGTTATAGAATATGTATGATAAGAGTAATAGAATATGTATGATAAGAGTTATAGAATATGTATGATATGTATAGAATATGTATGATAAGAGTCATAGAATATGTATGATAAGAGTCATAGAATATGTATGATAAGAGTTATAGAATATGTATGATAAGAGTTATAGAATATTTATGATAAGAGTTATAGAATATTTATGATAAGAGTTATAGAATATTTATGATAAGAGTTATAGAATATGTATGATAAGAGTTATAGAATATTTATGATAAGAGTTATAGAATATTTATGATAAGAGTTATAGAATATTTATGATAAGAGTTATAGAATATGTATGATAAGAGTTATAGAATATGTATGATAAGAGTTATAGAATATTTATGATAAGAGTTATAGAATATGTATGATAAGAGTAATAGAATATGTATGATAAGAGTTATAGAATATGTATGATAAGAGTTATAGAATATGTATGATAAGAGTTATAGAATATGTATGATAAGAGTTATAGAATATGTATGATAAGAGTTTTAGAATATGTATGATATGTATAGAATATGTATGATAAGAGTTATAGAATATTTATGATAAGAGTTATAGAATATGTATGATAAGAGTTATAGAATATGTATGATAAGAGTAATAGAATATGTATGATATGTATAGAATATGTATGATAAGTATAGAATATGTATGATATGTATAGAATATGTATGATATGTATAGAATATGTATGATAAGAGTTATAGAATATTTATGATAAGAGTTATAGAATATGTATGATAAGAGTTATAGAATATGTATGATAAGAGTAATAGAATATGTATGATAAGAGTAATAGAAAATGTATGATAAGAGTTATAGAATATGTATGATAAGAGTTATAGAATATGTATGATAAGAGTTATAGAATATGTATGATAAGAGTTATAGAATATGTATGATATGTATAGAATATGTATGATAAGAGTTATAGAATATTTATGATAAGAGTTATAGAATATGTATGATAAGAGTTATAGAATATGTATGATAAGAGTAATAGAATATGTATGATAAGAGTTATAGAATATGTATGATAAGAGTCATAGAATATTTATGATAAGAGTCATAGAATATGTATGATAAGAGTTATAGAATATGTATGATAAGAGTCATAGAATATGTATGATAAGAGTTATAGAATATGTATGATAAGAGTTATAGAATATGTATGATATGTATAGAATATGTATGATAAGAGTTATAGAATATGTATGATAAGAGTTATAGAATATGTATGATAAGAAGTTATAGAATATGAATGATTGTATAGTATATGTATGATAAGAGTTATAGAATATGTATGATAATATTAATAGAATATGTATGATAAGAGTCATAGGGAATGTATGATAAGAGTTCATAGAATATGTATGATAAGAGTCATAGAATATGTATGATAAGAGTATTAAGAATATGTATGATAAGAGTTATAATATGTATGATAAGAGTTATAGAATTATGTAAGATAAGAGTTATAGAATATGTATGATAAGAGTAATAGAATATGTATGATAAGAGTAATAGATATATGTATGATAAAAATTATAGAATATGTATGATAAGAGTCATAGAATCTGTATGATAAGAGTTATATAATATGTATGACATGTATAGAATATGTATGATATGTATAGAATATGTATGATAATAGTTATAGAATATGTATGATATGTAATAGAATATGTATGATAAGAGTAATAGAATATGTAGATATGTATAGAATATGTATGATAAGAGTATATAGAATATGTATAATAAGAGTAATAGACTAGTATGATAAGAGATATAGAATATGTATGATATGTATAGAATATGTATGATAAGAGTTATAGAATATGTATGATAAGACTTATAGAATATGTATGATAAGAGTTATAGAATATGTATGATAAGAGTTATAGAATATGTATGATATGTATAGAATATGTATGATAAGAGTTATAGAATATGTATGATAAGAGTAATAGAATATGTATGATAAGAGTCATAGAATATGTATGATAAGAGTTATAGAATATGTATGATAAGAGTCATAGAATATGTATGATAAGAGTAATAGAATATGTATGATAAGAGTTATAGAATATGTATGATAAGAGTAATAGAATATGTATGATAAGAGTTATAGAATATGTATGATAAGAGTAATAGAATATGTATGATATGTATAGAATATGTATGATAAGAGTTATAGAATATGTATGATAAGAGTAATAGAATATGTATGATAAGAGTTATAGAATATGTATGATAAGAGTTATAGAATATGTATGATATGTATAGAATATGTATGATAAGAGTTATAGAATATGTATGATAAAAGTTATAGAATATGTATGATAAGAGTTATAGAATATGTATGATATGTATAGAATATGTATGATAAGAGTTATAGAATATGTATGATAAGAGTAATAGAATATGTATGATAAGAGTCATAGAATATGTATGATAAGAGTTATAGGATATGTATGATAAGAGTCATAGAATATGTATGATAAGAGTAATAGAATATGTATGATAAGAGTTATAGGATATGTATGATAAGAGTAATAGAATATGTATGATAAGAGTTATAGAATATATATGATAAGAGTAATAGAATATGTATGATATGAATAGAATATGTATGATAAGAGTTATAGAATATGTATGATAAGAGTAATAGAATATGTATGATAAGAGTTATAGAATATGTATGATATGTATAGAATATGTATGATAAGAGTCATAGAATATGTATGATAAGAGTCATAGAATATGTATGATAAGAGTTATAGAATATGTATGATAAGAGTCATAGAATATGTATGATAAGAGTAATAGAATATGTATGATAAAAATTATAGAATATGTATGATAAGAGTCATAGAATATGTATGATAAGAGTTATAGAATATGTATGATAAGAGTTATAGAATATGTATGATAAGAGTAATAGAATATGTATGATAAAAATCATAGAATATGTATGATAAGAGTAATAGAATATGTATGATAAGAGTTATAGAATATGTATGATAAGAGTTATAGAATATGTATGATATGTATAGAATATGTATGATAAGAGTCATAGAATATGTATGATAAGAGTCATAGAATATGTATGATAAGAGTAATAGAATATGTATGATAAGAGTTATAGAATATGTATGATAAGAGTTATAGAATATTTATGATAAGAGTTATAGAATATTTATGATAAGAGTTATAGAATATTTATGATAAGAGTTATAGAATATGTATGATAAGAGTTATAGAATGTTTATGATAAGAGTTATAGAATATTTATGATAAGAGTTATAGAATATTTATGGATAAGAGTTATAGAAATATGTATGATAAGAGTTATAGAATATGTAATGATAAGAGTATAGAATATTTATGATAAGAGTATAGAATATGTATGATAAGAGTAATAGAATATGTATGATAAGAGTTATAGAATATGTATGATAAGAGTTATAGAATATGTATGATAAGAGTTATAGAATATGTATGATAAGAGTTATAGAATATGTATGATATGTATAGAATATGTATGATAAGAGTTATAGAATATGTATGATAAGAGTTATAGAATATGTATGATAAGAGTAATAGAATATGTATGATAAGAGTCATAGAATATGTATGATAAGAGTAATAGAATATGTATGATAAGAGTTATAGAATATGTATGATAAGAGTTATAGAATATGTATGATAAGAGTCATAGAATATTTATGATAAGAGTCATAGAATATGTATGATAAGAGTTATAGAATATGTATGATAAGAGTCATAGAATATGTATGATAAGAGTTATAGAATATGTATGATAAGAGTCATAGAATATGTATGATAAGAGTCATAGAATATGTATGATAAGAGTCATAGAATATGTATGATAAGAGTAATAGAATATGTATGATAAGAGTTATAGAATATGTATGATAAGAGTCATAGAATATGTATGATAAGAGTAATAGAATATGTATGATAAAAATTATAGAATATGTATGATAAGAGTCATAGAATATGTATGATAAGTGTTATAGAATATGTATGATAAGAGTTATAGAATATGTATGATAAGAGTCATAGAATATGTATGATAAGAGTAATAGAATATGTATGATAAAAATTATAGAATATGTATGATAAGAGTAATAGAATATGTATGATAAGAATCATAGAATATGTATGATAAGAGTTATAGAATATGTATGATAAGAGTCATAGAATATGTATGATAAGAGTTATAGAATATGTATGATAAGAGTCATAGAATATGTATGATAAGAGTCATAGAATATGTATGATAAGAGTAATAGAATATGTATGATAAGAGTTATAGAATATGTATGATAAGAGTAATAGAATATGTATGATATGTATAGAATATGTATGATAAGAGTTATAGAATATGTATGATAAGAATAAAAGTATGATAAGAGTTATAGAATATGTAAAGATAAGAGTAATAGAATATGTATGATAAAGAATCATAGAATATGTATGATAAGAGTTATAGAATATGTATGATAAGAGTCATAGAATAGAATATGTATGATAAGAGGTTATAGAATATGTATGATAAGAGTCATAGAATATGTATGATAAGAGTCATAGCTGATTATGTATGATAAGAGTAATAGAATATGTATGATAAGAGTTATAGAATATGTATGATAAGAGTAATAGAATATGTATGATATGTATAGAATATGTATGATAAGAGTTATAGAATATGTATGATAAGAGTTATAGAATATTTATGATAAGAGTTATAGAATATGTATGATAAGAGTAATAGAATATGTATGATAAGAGTTATAGAATATGTATGATAAGAGTTATAGAATATGTATGATAAGAGTTATAGAATATGTATGAATAGAGTTTATAGAATTTGTATGATAAGAGTTTTAGAATATGTATGATATGTATAGAATATGTATGATAAGAGTTATAGAATATTTATGATAAGAGTTATAGCAATATGTATGATAAGAGTTATAGCATATCGTATGCATAAGAGTAATAGAATATGTATGATATGTATAAGAATATGTATGATAGTATAGAATATGTATGAATATGTATAGAATATGATATGACCACCCACCCCTAATGAAATGTATAGAATATGTATGATACACGAGTTATAGAATATTTATGATAAGAGCTATAGAATACTGTATGATAAGAGTTATAGAATATGTATGATAAGAGTAATAGGAATATGTTATGATAAGAGTATAGGAAAAATGCTATGATAAGAGTTATAGAATATGTACTGATAAGAGTGACTAGAAATATGTATGATAAGAGTTATAGAATATGTATGATAAGAGTTATAGAATATGTATGATATGTATAGAATATGTATGATAAGAGTTATAGAATATTTATGATAAGAGTTATAGAATATGTATGATAAGAGTTATAGAATATGTATGATAAGAGTAATAGAATATGTATGATAAGAGTTATAGAATATGTATGATAAGAGTCATAGAATATTTATGATAAGAGTCATAGAATATGTATGATAAGAGTTATAGAATATGTATGATAAGAGTCATAGAATATGTATGATAAGAGTTATAGAATATGTATTTTAAGAGTCATAGAATATGTATGATAAGAGTCATAGAATATGTATGATAAGAGTCATAGAATATGTATGATAAGAGTCATAGAATATGTATGATAAAAGTCATAGAATATGTATGATAAGAGTCATAGAATATGTATGATAAGAGTTATAGAATATGTATGATAAGAGTCATAGAATATGTATGATAAGAGTCATAGAATATGTATGATAAGAGTCATAGAATATGTATGATAAGAGTCATAGAATATGTATGATAAGAGTTATAGAATATGTATGATAAGAGTTATAGGATATGTATGATAAGAGTTATAGAATATTTATGATAAGAGTTATAGAATATTTATGATAAGAGTTATAGAATATGTATGATAAGAGTTATAGAATATGTATGATAAGAGTTATAGAATATGTATGATAAGAGTAATAGAATATGTATGATAAGAGTTATAGAATATGTATGATAAGAGTCATAGAATATGTATGATAAGAGTCATAGAATATGTATGATAAGAGTCATAGAATATGTATGATAAGAGTCATAGAATATGTATGATAAGAGTTATAGAATATGTATGATATGTATAGAATATGTTTGATAAGAGTAATAGAATATTTATGATAAGAGTTATAGAATATTTATGATAAGAGTTATAGAATATGTATGATATGTGTAGAATATGTATGATAAGAGTCATAGAATATGTATGATAAGAGTTATAGAATATGTATGATAAGAGTCATAGAATATGTATGATAAGAGTCATAGAATATGTATGATAAGAGTTATAGAATATGTATGATAAGAGTCATAGAATATTTATGATAAGAGTTATAGAATTTGTATGATAAGAGTTATAGAATATTTATAATAAGAGTTATAGAATATGTATGATAAGAGTTATAGAATATGTATGATATGTATAGAATATGTATGATAAGAGACAGAATATGTATGATAAGAGTTATAGAATATGTATGATAAGAGTCATAGAATATGTATGATAAGAGTGCCAATATCGGTACATACATACATACATACATACATGCATGCATGCATGCATACATACATACATACATACATACATACATACATACATACATACATACATACATACATACATACATACATACATACATACATACATACATGCATGCATGCATACATACATACATACATACATACATACATACATACATACATACATACATACATACAATCATACAATCATACATACATACATACATACATACATACATACATACATACATACATACATACATACATACATACATACATACATACATACATGTACTTTCTAAATTAGAAACGAACATCTAGACTAACACTCTGACAGACATGCGGATAGATAGATATATAGGAAGATAATTCTTTATAATATAAGACGGAAAAGATGATGGGAAAGACATAAGAAAACAGTAAAAATATATCAACATTAGGCTCATGTACTTGATGCTTTGATCGGAGACAAATAAATTAAACTGTTTTGGATATTAGACGGAAAAGATAAAGCAAAAGTTATTATTATAAAAAATATTTTAAAAATAAATAAAATACACTTTAAAAATTTAACAATATTAGACTCATACACTTGATGCCAGCATCTGATTAGTCGGCACTCTATAAATTAGACACTAGAATGTACAAGGATAGCAGTGCTCCAATTAGTACACGGAGGAATAAATAGTAATAGCAACATCTTTAATTTGAACCAACAGAAAATGTCACCAATTTAAAATTTTAATATTTGACTTATTAAACTTCATTACATGAGCATGAGCAAACATTTAACGCAGAAACCACTGATATGGCATCTGTGTAAGAAAGTAGTTGCAGCAAAAACTGATCCATTGTAGACAATCTCGCATCCTATGTCGCGGTCTTTTCTGGATTACTTTTAAAACACAGCCGATTCCGATTGAAATAATCAGTCGAGGCGTTTGAAAAAATTCAGAGCCGCTCAGTTAAGAAATCCAGCTGAGATAAATAGCCACTACTTTTGTGTCTTTGGTGCGCTTTGTCTTTTTTCGCAAAAATTAGAGGCAAAAACTTATATCGAATAGTGTTTTTCAAGATGGCGGTGTTCGATTCAAAGCAATTTATTGTCCGTAATTGAATAAAAAAGCAATATTTCTTGAAAACGATGTCGCGCAGCAAAGACACTGAAGTAGGAACTATTAATCTCAGCTGGTGATCTTGTCTGGGCGGCTCGGATTTCTTCAAACACTTCGACCAAATGTTGCGATTGGCTGACACATGAAGCTACTCACGAAAAGCCAACAGTATTCCACATGCTCCTGACGTAGGAATTTAGGCTGAAATATATCGATCAGAAAAAAAAGGACAGATCGATAAAGTCCTAATGTAAATGGCTTCTAGAAATATTTATGTTCATCTTCACTCATGCATGAATATTTGTCAGAAACTATTTATCGGTTCTGTCTAGACAAGAGTGGTAATCAGAACGAATGGGGTTCCTTTACATCAATGCATCGATTTCTAAAGAAAGAATCTACTGAACACGTCTACATGCAACTTATCTGTCACCCGAAAACATGGTGGAAAAAACGTATAGTTTCAAATTATAAATATTCCTTCTTCTACCACTCATTTGATTGAAAAATCGGAACAAGAATCATTTTACGTTTTAAAAAATCTCTATATTTGATAAATCAGATTAATGACAGATCAAATAATAAGTACAGGATATGGATTTTTGCCAGTAAATGGTTACAGTTTTGTCGACCAATGTTTGAGAGATGGATGAAGGGATCAATATTTATTTATTTATTTATTCCTACCAGCACATATACCTACAAACCTACAACCTACCTGCCTGCTTGCATACATACATAGAGGGATTTTTAAGAAAAATAAGTTGTATCCTTAGATGAATATATCAAAATATATTTGTGGTATGTAAGTATGAAACAGGATATTTTTATATCTACACATTTTTTCAAAATTCCTGTTCCAACATAAATACACTTTGTCTAGAATATGCTTACTCGTATGTCATCAAGTGCATCATATTCCATTTCTTATTTATGTATATTGTTGTTTTATCATTTCTCTTTTATCCTTCTATTTTCAGGTCGGGCATTATTTTCTAACTAGGTGTATCGATGTCGAAAGGGATCTTAGTCCATTTTGGTTGAAAGCATACGTTAAAGAGGAACCGCTGTAGCTCAGTTGGTACAGCGTCGGACTCGTAATCTAAGAGTCGCGGGTTCGATACCCGCCCAGGCCAGCCTTGGTCGGTTGCTTCTGTGTCATTGAGCATTTAGCTCCCTTTACTCTGTGTCCTTGAGAAGGTCATTTTGCTCCAATTATGCTGAGAAAAGAAAAATATATATTAATTCCGCAAATTTTGTTACCCAATATTTGCCAATTCATATAACTAACATTTGATAATTATTAGAGGGCATAAACAATAAGCTCGTAGTAATCCAAATGTGTTAAACTATCGAAAACTTTTCTCCCCAGGTTGGTCTCTAGGTACTATGTAAAAGTTTAACTGCTCAAGTCTTAAAACTTTCTTTATATTTTCTGGTACCTTTTTGCGAATTCCTTGAAAAATTAGATAAAATTAAGAGCACGCGTTTCTGTATTTTTCTTATTTAAAAAAATTGCAGAAATGAACCCTGTGATGGCAGTGACATTTCCAGAGAAGCGAGAGCGCCACCTTTGGGGCAGTGTGATTTACTTGTGTTTAACCTCACAAGTGTACTTCACATCTGTATGCTTCTACACAGATTGGTTCTCAATTACTTTTGCGTGTGGTTTTTAAGTTATCAGATGAAGTGTGATTTAATTTCCAGGTGCGATCATGGGTCATTAAAAACCAGTTGAGATGCTTCGATAAAAGGAAATCTACAGAAGGTTTGGCAACATTAACCAGATTATGAGGCCGATGCAAAGTGCGCTGAGAAATGTTTTATCAATGTTGGTGAAATGCCCTATCCCGTAAAAAGAGAAGAAAAGAAAAGGTTACAGGGCAACCATCGTCGCAAACCACAAGCGAAAATTCGCTATGCCCCCTTTTCCGTGTGGCTGCCAGCAATAAGAATTTACTCATTTCTAATGAATATGCATAAACTTGCTTAACCAACCGTTGCGAGCTCGAATAAAATTTTCTCGGAAAGTTCACCCAACATGACCATCATGCTGCATGAATGAGCCAATCGAAGTTTCACTTCAAAAAGTCACTTATCGATCGATAAAAAGGACGCTTTCATTGATGTGTAGGAGCTTGTTACATTGCGTTGTTGATGACTTATTTTTATGTATGCATAGTCGTGAAAAATTAAGAAATCTTGTCGTAGACAGCAAAGGGTGAAAAAGGAGCATAATAGATTTTCGCCAGTGGTTTGCGATGATGTATCTTTATTATGTGTACCAACAGGCATAAATACTTGTCTCCCCATTTTAAACATCACATCCATACATGCAAAAGCCCGTCCACGTATGGGAAAATAATTAGACTCTGCCAAAATAAGTTTTAGCACATTTAACGGTATTGTTTTTTCTTTCTTTCTTTCTTTCTTTCTTTCTTTCTTTCTTTCTTTCTTTCTCAATATATTTGTAATCAGATATAAAAAAATGTGCCATTGACGAGTTAATTCAGGACGACTACCGCCAACTTATCAAAAAGGCTCCATTTGGATAGATCGTAAACTTACTTCGCTGATCAGATAAAAATGATTAATGACCAAATAACCTAGGCATGTGGACGGGTATAAACATGGCTCATGAGTAATGACCAAATAATGTAGACATGTCGACGGGTATAAAAATGGCTCATGAGTAATTTTAATAGCGACTCATGAGTAATTTATATTTATTTACTAAAAACGAAGTAGTTAATCGGAGTGGTTATGAAAACTGCGACAAATGTCAAAGCGTGCAAAATTGTTATCTGATCAGCGACGTAAGTTTACCTTCGATTAAGATGAGACTTTTTCGAGAAGCTAGTGGTAAATGTTATGTTATGTTACACACGTGCGCACGTCTATTAGTCTGTTTATCTGTATGTCTGTATGTATATTTGTCAGCACACTATGAGTAAGTTACTAACTGGCTTCATTTCCTCTTTAACATATAATACGTATGTATGTACTAACAATATATATATATATATATATATATATATATATATATATATATGTGTGTGTGTGTGTGTGTGTGTGTGTGTGTGTGTTTGTGTGTGTGTGACTACCGAGCGAATCAAACACCTCCGTGAGTCTGGCTTGAGGTCCATTGTACCCCCTATTTCCAAGGATCTCAAGACTACGGTAATTGTCAACTGAAGGGTTCTTAAACGAGCGAATACCACAAATAATATTCTTCTAATCACTAGTGGCCAAACAGTCACGAGACCATAACTTGCATGGTTTGTCTTGCTTCACATTTGCATGACATATCAGTCGGCCTTTCCAAGCCGTAGATTGGTACTTCACGCCATGTAGCATGAAATACGACCCAAACACCTAACACAAAGAATTATTCCTATCTCAAAATGCTAAACACGTATGCGTAAGCATATCCAGAGAATTCCTTATGTTAAGAATTAGGAGGGTTCATTTTACCAAACTAATACGTGCTGCAATAAAGTCTTGTTAAGACTGTACATTATGACGTCTGCTCCTGAAAACTGGCTAATTACTCGGTTTGAGAAATATCTTCCCAACACCGACTCCCCATAATCAACAAAATAATCACTCAAATCTAACAAAGCTATAAACGGAGACGTAAATACAGATCGCACATACCCTAGATTTATTACAAATATATATATATATATATATATATATATATATATATATATATATATATATTTATATATATATATATATATATATAGCGAGGGTGGGGATTAAATAGCAAAGATGCAATTCACATCATGAAATAATAATAAAAGTCTTCTTGGGCATGATGAAGTGTTGAGAGTTAACTCCCCTTCGATTCATATCAAGAGAATTCGCAAGTACCACTCCCGAGTGTCTTTTCCGCATAAGCGTGGGAACTAATTGTTTCGCGCATAACTTTAAATAAACAAGAAAGAATATTGTGTGGAAATTGCAGAATTTTTCTGAATATTCGCTCCCGCACTTACATGCTTATATTTTCATATAATAGAAAGTGCACCGGTAATGTATATAGTTTCTAATCTAACAGTTTGCAGTATGAAATTTCTTGCCCACTAGACTCTGTCATCGTCGTATTTTTTGTAAATTTTTTATTTGGTTGATATTACTGTAAGGTCGGAAATATTTGTGGAAGTTTCATTTATTTATTTATTTATTGTTTTCGGAGGCAACGAATATCCACAACATTAAATTCATTGTTGTGTTGGGTATTAAAGTAAACACTGTGGCCCCACAAACTCACCCGTTGACAACAAAACCACGAAATGTTATGTTACACTTATTTCTGATTCTACAGCATTTGTTTACCTGACCCAAGGGTCGCCCTGAAACAAAATTAAGTACTTATATTCGTAATTTTTAAGTAAAGTGTGCCACCTATCTAATAGTAATTTCAGATAACCTATATTACTTCGATATTTTCATTTGTATTATCATATTACAAACTAAAATCAACCAGACTCGTTAAATATATATGATTTCAAAAGCCAGATTTATAATAACTTCATTCAAAGCATGTGTCAACATAATTAAAATTAAAATATATTTATTCTCTCAAATTGAAGTACCGTCTGTAAATATGTGAATAAAGATACTCAAAGAGATACTAATATTATTATATTAATCTTGAAAATGAAATAAATCGGAATGAGGGAAGAAAACAACCTAATTCACCCGATTCACAGAAAAGATGCAAAGTGTGGATTTACATTAAACATTACTTTTTAAGAGGTCCATGTAAGATGCAACTGTCACTTTTCTTTCAAGTGTGTGTCTGTGTACGTACGTGTGTGTTTGTGTACGTACGTTAGGGAATAATGAAGATCTGAAGTGAAATATTCTATATATGTGTCGTTCGCTGATATATGTAAACCCATTTAAATACAGAGTTTGCAATCCAGTTGGTTTGACTAGAAAGAGTAGGTAGCATACCTATGAACTGTGATTTGTTTGACTAAAAGAGTAGGTAGCATACCTATGAACTGTGATTGGTTTGACTAGAAAGAGTAGGTAGCATACCTATGAACTGTGATTGGTTTGACTAGAAAGAGTAGGTAGCATACCTATGAACTGTGATTGGTTTGACTAGATAGAGTAGGTAGCATACCTATGAACTGTGATTTGTTTGACTAAAAGAGTAGGTAGCATACCTATGAACTGTGATCCAGTTTGACTAAAAGAGTAGGTAGCATACCTATGAACTGTGATTGGTTTGACTAGATAGAGTAGGTAGCATACCTATGAACTGTGATTGGTTTGACTAGATAGAGTAGGTAGCATACCTATGAACTGGCTAATCTATTGGTGTAGTGGGGTCTGGGGTCTCAGGCTTTGTATGAGTATTATGTTTCCCACGAGGTATGAATGGACAGATAGTGTAAAATTGTTCCGATTATTCACATAACAATGAAAAAGGAATACAGGTAAACCAGGGGAGTCAAACATACGGGCCGCCAGACTCATTATTTATTATTAATGTTTATTATTATTTATTATTATTTATATCAAATCTGGCCCGCCATAGCAAATGAGTTTGACACCCCTGAAGTAAACGGCTCTTCAGATGACACTGTTATTTAAAAAAAATCATAGTCTCCGTTACTGTTGGAGCTCATAGTCTGTCTCATTTCGAGTTGTCGTTTCTGTAATCGTTTCGTCCATTTATTGACGAAAAAGGATGATTTGAATTTTAGAAGATAAAGACAGATTTAAAAAAGTTATAAATCTTTTTTCATAAAAGAAAAACCAGTAGATTTCAATCAAGAGAGCATGATTGCAATATTTTCACTTACAAAAAATTCACTTAAAAAAATCACAAAAAAACCCACAACCTTGTGCATAAGTGTTGCTATGTTCGAAGCAAGAGCGCCACTTACGAATCAGTTATGAGTACAAGGTTCCACTCTACTAGTTTGCAATACACGTATCTACAGATTAGATTATGTCAAAGATGACCATTTTTGTACTATAACAAACAGTAGAAGTTACTAAAGCGGCCAGGCTTTTTTGATTGGTTTTACAAGGAAACGAAACAAATTAGTAGTAGTAGTAGTAGCTTCTGACGTTGATTACATCTTCACACTTTCTACCTAAGACATTGTAAAGAAAATAGTGACAGGAAAAATCTGTAAAAGCCATCTTTGACACATATTTATTAATAAACTAAAATCAGTGGGGTTTGAGATATGTATTCTTCATGTAGTACGAGCGATAACTGCTCGATGTTCCGAAGGTTGATAAGTCCGAACTATTTTTGTACAAGAGCTCTATTTTCCGAACATTTGAGCTCAATATTCCATTGTTTCGAAGTTTTGCAAGTTAGAAGAATACAGGGGTCAATAGTCCGAAGGTTCATTGGTCCGAGGGTTCGTAACTTCGAAGGAAAAGGTTCAAACGTTCACAAGTTCAAAGGTTTGTTAGTCCGAAGATTTTTGACAATAAGGGGTCCATTTGTCCGAAGGGACATTAGTCCGAAAAATATTTGAGAAAAGGATTCACAAGAGCAAAGGTTCATTGGTTCAAAGGTATTTAAAAATGGGTTCGTTGGTTCCAACATTCAAAATATCGAATATATTTTTATTGGTCTGAATTAACACACCTTCGGACCACTGAACCGTAGAGCCATTGACTTCCTCTTTCGGACTGACGACCCTTTGAATCAATGAACCTTCATACTATCAAAATGTAATCGAACGAGCTGTAAAAATAAATATGAGGACTAGTAATTGACCTTTTTCAAATGAATAAATGATTTTGTGGGTTTTGTGGCGTTTAACGCCATTTTTCAGCACACGATAGGCTATACATGGCGGCCAGTATATTTGGTAGAGAAGAAAGAATAAGGGAAGACCCCTGGAAGAACCACCGACCCATGGGAAGCTGCTGGCAAGCTTTCTCGTGTACCCAAGCTGGCCGAGCCGAGACTTGAACCCACGCGGACAGATATGAGATGTCAGTGACCTGTAAAGGTGAGCACCTTAGACCACTTGAAAATGCGAGGGCAGCATTGTTGGACGATGTGTATAAATGTGGCCTTATCCATGTATTAATATCGGATTTCACGCGCCATCGATGCCTTGGTGTGTTGTTATACTTTTCATTTTCCGGCCGCACCCAAACTAATGACTTTGAACTTCCGCATCGCTTGCATATTGATTTGAAAACATGCAATCCAGTCGGACAGAAGAGAGAAATTTTCCGAGTAGAGAAATAAGACGTGCTCTCTTGTTCTGTTCTTATATATATATATATATAATTTATTCAGAGAGTTAGAAATAACAATGTACGAAAAGGAGATTTCTCAACACATCTGCTTCACAGTAGCCATTGTGTATTCTCATTTGCGTATAAATCCAAATACGGTGCAGAATCTGAGTACTTTCACGTAATTACCAGACAAAGATATTGTTGTTGCTCTGTTACTCAAAAATGATAGAACGATTTGCTAAAGTTGTTATTTCTCAATAGATCTTACAAGTTGGCCCTCTTGCGAGACCCTCATTCGTAAGCTGATCGGCAGTGCGAACTGCCCATGAAAGGATTAAGTAGAGCCAACGTACCGGATCAGCGCTTTCATAAAGGGAAACTTTACATCAACAAATTTAAAAATTGGGGGTGGGGTCGAAATGTGGTGTGTTGAAATGTTCGGGTTCTGGCTCCGGCGACCCCCTCAAGATTTGTCGAACGTTGAGTCCAGAAATAAACACGAATGATCCCCATATTAGCATATCACTATATGTCACTAAAACCCTAACATATACTGACACCTAAGGACCACCAACTAGTACAAAGGTGTGATAATCATGTAGTTGACATGCGCACTGGCAGCTTGTCGGACATTCAGGTCTAATGTCCGTCACCAATCAGACTGCCACTATATATCATATACAAATTCAAATCGTCATAACTGAGAAATTTTTCAACCATTGTTAATAAAATTTTCTGTTTGCACTAAATTATTATGACTAATTCATATGGGGTAAGTATGTACATAAAATATTTGATTTTATATGTTCTGCTATGCTGATGAGTAGAGCGTTACTATCTCCGCTCTGACGATTGGTTAATTCTCATTTGTAAACACCAGATATGACGTTAACGATAAATTAGATATACTAGCATTTTTCCTGATTGAAATTCTTCGTTTTTCGGACTCCACAGCTTACAGTTATTATTGGTTCCTTTTACAGATATGGTATGCTCTTATGGGATCTTTCCAGAATGTTGAAATGCATCATAATCTAGACATGTGCTTTTGCTGTGTGAGTGTTCGACTAGAATTAAATGCACATATTAAACTTGGATATTAGACTGGAGTCGATTTATGTGAGAATTATCATTAACCGTGTTGCGAAGTAAATGTTTATATTGAGCATGATAATGAAAATTAATGAACGTGGACGATGAGTACCAGGCGATTTTCTAAATATGTTAAGAAAACCTTTTAATATCTAAAGATAATCTTAAACGACCTGTTTGAAAATCGAAAACTTTATTTAGTGAAATCCAGTGAAATCTGTAACCAGTCAGCCACTGAAATCTGTAACCAGTCAGCCACTGAAATCTGTAACCAGTCAGCAACTGAAATCTGTAACCAGTCAGCCACTGAAATCTGTAACCTAGAGTAAGTATCAAAACCAGAGTGAATTTTAAATGCCCGAGATGAACTTTAATTCGAATATACTCCAGCCTTTCATACAATTTATGGTTTTAGGCAAAGTTTTGGATTTCATTTGCAGAAATGTATATTTTTTTGCTCGTTCACAAATACAGTCTCTCTCTCTCTCTCTCTCTCTCTCTCTCTCTCTCTCTCTCTCTCTCTCTCTCTCTCTCTCTCTCTCAAACGTGACAAAGCAGAGTCCAGCAAGTCAGAGAAACGGGACAAGTGCTTTCGAGATCTACAGATCCCTTTTTCAATTCGGACAACATAAACAAATAACAATTGCAAACGTTAAAAAAATATATATTTACCTACTCTGTGTGTGTGTGTGTGTGTGTGTGTGTGTGTGTGTGTTATACGTTATATATCGTCTACTTTCATGTTTATTTGTCATCAAGTATTTTGTTCGGTAGATTGGTAGTGCGTTAAATATTAGAGGTCGGTACTAATCCGTTTCTCTACGAGAAGATCGCATGATATCCATTTGATGAATCGATTATAACAAATATGCCTATACAAAAAAAAAAAATACAAAAACAAAAAAAAAACAAGGAGATACTTGTCTACCAACATATATTATTATATTTCGCACATACCGCTTCTGAGTGTCTTTCCGCATAAGCGTGGGAAAAATTCTTTCCCGCAAAATGTCATGTAATACATGTCATTAAAGTACACGTTCTCTTGACATAAACACTCTGAACTCAGGAAAACTTGCACTTTAACTAGCACATGAAATCGATAAATTTAATATTAAGGTTTTGGATTTTTTTATTTCACCCTTTGTTTTGCATTTCTTTACCTTTACCTTTTCAGAACTTACCTTTAAATCAGCACCAATTTTGTCTGTCTGTCGAAATGTTGACTCTAATGCGGACAATCCTCGTTTTTATCATATACCTATCAATGATTTACTCCAGAAAGAGCCAGCTATTTACCGTCATTTCCTAGAAGTAGGAAAACGATAATGACGTTTTTCTAATTCCGTATAATGACGTTTTCTGATTCCGTATAATGACGTCTTCTGATTCCGTATAATGACGTTTTCTGATTCCGTATAATAACGTTTTCTGATTCCGTATAATAACGTTTTCTGATTCCGTATCACCATACTCTTAAACGAGGCAAGAACTACGCGCGCATGATTCATAAAGTTGTGATCCGCATATCAGCTGATCAAATTGTAATTCGGCTTATGATTTAAGATGAAGTTCGTATTTAAAAAGTTGAAATGTTCAACAATTTCTTTTGTTTTTAAGTTATATATAGGGGTTTTATTAAATTATCTGAGCATTGATAGGTATATAATAAAACTATAATTATCATAGTAATTCGATCTTGATTGCCAGATCACGTCTTGTTGCCAGCATACAAAAATCCGGATCATGACTCAACGCTTCATGTCTCGTCATGATCCGAGTTTTCTGATGCTGACGTGATCTAGCAATCAAGATCGAATTACTATGATAATAATATATATGTATTTTCCAATATTACTTTTCAAAACTGAGAATCATTCTGAAACTTTCGAATCCTCTACTATTTGAAATCATGAAGTATGTTAATTTAGGAATTTATCTTTGTTTTCTTTACAAACCTGATCACGCATGTGGAAATTTCGGTTGAAATGTGATATACATCGTTTGAAAAGCTCAAAATGTATATAAAAATGTATATATATATATATATATATATATATATATATATATATATATATATATATATATATATATATATATATATATGTGTGTGTGTGTGTGTGTTTGTGTGTGTGTGTGCGTGTGTGCGTGTGTGTGTGTGTGTGTTCGATCTTGATTGCTAGATCACGTCGAGTTGTCAGCATCAGTAATCCGGATCATTACGAGACGCCAAGCGTCGAGTCATGATACGATTTTCTGATGCTAACATAATGTATCTTATAGGTATATACTACGAAGATGGACACTAAATGAAGCATGTCTGATTTGTTTGATAATAGGGTATGGCGACCATGAATCAAAAGCGGTCGATATTGTATATGCAGACCTCTGAAGTTGTTTTCTAGAGGCACAATGTTGCATGCATCATATATTGACTCTTATATCTCTGAAAAATTACAAGGATTGCGCTGAGAATGGACAACACGTTAGAAAAAGTCCACAGGACATAAGGTTATCGTTAATTTCTGGAATAAAAATTTATTTCATTCAGTGTGTGTATTTGAGTGAGTAATCAATCCATCACTAAATAAATGGATTGATCGAGCGATTCTCTCTCTCTCTCTCTCTCCTTTGCTTGTAGAGTCTTTCTTTCTGTAGTTATTCTTACTGAAGATGAAGCTAGGTACCGTGTCATCTTGACATTGTAAAAACGTTTAGTCTCAGTGGATACCGGTCTTTTTTTATTCATAGAGGTTTATTCGTTTTTGTCCCCAGTTTCCCTCCTTAGCGGCAAAGCTTTTCTTCTTTTATCATTCCAGTCATAATATTTTATTCAAGAAATATGTTTATTCAGCTTAAAACCTTATAATGTTCAGCAGTAAATCTCTTTTTGCGCGCATTCATATTGTAGACAAAAACTGTAACACTTCATCATTTTGTTGTCAGTCGCAGTGCATCCTATCAGTTGAAGAATGTAACTTCCGATGGTGGATGCAATACGTACAAATACATAACCATGGAATTCCTTCCCTCTGAATGCTTCCTTAATTCTTATGATTATGTTCTTTTGTGATACATATAAGACACTCTAAGGGAAGTTGTGCGCGTAAAATATTAATCGCGAGTAAATGATGACTATCCGTCCCGTTGTTATAAAAAGAAAACTCTGGGCTAAGGTATAATAGGTACTCAATCTATAGAGTTCATTGATTTATTACATCTGCAAAATTTTAGCATCATCAGTATACCAGTTTATGGGGAATTAGACCTTAAGTTTTCAATTTTTCCGACATTGGAAGTTCGTCAATTTATAGTAGAGGGCGCTGCATTTGTGACATCGTCGTGTGTGTGTGTGCGTGTGTGTGTTTGAGAGAGAGAGAGAGAGAGAGAGAGAGAGAGAGAGAGAGAGAGAGAGAGAGAGAGAGAGAGAGAGAGATCACGTTTGTATACTCAAATCTTACTAAATACGTTTTTGCACTTGTTTTTCGTCTTTTTTTAAAAATCTGATATAAAGGTGCTAATGATAATGGCTGTTTCATGGCGGCTGTCGCCAACTTTTCATAAATGTCTTATGTTAATAAAACGTAAACTTACATCGCTGTTAGATAATAATTTGCATATTTTGATTACGCCCACAGTATCCTTTTTTTATTGAGTAATATTACTCTTGATAAGATTGGATAATACCAAAATAATATAGCCACGCGGACGGGTGTGAAGGCGAATTGGGGGTAATTTGAATAAATATTAAAAACTACGAGAAATAATGTAGTGATAATAAGTTTAAGGGCTCCCGAATTTTCCCCTGATTTCCCCTTTAAACAGTCCGAGCACCAAGAATAAACTCAGAATTAAGACCTCAACACGATGATTAATATTTAACGTCTTTTGACATCAGTGAATTGTAAAAAATAGTTTGACCAATTAATATCATGCTTTTTCTGAAGTTTAGGTAATTGAACCTGTATTCTGAGCAACGTTTTTGAAACAAATGACATTTAAAATTGGAAGTGTTTGTTCTATTAACGTTCGCTGGTACCCGGTCTGAATTGGCAAGCCAATTTCATAGGCAGGTAACTAGTAAAATATATTTTTGCTGATTGGTTGATCAATGACGTCACTCGCACCACAGTTACGTTATTCCCATAACAGCTAGTTTGGAAACTTCCCCTTGTTGTACTTTGTTCAAAGCTGGTGGTTGATAGTTATCTCCAGTCTCACGATCGCCGGAAATGTGACGCTGTGGTCAGCGAACATATAACGTAGCAAGCGGGGCCAGGATTTGAGACCATAAAACGTGGGAACTTAAAATTAAGCTTGAGATTCTGTGTCAAAGATTCACTGTTTGAAAAGTCACATTTGATGTACCGTGAATTCACAATTTTTCATAGAGTACCAATTTTTGTGGGTTTCGTGGTTGCTAGAAACCACGAATTTAAAGATCCAGCAATCAACGATCTTTGTCTAGAGATGAAAGTCCCGTTTGCACAAATTTAAGTACCGTATATATACGCTCATACACTGCACATCTGGATCTATGCAGCTTGTTAGGAGTAATCAGTAGAGCAAATAACATAAACCCTGATCTGCTGCCGTATTATGTGACGGCAGATCATGGTCTACGTTGTTTGCAGTTGGACCCGATTTATAAGCGAGTACATACCGTTACGGAATTTTTTTTTTCGCACAGCCACTAAAAGTGATGCACACAAAAAAGTGGATTCAAAGAATTTTGTGTGGAAACTTTACCTTTATCCTCAGAGTTTTGTAATTCTTGTCCTGGCCAAAAATTCTTCAAGCTTTTGGAGCATGCTCATAGAATCCGCTTGATAACCTTTTAAGGCATTTGATGGATTTATACCAAATTTGCTGTAGAGTTTAATATAAAAAAGACTACGTATGCGTTTCATACTTTTGGTCCCCAAAACTTGATTGAGTTATGGCTCCTGTTTGTCTAAGAAGTTTACTCGATCACGCGAATTTTGCTTTCACTCGATAAATTGTCAAGGACTTAAAGGATTGAAGCCAAATATAGCATGGGGATTAATATCAAGAAGCTCAAAGTCAAGTTCTTTTTTCGTCCTTTTTCATCAAAATTTCATTGACTTAGGGAATTGACTTTTACATATTTAGTCAGGGTTTCTTTAACTATATTCTGGCCTGGGGCATCCGTGTTCTCTGAACACAATTCTATTGTTTATTTCAGTAAACAGTCAGCAAAACTTCCTCATTTGACCTCTTAAACACACTGTCTTTACTTTGAGTCACAATCAATTATAAATGGCATACGTATTTACTGCGATGAATTTGATGTTTCACCTTTCTAAAGAGCGCTTAAGACCTTACCGTTTCAAAATCATACACACTCATCAATAGAAGATGAAAGACAGAATACGAAAAACGTATCAGTTACGGTTTTCTCATCTATACGGTTTCATCCTTTGTTGAAGGAGTATTAAATAATGGTCTGGCCCCATTACTTCTGACTAGCACCAGATGTTCTACATTAAGTATATGATGAAAGAAGAAAAATGCGCCCATAATGCAATGCTATGCTAGGACTCAAAACAATGCACGGTTAGTAATGCGATTACTTGCAACAATCCAGTCATTGACTTTGGAATGAAGACAGTGTACGCATTGAATGCCAAAAAGCTCGTGTTTATAACATAGGAAAAATAACAATCAGATGGGATGATTGTTATGAGAATTCAAAATGTAATGTTTGTTTGTTTGTTTGTCTGTACGAATGATTTTTTTTCTCTACAAGCCGCGATAATGACAGCGAGAGAAAGCAAGAGAAAGTAATTGTTTGATGTGCAGTATGCTGCACTGATTTACAAAAGGAGTCCAAACTTTGCTAATTTTTCTCTCATAGAGACTAATTAGTACCACCTATTTAAAACATACAAATGGTATAGGTGGGTGAGTGGATTTGCTGCAACGATGCTGCGTGTTTGTTTCTCTTACTATCGATCTGGAAAACCACTTCAAATTGGGAAACAATACGAAGACTTCGAAATCTTTGCGTGATTATATCTTTGGGTTATGTATCATTTTGATGCAGTTTTTCATCCTATTATAATATCTTCTTTGGTTAAGAAAAATGTCAACCATAATTACATAAAATACAAAATAACCCAATTTACTGACTCACTACACCAGGTTTGAGAGTAGCTCTGGAACCACAAGTATGTAGCTTTTTTCACCCCCACCATAGAGAGTTATATTAGAAGGCTCTGCACCTAGTACTAACAAGCATATATTTTAGTTGTAAGTCAAGAAAATATATATGAAACAAGTCTGACTTCAACACCAATAATACAATCTAATATTCCCTATTTATTTATCCAAAATCGTTGCCAACCTAATCATAAATGTAGCATTAACGGCACCAATCTTTATTTATCAATTCCAAATCGCTATTGCAGTCTGGAATATTCATATTCAGTAAAATTAGTCTAAATAGGACCAAAACAAGGATGATGGAATAAATAGACTTCACAGACATCTGTAGTTTATATAGGAGTCTTGTTTTTTGTCTGAGCATGTTATTTAGGATGGATTTATTTTTTATTTTATAAATAGACGATGCGCAGTTTCCAAAAAGTCGCTTAAAACACAAAAATCGTGCCAGTCCCTCCGCGGGATTTTTAAAAATTTTTTTTTTAGCTCTTATGTTTATTATATCTTCATTTGAAAAATTAAGCTTCTCGTAGTCATGCGAAAAGGTGTGTAAGGGCATTACACGCGGTCAACTTCTCGTAGTCATGAGAAAAGGTTCGTAAGGGCATTACACGCGGTCAGCTTCTCGTAGTCATGCGAAAAGGTGCGTAAGGGCATTACACGCGGTCATTTCAAATGTCTTAAACACATATCACTTTTCCCAACAATAGGAGAGTAGGGATATCGAATGTTGTTTCAAGTTCAAAATTATAGATATCATAACGGTTCGTTTAATTTCTTTGCTGAAATCACAATCAGTTTACTGATGCTCAGATTATTATTGAACAGCTCTACAACCTAACATTAAAAAAAAAAACAAAACAAAAAAAACAAAACAGCAACATAACAACATGACAATTACTGACGATATAATGGAAACAAAATGGATGAATCATCCCCAGTTGTAAAAACTAAACACGGTTGCTGTGATTTTTGAATAATTTGTGGAAGTAAAAATGGAATGAAAAGGAATGAGATAGATTACACAATTAGCAGATGTAATAATAAGTGATATAGAGGCTTGACTTCCTGTAATATTCTTCTATGAACTGAATAACATGACTTAAAATCCATAACTACAGTGCTCATTCTATTTTAAGATATACAACAGATCGTTTTGTATGGATTATTATATCTCTAATATATTTTGAATTTGCCTCTGTCTTGATTGTATATTTTGTGGACAGAAAGACGTTACTTAGTTCCAATGAATTTAATGTAATATTGCTTGCTTTTGTCTCGCCTGCGAAGCATAGGTATAAATTGTGTATTCATCAAATTATTATTTACTTCATAAAACTGATTTATCATTTTGTCTTCCTTTTGTGCAGGACAGGAGACTTTACATTCTTTCAATTACACTTTTATCCTTTTTTCGATTTCTTAATTTTTGTTTTTGATGATTTTGTACTCTGTCTGCTGGACGAAAGATAGGAACTTTGATTTAATATTGATATGGTTTTATCTTTATAAAGCATTTTTGTTTGTTCCCGTTATTAATGTCACTCTGTCCATACTGTTTGCCTTATCAAGTTAGTTCTTATTTTCCTGTGAAGGGAAACAATATTGCAAAAAAAAATTTATGCGAGTTTGTCATTATTATTATTATTATTATTATTATTATTATTATTAGTGGTAGTAGTAGTAGTAGTAGTAGTAATAATAATAATAATAATAATAATAATAATAATAATAAGAAGAAGAAGAAGAAGAAGAAAAATAATAACAAAACAAGAACAATAAATCTATTGGTTTTAGGTGTGGGGGTAAGTGAGGGTGGGCCATTTTGATTATTTTGTTTCTTCTGTTCATAACGATATGATATTCTTTCATAACCTTATTGTAGACGAATCCGCTTTGTGTATACTTACGAAGCTGCATTGTGTATGCTTACGAAGCCACGTTGTATATGCTTACGAAGCCGCGTTGTACATGCTTACGAAGCCGCGTTGTATATGCTTACGAAGCCGCGTTGTACATGCTTACGAAGCCGCATTGTGTATGCTTACGAAGCCGCGTTGTGTATGCTTCAGAAGCCGCGTTGTATATGCTTCCGAAGCAAAAAAAAAAAAAAAAAAACAAGATTAACAGTGGCAAAGCTGTCATAATATTAGGCATTCCTAACTTGATATAGGAAAAGCGAGATGATATTGCTGCGGTTCTTGAAATCAGATAGAGGATGTAACCAGGCCTTAGATTTTATATGACAGCTGATATGGGTCCACACTTCCTCTATAAGATCAAACTTCTCGCGATGATCTATCTATCTTGTTAATATAAGACAACTATATGATAGGTTTTCATGAGTGTAATAACACGCTTTATTACATATCACACACGTAAAATTTCTCCCTTTTGGTTGAAAGTTGATCACATGGTATTAACTATTCTACGGTACATACTTTATTAGACTTATTTTATGAGAGTGACCGGTCCAAATTAGATATGGACCGGTCCATATCAGTGGAAGACGTCACGTTACGCATCTCGCGTTGCAGGACATACAGAGTGAATGAAAGGAAAAGATCAAGAAGACAGCATCATTGGACATGGACTGCCCTCGGACCAGGGCCTGGACCGTCAGGTTGATATGGCCTTCAACTTCGGATTGGACCATACCAACCTGCTTGTCTCGGCACTGTACCTCGGACAATCCAACCAATTTTATTGCCCTCTTCATAAGAAACCATAGCTTAAATACTTCCATTGGCAGGTATGGAGTGATCTGGCGTTCGAGTAGCCCATCAGTCACAATTTTAAGATCAAAAGCAGTGATGTAGGGTTCCACAGATGAAACTCCAAAGACAGATGGTCAATTCTTAACATAAAAGAGCAACTATCACCACTTCTGTTAGAAAGATGCGTTAATTGGGAGAAACCCACACTGCAAGTATTTCGCCACGAGAGTGGGGAATTCTGGCTACCTAGGAACGAGCAGGATATACACATTCGTTTGAATCAGGAATTATCGATATCAATATGAATCAGAGATTATCACAGATCATTTCAAACTGTGTAAATTGGACAAATAAAAACACATTTTCTATAAATATTCATCTGGTGTCCTATAAGGTCTCGTTGGACAGGAAAATAGGACCTAAAGTAATTTGTCCACACAAGTCGGAACTCAAATAAGCAACGTTCGGAAGATTCATCCGCGCCATAACATCGCGTATAGGCTGATACCAACTGCAAACTGCATAGACCCAGATCTGACATCGCATAATGCGCCGGCAGATATGGGTCTATGCAGTTTGTAAGGATTACTCAGTAGAAGAAACAACATAGACTATGATCTGCCGGCGCATTATGCGACGGCAGATCATGGTCTATGTTGTTTGTATTTGTACCTCAATTTTACGCGAGTATATACGGTAAAGACGTTTTCTATTCAAGTCAGTGCTTCCTTCTCTGACCCATACCAATGGAACTCTCGGGAAATTTAGAGCTTAATAAAAATTGCGAATTGTTTCCCCATTTGCCAGTTTTAAATTTAGTGCCAAACCCTGCTGGTCAATTTTAGAATGAAGAAACCTTTTTTAACAATGTAAATACCTGTAAATATTGTTTTAGGTACTGTTGTATATGTTTTTTAAGCGAGGAACATATCTAATCAAGCGATACTTAATTCAACTGCAAGACGTTTAATTAAATTACCCTTTTCCGAAACGCTTTTATAGTAACAGTTTACTGTATATATATATATATATATATATATATATATATATATATATATATATATATATATATATATATATATATATATATATATATATTAGTCACGGTTTTATCTCATTTTGACATATATGCTTTTGTAACCATTGTATTTCAATCATAAACATATATGTATTTATACTTATTGACTGTATATGGTCACTACTTGTTCCTTTAAAAAAAGTGTGATTCTGTCATATGTGTGTTGATATTCTGCCATATGTGTGTTGATATTATGTCATATGTGAGTTGATATTGTGTCATATGTTTGTTGGTATTCATGCATATGTGTTGATATTCTGTCATATGTGAATTGTGATTCTGTCATATGTGTGTTGATATTCTGTCATATGTGTATTGATATTATGTCATATGTGTGTTGATATTCTGTTATATGTGAGTTGCGATTCTGTCATATGTGACTTGTTATGTTCAGTCACATTTTCTCATAACTCCATAAAGACTGGTTCATGTACATTTTATTTAAGTTTAATAGTGTATTTCATTTTATTTTATTTTAACTTTATTCATTTTTACATTAGGCATTGTACATGAAGTCAGACAATAATAAAAGATAAACCTAAACCAGTCTGACAATTAACAAACCTAATTAAATATATTATAAAACATATTAAGTATCTCTTGTTATATACACTCATCTAATTTTTATCCTTTTTTAAAAAATATTTATTTATAAGAACGATACACACGTTTCCCTTACTTGAACGTCTCTTTCATAGTTGATATAAGTAATGCTGTATACTGTAATTGACTTGAATTAGAACTCCATTCAATGGTAAAAATAAATAAATAGAGGTTGTTTGCTTCAAACGAGTGGGAATAACGGATATATTTCATGGAGTGGGTGAAAATACTTAAGTTTTTCACTCACAAGATGAAATATATCCGTTATTCACGGATATATTTGATCGAGTGGGTGAAAAACTCAGTATTTTCACGATCGGCGAAGCCACAAGCGAAAATACATAAGTGTTTCACCCACAAGATGAAATATATCCGCTATTCACTCGGAGCGACCAAATATTCTTTTTATTTCATGCTCAAGCGTATTGTCTAGCAATTTGTATAACACACTGAAGTAGCTGATTTCTTACTGTATCCCGCGCGATAATGTCAGCGGTTTACCGTTTATGTTCTGCTTTGTTTTGTGTATATTTGCACATAAAATATCAGTAGTTACATTATGCTCCTTCCCAATTCAAGACAAAACAGCAAATAAAAATAAAATGAAAAAATATATATATTTGCCCATTGCTGGATTTGAAGCCGGTTGGTCCGAATGCGAGGCGGCCATTTTTACCTTAACATAACACAAGCTTCTTACAAAATTTGAAATTTCTTAATCATAATGTTATCAATGTCTATTGACCGATATTTTTTCACTGCAGTGAAATATCCCAATTATTTCACTCGGAAAATCCAGTAATTCACTGACTGGCATAAAATATAATGGATTATGTTTGTGCAAATGATGGAAAAACCTGCACTGTCAGGTCAGAATCTTAGAAAGAAATGTTTCTTTATTATAGGTAAAATTGTATGGTAATCTCGTATTATTAAGGACAGCAATCAAGTATAAACTTTAATCATGCCTTTGTCATAAAATAAATTATACTTCATCTTCCTTTACGTCATTGTGCGTTCTATGTCTTGCAAATTATACTTCGTAACCGCACATTTTATCATTCCGAAGTGCTCTCGCCCCAGGTAAAACTCTTGTAACATAATGGCTATCTGCTTTGCGTGTTTAAGTGTTTATGATATATCAAGATTTGCGGAACAGCTAAATTATTTACGAAATAGCAGAGAAATATTTAAATTATACGAATTACATTTTTGATTCTATTGATATAGTTACATTCATGTAATTGCAGGGTTATTTCCAGATAGATAGATAAATATATAGATAAGAGGGCGGAGGGAAGGTGATAGATAGACAGATAGATAGATAGAAAGAAAAGAGTGCAGAGGAAAGGACAGGGGGGTAGGAAGGGTGAGAGAGATCAAGATCGGTCTAATTCATCCGGTACGAGGTAGAATTAATAAACCAAAATAACAAATCTGACAATTTACACATAAAAGTGAACTTGATTTCAAAATTTATTTGGGCCTAAAAAAAAATCCAGAATATTTGTCTTACTTCCTAAACCCAGCAAATGTTGTGTTTGACGCCAATCCCTTTTAAACTATCACGACTGTCTTTTCTTATCAAAATTTTGGGCCATATTTTATCTCCGCAGCTATAACCCGAAAAATGACCTTCGAATCTAAACGATAACTTCGAGCAGAGCAATAGAGACTTATCTTCTAAGGGAAATTACTCTGATCAACACACTTTTGTACTTACCGTTGAAACAGAATTGTTTTCCTTAGTAGTCTGTGCTGCTAAGTCAACCAAGGAGGTATTGCCGGTACAGATGTGCTCGATAATGTGATAAAGGTAAAATGAAAAATGCTCTTTAAGGAACGTTATGTTCACATGTTTATTATAGGATAGGGGAGAGAGAGAGAGAGAGAGAGAGAGAGAGAGAGAGAGAGAGAGAGAGAGAGAGAGAGAGAGAGAGAGAGAGAGAGAGAACTGCCAAGAAATATTGCCATTTAATAAATGTAAAATTTAAATTATTCGTACACTGGATAATTGTCTGTGTATGAAAAAAAAATATTAAAAAAAACACCACAACAATGAGTCAAGAGAGAGAGAGAGAGAGAGAGAGAGAGAGAGAGAGAGAGAGAGAGAGAAAGATAAATAGATCGAAAACCCAAAATAGCGGGTCTGAAAACAGACACGTAAAATTAAACAGGATTTTAAAGCTGATTTCGGCCTCACTCAAAAATTACTATTTGTTTTACTTTCTAGAATAGCAGATGCTGTGTTTGATGACAATCCATTTCAAACTATCTCGACTATCTTTTCTTATCAAAGTTGTCTGTCTTATCTTCTCTCCTCAGCTCTCCAAAGGTTAATTCTAGGGGATATTACTCTACTAAAAACACGTTTGTGCTTTCAGTCGATACAGAATTGTTTTCCTTTAATAATCTGTTATGCTATTTGTCAATAAAGGAGATGTTGATGGTGCAGATATGCTCAATAATGTGATAAAGGTACAGTAACAATGTTCTTTGATAAACATTCTAGTCACAATTGTATTACGAGAGAGAGAGAGAGAGAGACGCCGCGAGCTGTTACCTTTTAATAAAATGTTAAATTGTTTGTATATTCCATATTTGACTATGTAAGAAGGAAAAAAAAATGAGAGAGAGAGAGAGAGAGAGAGAGAATAGAGCCACTGGCTTCAATTATCAGAGAGACAAAGAGATTGTACATTATGGTAAATAGTTGGATGATGGACGAACAGACGTGCGGACAAATATAGATACAGAGATAATAGTGAAAAAAAGTGTTTACGATGAATAAAAAACTAGCTTACGTAGGCAAAAAATATATTTTCCCTTTAATTGTTTCAAACGTTATAATTTTAATCCAATCTTATGGGTACAATAATGACTTTATAATTTTAATCCAATCTTATGGGTACAATAATGGCTTTATTATTTTATTCCAGTCTTATGGGTACAATAATGACTTTATTATTTTATTCCAATCGTATGGATACAGTAATGGCGTTATTATTTTATTCCAATTGTATGGATACAATAATGGCGTTATTATTTTATTCCAATCTTATGGGTACAATAATGGCGTTATTATTTTATTCCAGTCTTATGGGTACAATAATGGCGTTATTATTTTATTCCAGTCTTATGGGTACAATAATGGCGTTATTATTTAATTCCAATCGTATGGGTACAATAATGGCGTTATTATTTAATTCAATCGTATGGGTACAATAATGGCGTTATTATTTTATTCCAGTCTTATGGGTACAATAATGGCGTTATTATTTTAATTCAGTCTTATGGGTACAATAATGGCGTTATTATTTTATTCCAATTTTATGGGTGCAATAATGGATTTAAACATAATATGGTCTGGACTGAGAGTTGATAAATCTCGTCTGACATTTACTACTATGTGTGGAGCGGGAAAACAATTTTCTGTTCCCGTGCTAATCGTGTTCCTCATTATTTGATCATTTTATACAAATGGCCTCAATTAACAGTGATATTACCATAACAGAAAAGATATCTGATGTCAGCATAATAAAATCTATGCTCCGTTAATGAGCCTTTATCAAGTATAAACGCCGAATATCAGTCTGAGCACAAACACTAAAGTCAACAAATGAAAACAAATTAGTATGAAGTAATGGATTCAAATGTCGAGGAACAGTTTGTAATTTGTTTGTTCCCTGTTCGTTTCTGTCTTTAATGCTAATGCTCAAATGATTACGGCTTTTGAAAGCTAATGGTTTCTTCCTCGGTGTTTTTTTTTTTGTCTTTTTTTCTTCCTCGGTATTTTTGGTTTCTTCCTCGGGATGTTTAGTTTCTTCCTCGGTATTTTTGGTTTCTTCCTCGGTGTTTTTGGTTTCTTCCTCGGGATGTTTAGTTTCTTCCTCGGTATTTTTGGTTTCTTCCTCGGTGTTTTTGGTTTCTTCTTCAGTGGGTTTTTTTCTGGGGGGGGGGGGGATTTGTATTTTGTTTCTTCCTCTGTGTTTTTGGAGTAATCCTCGTTTTTTTTGGTTTCTTCCTCGTTGTTTTTGGTTTCTTCCACGGTGTTTTTCTTTTTTTACTTTTTTTTTTTGTTTGTTTATTCCTCTGTGTGTTGGGTTTCTTCCTCGGTATTTTTGGTTTCTTCCTGCGTTTTTTTTTTTTTTTTATCTCTTCACCATATTTTTTTTCACTAACTTCTTGCTAACATCATTTAACAACAAGATAAAACGATGAAAAGTTATAACCTAACGAAATCTTTAATTTAAATTTAATGAAAAATCATTTACAGTTACTTCATTTAATAAACGAATTTAACGACAACTATAATTTTTGAAGAAAAACGAAATTTATCATATTGGTAAGGAAATATACAGTATATAATTTTATCCATTACCATTGGCGGGCACATATTGCAATGACTCACGAATTCGATACAATAGGATGCCTATCAAACTTCTATTGAATACCGTTTCATAGCATTGTCAATCATTACACAGCATTTAAATCTTTGTTACTTCTACTACTTCTGTTACTTCTATTACTCTTCAGGGAGCTTGTTTTGAACCCAAATCTCGCGTTGATACCGATCTTACACGAGAATAGTTGCTTCAGTAGCTTGAAGCTGTGTCTTCTAAAAGTAACGTTCAGAAAGCTATATATGATTGGGTTCACAGCATTGTTCAGAAAGTAAAACTTTGAAAACAACTTTCCAATCACGTCTTCCGCTTCCGTTTGTCTTTTTTCAATGTCTTTAATTATTGATCTAATTACCATGATAACGATGACGGGCATATAGCTCACCACAAAGACCACTGTAACGATAAAGAGCATGACGGTCGTTTTGCTGACTCGGAATCTATGAACAGCTTCCGCTATGCTTTCCAGCTTTGGCCTTTTCGTAGTTCCTTTCCCGTTCGTCTGCTTATTTCCAGATGAATCATCATCACTTTCGCTTAACAGAACAGTCTCACGTTTGGTCGGCATAGCGGGATGTGTTGGATCGGAATTCATTTCAAATTTGCACACCCGCTTGTAGTCCCCAATCACCATGTTCTTCCGCTTCCTGATTTCTATCCAAATTCGGATGTAAATTGTAGTCAACAGAATCACGCTGACGACGAAGACACCGCAAAGAATGAAGTAGTAAACCTTTGAAAAAGTTCCTTTCTTGTATCTTTCTTCAATTGAACAGTCAGCACCAACGATTCCGTCCAAATGCGTTTCGGTCTCTGAAATTCCAAACAGAACCGCAGCTGGAATTGCAATTAAAAGAGCGATAACTCCTGCAAGAATGCAAAGTATCTTGATAGTTCTAATTTCCATCATCATAAGGGGCCGACAGATTTTGAAATAACGGTCGATGCCAATTTCAAGAAGAATTATGACAGAGCCATAGACAATCACTGATTCTGTATAACGTAGAACCTTGCAAACCACAGAACTGAAGAATGTATAGGTGTGGGTCACGTCGTATATTTCAGTCGGAAGCCCAATGACACAAGCCAGAAGGTCAAATACTGCCATTGTAAGAATGAAGTAATTCGATGACGTTCTCCTGAACTTTTTGGAGTACACATAAAGAACCAAACAATTTCCAACGAGTCCGACGATCATGACAATGAGTAGGAAGATAAAGATTGGAATGTAAAGTACAGTCTTTGCGTCATTTAATTTCTCCAACAACACGGGCGAAGATCTCAATTCGACTGATGTCGTGGATTCATTTCCGGTCGCCATGGTAACTTTTAAAATTCTGAAATATACGAAAACGAGGCCACATCAATATTAACCTTATTTTATATAAAGACCCTCAAATTTGTATATTACTTAAGACTTTATGAAAAGGTATCACTGAAAAGCATCAATAACCCAGCCCCCTCCTTCTCCCCCCCCCCCCCCCCCCCCATCGAAGAGCGAAGAAATATTCTTCCGTCTTCTTTGCCTCCAAAATATCATCCGGGGAACCTGTTATCTTCTAGTCTCTTTTATATACCATAACTTATATCCCTTTCTATTTCTTCATTGAGGGGCCCCGGGTGGCCGAGTGGTCTAAGGCGCTCGCCTTTACAGATCACTGACATCTCACCTCTGTCCACGTGCCTGGGTTCGAGTCAAAGTAGCTATGTGAGAAAGCTTGCCAGTAGCTTCCCGTGGGTTGGTGGTTCTTCCTGGTGTTTTTCCGGGTTCTTCCTCCACCAAATATACTGGCCGCTATGTATAGCCTATCATGTGCTGAAAAATGGCGCTAAACCCATAAGAACAACAACAACATTTCTTCATTGGATAGTATTGTCATATGTTACGCAAATCTAGTGTATGCATGTATTGTGTAAATAAGGAGATGTTTTTAAAGTTAATTTAGCGATGACTTTGACGTATTTGTTCTTCTTGTTTTTATCTTACCACTTGTTTTCGCTACCGGAAATGTTAAGTTGAAATGGTGCGAATAAATAATGAGTGGCGCAGTCATAAAATTGGTGCTGGCAAGCAACTGACATCACATTAAACAGCTATAGTCCAAATGTGATACCGACTCAAAACAGTGCAAACATATGGTGACTGGATGTCAATTCGATATTTTGACTCTGTGAGGCATTGATTGTTCGCACCATGCTCACCTTAGATGTACATTATGGCACAACAAAATGATTGGATGAAAACGAAATGAATATAACTACGCGAAGTGGTTGGACATTTCCTCAATCGCCCACATCCGGACGTACACGTCTTTGTCTGAGATAACATTTCACCAGGTCAGAAATTGTAATGTTTGTTAAAATTCATTGTCCAAGGAGTGTAAAAGGAATTTTTTATGGAAGTTATTGACAAAAAAAAAAGGTAATTTGACCGAAATTGCGTGTGGTTTAGGTCCACTAGCTATGTTCCATTGAAGGCAAACCGAAACGTGTATATATTATAACGATAAGAGCGGCAATATTAACGAAAGATAAAGAAAGAAAAGAAGAAGACTTCAGGGCTATCCCAAGGATTTAAAAAATGTCAAGGACAACTTGTATTCGTAAACTGTGAGTCCAGTGTGTAGAAAGCAGTAAATCCGATATTGAAAATAGAGTCCAGAAGTAGAAACATTGTACCTTCAAAAGCTCTGTAAATTGTTGTGTGTGTGTGTGTGTGTGTGTGTGTGTGTGTGTGTGTGTGTGTGTGTGTGTGTGTGTGTTTGGGGGGTTGTGCCGTCAGAATATAGCTGATTCATATGTTGGTAGATAGGGTAAATAAGTAGGTTGGTAGATAGGTAAGTGGGTAGGTAGGTAGATAGTAGTTAGGTAGGTCGTACGGTCAGTCGGTAAGTTGATAGTAGGTAGGTCGTTGGGTTCGTATTTATTTATTCTCTCTCTCTCTCTCTCTCTCTCTCTCTCTCTCTCTCTCTCTCTCTCTCTCTCAAAGGATTTATATGTTGAAAGATTGTCTATCGCCATTATTTATTCATGTATTCATTCATTAAGCAACAATGTATTATTGTATATTCATAATGTATTGTATTGACTAAGTCCTTTTTGCATTAGATCAATAAAGTTTTGTTCTGTTTGGTTCTTATATCTGTACGTAATTAATTACGTGTATGTAATATATATATATGGGTTTTTTTCAGTGGCAAAATTTTATAAACTCGCACAGAAGAAAATTTGAATTGTGTTTAGAAATAGATAGAATTTGCCCATTTAAAAGAAAAAAAAAAGCAAAGAAACAACTTCCTTCAAAAAATAACAACCCCCACCCCCAAAAGAAACAACATAAACAACAAAAACAAACTGAAAACAGTTGCAGTAGTCCAAGGATGTGGAGGTTGAAATTTACATAATGTGGTCCGCTCTGAGCAAAAAAAGTTGAGACTGTATGTATTACCCAGTTTCCATAAATCGCGTGCTGATAAAAACAATGCCTAATGAATCGTGAGAAAACCGGAGTAAAATGCACGAACTATAGGAATGTAAATATTTTGTCAAGTGTTTAAGTCAGTATGTCAGATTACCTAATTTTTTTTAATTTTTTTAAAAAAACTTTTCATTTGAAACATTGTTCAAATTTTGCCAGTTTTGCAAATGAAATGAATTTTTACTGACATAGAATCAGATTCGTGTCTTGTTTACAAACAATTTAAGCCACTTGCTTTTATCAATCTCCCTATACTAAGTAAAGAACATGCAGAATACTTCTGGAATTTTGGCACTAGCATTATGTGTCAGCCAATCGCAACAACTGGTCAAAGAGTTTGAAGATATCAGAGCTGCACAGTCAAGAAAAGAACCGAGATAAATAGATATTTCCTAAGTTAATTTTGGAGCGCTATAATACTGCTTATAGTCTAATTAACGGCTAAAATTTGTTTCGATGATTGCAAAAAAAACAAAAAACGATCAAAGCTAAATTTTGGGCTCTAATTTTGCCATAAGTGATATTTCTGAAAACGATATAGTGCATCAAGGACACAAAAGAAGCAGCTATTTAACATTTAGACCAATTGTTTCAAATGGCTGAGATTTAAAGATAATGAAGAAATGTCCGAAATGTTCCAAATTTCCATGACGTAGATGGTGTGAATGTTTCATGGTGTCAAAATTTGTTCCAACATTTAAACAACTATTTCAATTATCAGATTTACGCACAACAATATTTCTGGTTTGGATTGGACTAAGTCCGCTGTAAGACGTTTTGTCTAGTGGAATTTAGACAGTACTGTACCACTTTAAATAATCATTTGATAGAAAAACCCTTAAGAGATACAACAGTTTTGAAAAATTGGGAAAATATCCGAAATATGAAGAGCTTCCAATCGATTTATACCAAGAAATAATGTCGCGTAAAATTTAGGACCATAACGTATTGCGTTATCCTGTAAGTTAATTACAATAATTCTTCTTAAGTGTGTTTCTTCCAGCAAAAGCCAGTTTCTACCCCCCCCCACACACACACACACATACATACACATGCACACCCAAATTCAGATTAGTATATAAGCCTTTCTCGTTTGGTCAGATTTAAAACAAACAATTGTTTTAACTTTTGGCAGAATTTTGATTATAAATAGCTTGTTTGTATGCCATCAAGGGGCTTACTAGGAACATATAAATCTTATCATGTATGATAATGCATCTGTCCTGATCTAGAAATTCACGTGATTATTGATTTAAAGGATTATGACAGTGAATCATAGCAGAGTTAGTGTTCTGTTTTAGCTATGTGTGTTCTCTTTCTTCTTTTCCTATTCTCTTGCAAAGTACCCATGAATTCTGGATACCTTTTTCGTGAATGTCATACTTTATGTGTGATTTCTGGTCGACTTGCCAATAATCAAATATGATCACTCTGGTAATATCAAATATGTTTTAAAGAGTGTCTTTGTTCGTCTTTCGGTTATTTTCTTCGTTAAGAAAATTGTGTCGAATTAGCATTTGGGACCTACGGGTCGATCCTTTTAGCGGAAACACGAACTTTTGATTTTTTTCCAGCTTTGCATTTATGTAAAAAACAAAATTCTTAGCAATCAATTTATTATTATTATTATTATTATTATTATTATTATTATTATTATTATTATTATTATTATTATTATTATTATTAAACATGTTCGAATTATTTATGCTACGGTTCATTCCCTGGAAGCCTGAATATAATTAAATTTCAAATAATTATATCATCCCATATTTTTGGAATCCTAGGATATACATTTATTACATTTGTTATCATTCGCCAAACCAAAAATTTTCCCCCTTATTCTTGTTTGAATAGTCACATGTATTTGCCCTTATCGACCACTTGAAACAAGTGAAGCTAATTGTTTGATTGATTTTTGTTTTCTGGTGGTTTCTATAGTATTATTGCCACTTAATGAGACACAGTGAAGCAGGTTAGGCCATGTTATTTGTGCATGAGAACAGAAAAATCAATTCAGTGGCATTCTAAAATCTCCAGGACTATTACCTGATTTCCAGTTAGGATGGACAAGAAATCTGGAAAACCAGAAAAAGCTTTTCCTTTAGTATATATTTCTTTAGTTTAGGCAGTAGTTAGAATTTACAGGGTTGGGGCGGGGAGGAGCACTCAATAAAAGCAGGTTACATTTCTGTGCAAAAGTACAGATATGGTACAACTATATGTCTTCTGGCAGGGTATGATATCCCATATGAATGTAATAGGGAGGGGTCCAATCATACCGTCCACCCACCCCCACCCCTATCCCTAGTGAGAATTGACATCTTCCTTACCTTCGATAAAACTTTTCTTTATCGCGAAATCGCTTGTATTTTGTATTTGTTTTTGTGTGTGTTTTTGTGGGGTTTTTTTGTGTTTTTGTGTGTGTTTTTGTGTGTTTTTTTTAAAAGAGGAAGTAGGGGTTTAGGGGTTGCAATGTGAAAAAGATTTTGTAGCGAAAGAAAATAATTTGAAGAAAAAAAAAACTTAATCCACTGCCAAGTTGTATTTAATTACTTATCTATTTATTTATTCCTTTTCATGTGTGTGTTTGATTCTTGAACCTTTGTAAGTCGGATGTGACATTAGTGGGAGGAAACGCCCACCCATCAACACAACTACTGTATTACGGAGACAAATTCGACTTTTGATTGTTGACTAACCAAACACACCCTTGAGAAAAAGTCTTAAATGTTTTCTAATAATTTATAAGTGACAACTCATTGGAAGCAAAGTTGGCCGGTTTATAGTTTTTCAGCGTGCAAACTATGTAGAAGGTGTGTTTCTGTGGAGGAGATGAACCAAATGAAACGGGTCATATCCAAATGAAACGGGTCATATCCAAATGAAACATACACACATATAGTGTGATCAATAATTTACCTTTATAGATGTGCATCGTATTTTAGCACTGTAGCCCACAATATTAGTAAAATATCAAATTGAACAAACTTCAACAATCTATTTTGCCCTCCATTTTTGCTTGGAATTTAAATTTTTGTTTTTATTAGCACTCTGATACAATTATACTAATAGAGCGTATACTGTAGAATAGTTAATACCATGTGATCAACTTTAACCAATATAACGAAATTTTACATTTGTGATAGGCAATAAAGCGTGTTATTACACAGGCAATAAAGCGTGTTATTACACAGGCAATAAAGCGTGTTATTACACTCATTATGAACATCTGGGAAATTATCATATGGTTGCCCATTATTAGCAAGATAGATAGACCATCTAGAGAAGTTGGCTCTTATAGTGGAAATGTGGACTCATCTGTTTTGTTCCTTTGCATATACAACGCGGTTACATCTACAATCAGGTTATGAAGAAATGTCACATTGTTATGGACAGAAACAAATAAAAAATAATTCTAATGGTCTACCATCCCACCTACCATTAAATAACTCGATTCATTGTCACTGTTTTGTTACTACCACTACTAGTACTGTACTAAAACTACTATCACTACTACTACTACTACTATTACTACTACTAATAATAATAATAACAAACATGCCTACAAAATTAATCGATATTGCTTCCCTTCATTAGAGAAGAAGTAAATTGATAATGCAGATTATAGGGACAGGACAATATTAATAAAAAAGAATAAATATAAATGCTCTCTAACAAAATAAATATTTTGAGTAATACTAAATCAATCAGACTTCCCTTCTTTCGTCCAGCAGACAGAGTACAAAATCATCATTTCAATAATTAAGGAATCGAAAAAAGGATAAACGTGTAATTGAAAGAATTTATCGTCTCCTGTCCTGCAGAAAATGAAGTCAAAATGATAAATCAGTTTTATAAGAAAATTAATAATTTGATGAATACACAATGCATACGTATGCTTCGATGACCGGACAAAAGCAAGCAATATTACATTAAATTTATTTTAACTACAGTAAAATCTTTCTGTCCACAAAATATACAATCAAGACAATGGCAAATTCAAAAATTTTTAGAGATATGATAATCAATACTAAACAATATGTTGTATATCTTAAAATAGAATGAGCACTGTAGTTATTGCGGGAATTGTTACGTCATTTTTATTTGATTCATAGAAGAATACCGCAGGAAGGTAAGCCTCTATAACGCTTATTATTACATCTACTAATTGTCTATTCTATCTTATTTCTTTTAGTATCATTTTTACTTCAACAAATTCTCCAAAAATCACGCCGACCGTATTTAGTTTTCAGAACTGGGGATTATTCAGCCACTTTTTATATATTGTCAGTAATTGTCATGTTCCTTTAAAACATTAGCCTGTATAGCTATTTACCATAATAATGTAAGTATAAGTGAACTGATTGTGATTTTGCAAAGAAATTAGATGAACATTACGTTTCGACTTAAAGTATAATGGATCATAAAAGTAAAATAAACTTTTTCAGCTGAGGGTGTTCAACGATTTTTATTTTCTTAGCGACTTTCGTATATAGCAAAGAGAGAAAAGGAGGGACTTAACCAAAGAAAGGAACAGTATCTGAAAGACTGCTGTAATGTTACCCAAATATGATATACCGTATGAAATCCCGAAAATAGATCCCGTCCCGCCACCCAATATACAGTATGATATACATCAAATCACAGACAGTAATTACAAATAATTTTGCCTTCACACATGCAACTCTGAAACCAGTATAAAATTCACAAGCTCTGTGACGCACCTGCGGCCACTATAACAGTCTATGTGAACCAGCCGCTGCAACTGTAACAGTACATATGTTTTACCAAGAGAGGTGTGAGGGTCGATGACTAATTGTGATAAAATTTAACAGATCATAAAAATTTAAATAGTATTCCTACAATATTACAATGGTCTTATCAGATTTGATTAACAGAGCTACTCATATCAAAGCTTGTTTTGAAAGACGTTCGCTATTGGTTGAAACGGGGGGGGGAGGGGGGGGGTCTTTTTTTAAAATTTTTATTTTTTAAACCAAACAAATCAGCAAATCTGAAATTTTGGTTTATATAAATGGATTCTTTGCTATTTAGTGCTACTTTAGTGCCAATTGCCCACACTATTCACATATGCCGCAAAAGTCTAGTTGTCCCTACTATCTGGATCTCTTAATTGAGTCCAAAAGATTCGATACAAATAACAATGGCTGATGAATGTATATGTTGATCCGATATTTACTAATATCATTAGTATACAGTAAACAGCACTTATCCTTGTTTGTGTTGGTATATATTAAGGACAGGATCCTAAATGTGACCGGGTTCACGGGACGCACGTATTTCCTATTTATGACGGTGAAGCATTGAAATTGAAACCGTTGATCATCTACCGTATTTACCTTTGTTAACCTCAGCCTCCCCAAACTAAGTCTTCATTGAAAATGTGCAGATATCGGTCAAGGGGAAGAATAAAAACGACAATAACTATGCCCATTTGCGACAGTAACGACAATAACTATGCCCATTTGCGACAGTAACGACAATAACTATGCCCATTTGCGGTTTGTTTACATTAAGCGGATACGTTTTCATCTTGTACGTTTATAAAGACGTGACCTCATTGAGACTATCATAATGTACCTGACGTCAGAAATACGTTAGGTTTGTTTACAATTAAATTGTTCTTACATAATTCTTCCCGAATGATAAAAAGTTTGTTTGCTGTACCTTAAAGGCGTGAATTGGAATGCTTTGTTTTCTTTTTTAATTTAATTGAACTTAATCAACATTTACAGCGCCGTCTCAGACTGTTCTCCGGTGACGTTATGTAAACAACGCAACTGCCTGCGCAGACCGTTTGACTTAGAGGGGGGGTGGGGGGGTTCAACCTCATTCTGAGTCATCATTTCAGTAAGTTTGGCGTTGAATGTTGGCAAAAAAGATGAAAAAATGACAACAGCAGTGGTAGAATAGCTGTGTCAAGGCTTACAATTTCTATAGTTTCTGTTACTTTAGCAAATTCCTTGCAAATGAGACAAAAACAAAAGTAGGCGATTCTGCCAGAATGTTGCAGATTTCAATTTATTGTGAAAGTGGCATTTCGTGAGAAGCGAGAGCGCCATCTGGCAAGCAGTTTGGCGTCGAATAGCAATCGGAACATCCTTGTCCTTTTCCGATGCGAGTTGAATAACTCGGACTTTCTGAAGGTCATCGTAATGTATCTTCCCAAACTGGTAAGTTTTCGATAGCCTGGGTCAGCCGGCCCGCCTTGGCTTTCATTATGCAATGGAAAGTCACACCACCTTGCGCCCCAAATTTTGGGGCGCCTCGTTCTCGTTTCACTTCGTTTTTATCCCAAAGCCCTTTTTGGCTATCCATTGCATAGCGATGACAGTCGAAGCGGGCCAAGTGACCCAGGTTATCAAACTGCTCCCCACGTGGTGCTCTTGCATCTCTCGAAACGCAACTGCCACCACAAGGTGATATCTGCAACTTTCTAGCGGTAACGCCTGCTCTTATTTTACCCCATTTTTCAGGGCATTGGCAAATTGTAACAGAAATTATAACAATTTCAAGCTTTGGGGCAGCAACTCTAGCACTGTAATTGCTAAGTTTCATCATTTTTTGCCAAATTTCAACGCACAAAAAGACTGGAATGACAACTTAAAGCAAGCCACATCCAAGGGTCACAAGGTCTGTACAGTCGGTGGCGTTGTTTACCCTACGTCACAGGAGAGCAGTTTGCCGGGAAATTACCCCAATCGGAATGTCCTCGGTCTTTTCAGTCGCATCCTAGGAAAAGATATCGGATGTAGCCATTCGGAACATCCTCATCTCTTTCCGATACGAGTAGAATAATTCGACACTCTGAAATCTAGTCACTGTTACGTTAATTACGCTATTATGACGTAATAACAACTACAGGTTTGAGGGGAGTTCAAAATGGCCATTATTTAAATCTGAGGGTATTTTTTTTTTCCAGTATGCAATGGAAAAGGCCGAGAACATTCTGACTGCGGATTTAGCCTGACATTTGCAACTTCGAGGTCAATCCTACGGAGCATACCTCTAATGTGTGCCGATAGTTGCATTCCGACCACCTCAACTATTAACGAAACAATGATTGACCGAGAAGTTGCAAATGCATTGAACTATTTTTTCATTCGTAACTTCTCGGTCATCCATACAATCGTAGAAATAGCTGAGGTAGTCCGAATAGATTGAGTTTTCTTTTTTGCGGCTACATTTCCGGCGAACAAAATGTATGATTTTTCTGTAAATTACTGGGGCGACATACATCCGAGGCATATTTTTGTCTCGCAGACAAAGCCGAAGACGTTCCGATTGGTAGCCTGAGCGACCTGGTCCGTTTCGGCTTTAATCATTAAGCAATGGATAGGCAAATCAGAGCCTGTGGAAAATGGACGTGAAATGAAAACGAGATAGCCCAAATTTTAGGGCCCTATACCAATTCACATATTTTAGGTTAGAAATAGAGTAATTTATATCAGTTAGGAAGAATGTTATATGAACAATTTAGTTGTATGCAAGCCAATGTCTTTTTGACCTTATGCACATTATGACGTCATAATCTCGATTTTGTCAACACTTTCCTGAAGAGATGAGATCAAAACGTATCCGCTTGTTGGAAACAAACTCATAATCGGCATAGCTTTTGCCATTTTCCCCCCAAATTGGTATCTAAAAATTCTCGATGTATAAACAGTTTGGGCAGCCCGAGGCAACCTCAGATGTAAATATTGGTCATTTTGGACTGCCTTTAAGCCCGTGGTTGTTATTACATCAAAATAACTTCATCGACGACACAACGACTCGATGACGTGTCATCACTAATATCAACGTTACATGTTTTTTTTAACCCTTTACTGCGCAGTTCATCATATTTTTAATAATCTTTTCCCGATTTCACATATTTGGCGCTGAGTACTCCAACTAGATAGGAATAAACTGTGCTCCATTTGCCCATAATTCCCTCCCTCTGTCTTTTCTAGCATTCCTGTCCCCATTGTCCAGATCACTAAAATACTTATTTAAAACTGTGCTATTTTCTATTAATTTCATATTTTGTTATGTTTCATTTAATGTATAAAAAAATACTTGTACCAGTGGAAGCTTGATTGTTTTATTTCTAAAAGGATGACATCCTAAGTTTCGTGACCAAAAGTATGTTCTTCGGTTGAGAAATATTTGTACCAACATGCGCTTTTAGCTATGTTTAAAAAATTGCACATTTGTCCCAAACCGTGCCACTTTTGTAAATAGTGTCCATATTGCATATCCCTCAGAAATTTAATTTGTATATAATATGAGTGTTAAATTAATAATAAAATAGCTTGTTTGTTCAAACCTTAAAGGAGAGCCTTTCCATTGCCAATATATATATATATATATATATATATATATATATATATATATATATATATATATATATATATATATATATATATATATATATATATTAAAACTACTATAAGATCCTGAAATGCAAATATTTATTTAAGCAACTGATGCAAGTCAAGTTCTTTCTTTCTTTTGACAACTGATGTTTGTGTTTGTTCTTTATAAAATCCAAAAGTCTAAAGAGTACATAATTAGTTATTTTCTGATTATGTTCTCCAACTCATGAATATTACAATCATATTCTACTGAACAAACTACAGAGAAAAATTTACTATGATATTCTTCATACATGCTAGAATATTATTTCTAATTCACAGTAGTCTTGTTGCCAGAAGTACGGTATTTTATCCAAGTTAGTTTATACCACAAAATAATATTTTTTATTTCAACCTTTTTATTCACATTACTTTAAATTTGTCAATTTGTACACTTATATGCTCTCTTAATTACTAGTATTGTTGACAGGATTTTAGAACTTGTGTTGTATGGCTTTCTGACGACTTTAGTACACATGCATTTACATGGTTTATACATACAAATTTTAGTTACAAGAGAGCTGCCTTGTCAAATGCTGTATTCAGAAAGATCTAATGGAATGGCATACCTAAAATGTGATGGATTAAGTAGCACATTTCTTTTGCAGAGTTGATGGCCTGATGTACATCATGTCATCATTTTTGAAGATGAACAATAGATTTGAAAGAGGAGCTCACTTGGATTTTGATGATTGTTGAATGAATTTATTTGTTTTTGTACGTAAACTTAAGGCATCCATCATAATATGTTCTTGCTTCCACGACACGAGACAATAACTCCATGATTACATACGATAATTCCCACTTATTCAAAGTTTGTATCAACAGGAAAATCTTGTAACTCATTTTAAAGCTGATCTTCTCTGTTTCTTTATAAAATTCTTATCTTAGGATATTAGAGCTTGGTTCATCGTAAGTGGTCATCATTGTATATTCTACTTGTCTGGATCAAAATAATGCGGTACCTAAGTATATACATATCTATATATGTCATAAATATGCATAAGACTGATTTTACTACTTTTTATGTTTTTATGAATTGTTTATCATCCTTCAGCTTTCTTTCAACTTCTTTTGAACTTGAACATAGGCATTCATGTGAACATTGCGGAAATGTTTGTATTTTGGAGATATGTTATAAAATCAACTTTAATACTGTAATATTATCGAGGTATTTTTAACTGTTGTCGTAGTAACCAAGCTATTTGGTTTAAATTTTTAAAAATTTAATGTTAGACCAAAATATTTTTAAATATAATTTCAATGTTTAAGACCATTTAAGTTTTTTAATGTAAAATATAAACACAAAATGTACAGCCCAAACTTTATTGACTTTAAGTGTTCAATCTTAACACTTCTCTGAAAACAAAACACCTTTTATGCCTATATTAGATGGAACTTGGACAATCCAAGCCAAATAATTAGAAAATCTTGGTTTTCTCAATCATTAACTGAGAAAATTCAAAGCATGACTGATTTGGCAAGAAAGTGGAAAGTTCAGTTGAAATTAATACTGAAAAATATGTAATTTTGTCATGATTTTTGCACATTAGAGGCAGGATTTGGTTGCAATGGCAACTAACCATTTCATTCCCTGCATGCGGAAATAAAGTATACCCAATACCCATCCAGTGTCACAACAAATTTCCCACTATAAAGAAATGATTATTACACAAAAAGTAAACTCAAAAGGGATGCCAAATTATAGAATTCATGGATGAATCCTATGCTAATCAGGCAGTTAAATCTCCAGACTGATGCACAGTAAAGGGTTAAACCAAATACATTTTTTCAAATAATTTTTATTCCTGTAAAAGTTGTTGCTATAAAAAGTGCAAGTATTTCATTGCTGTGAGTAACGTCAATGTGTGATATTTCAACACCTATCTTTTAATGAGGATCATTTATCCAGCTGGATAAACCGGGGCCCCGGGTGGCCGAGTGGTCTAAGGCACTCACCTTTACCGATCATTGCCATCTCATCTCTGTCCGCGTGGGTTCGAGTCTTGGGCTCGGCCATGTGGTTATGTGAGAAAGCTTGGCAGTAGCTTCCCGTGGGTGGACGTTCTTCCCGGGATTTTCCCGGGTTCTTCCTCCACCAGATATACTGGCCGCCATGTATAGCCCATCATGTGCTGAAAAATGGCGTTAAACCCATAAAACCAAACCAAACCTACACCAAAACCATACCAAATTCGGGAAGTGTCACTACGGTACACACGAGTTTCATTTAGTGAGTCGAAGTTATGCGACAAGCATCGGAGAGAGAAGATGCTATTCCGATTACCTGTGTATAACGCGCACCAAAGTGTGAACATCATACATCATGACCTGCCGTCGTATAACGCACTGGAAGATCGGGATGAACGCTAATCGCTCTACTTACACTTTCAAGCCAATATAATAGATCCAATTTGCCGTCAAACTATGCTACGGTATAGCTGGGTCTACGCTGTTCGTAATAAGGACATAGGCGTGTCCTGTATCAAGGGCATATGCGGTGCTTAAAATTAGAAGTTGTGTATTCGTTTGGTACGTGAGTGTAACCACACATATAGTTATAATAATTTATATTTTATTCAAACTTTGTCAATAGCCCTTTACACATGATCACATAGGCTCGGATCAGTTGACGTATTACCGAAGCTGACCAAAATATGTCAACTCATTAGTGTAACATCTACATAAAAGGTTTAATTTATGTTTAATTTAGAATTTTACCAAGTTATTAAAGTGCTAATTTCCCAAAATTAAACGAAATACATAGTGGTTATGGTTACATTAATTTTGTACAAGTTTTATGAAGATTATTGCTTTGGTCTCGAACCATTTACGTACAGGGTTACACAAACTTAGGCCGGTTGACATTTCGTAACGATAGCCAACGATTAAAATGATCATCTGTCCACTTAAATTTAAAATTATCAAAGATTTATCTATGTCAGAACCAGTCGACCCGTCCACAGATTCATGTAAATCTATAGCTACTAATCGATGAATCCAGTGACCAGCTGACCAATTCGATTCCGATCCACGTGTGAATCATTGCCTATACACATCTGTGGTAAGAAACACGAAAAAGTTGTTAGAAACTTAGGAAGTTTTTACTATAATAACATATACCAATTGATATCGTTACTATAGTAACATATACCAAATTATATCGTTACTAGAGTAACATATGCCAATTGATTCGTTACTATAGTAACATATACTAATTGATATGGTTACTATAGTAAAATGTACCAATTGATATCGTTCTAATGCAAAATCATATTTCTCCGAATTTTTCAACATAACCTCAACATTGCAGTCGAAGCATGTATGCCAATTTTTGCAAGGGGAAAAAAATCTTAAATTTAAAATAAGTTGATATACTAATGAGTCAAAGAAGTTTAACTGATGCCTCAGATCCAATGGCAATTTATTTAAGAGTACAGATTTATGGACTTTTCACCATCTCATCATTGATTACTTTGGCTTCTATAGACTTTGTTGCTTCAATCAATCAATCAATCAATCAATCAATCAATCAATCAATCAATCAATCAATCAATCAATCAATCAATCAATCAATCAATCAATCAGTGAAAAAACACATAAAAAACCATTGTCTTCTGAAACAAACTGAGGATGCTCCACCTACTTATTTTTATAATCGGCTGGTTTTCACTAAAATAAAAATTACCTAGTGATGGACACAGATTGTACAAGTATAGGATGAAATTATTTATGAAACCTGGCTGAAAAATGTGGACTTTATTAAGATTTGAAATTATTATTATATGTTATTGAGCGATAAGTACTAAACTGACTCACGCAGTATGACACAATCTTTATCAAACCACTCGAACACTAAGATAGTTTATTGACAGATTCAACCCACGAACAAGGAGTCAATTATAAGTGGAATGATACATTAAAATAGTGGTGGAATGATACATTAAAACAGTGGTGGAATGATACATTAAATCAGTGAAAATACGTACATGAGAATTATAAGCGAGATTCATTTGCATAATTTTTGTAAAGCTTTAGTAAGTTTCAATAATTATATATATATATATATATGTATATATATATATATATATATATATATATATATATATATATATATACACATATATATATATATATATATATATAGAGAGAGAGAGAGAGAGAGAGAGAGAGAGAGAGAGAGAGAGAGAGAGAGAGAGAGAGAGAGAGAGAGCGAGACAGATAGACAGAAATGTTAAGTGGAGAGGATTAAATTTGGGTTAAGACCCAGAAAATAACGAACAATAACGATCAATAGATGCTAAAATTGATCACTTATATAATAAATAAAGAAGATTTAACAATTTAAGATGTCAAAGTGTTTTTTTGTATTTCTATTATATGCACCCACCTATCCCCCCCACCCCCCACCCAAAAAAAAAAAAGCTTTACATGTTGTTGTTTGTAAACATGTTTGACATCGAACATGGTCACATTCAATTACTTACCTGTCAAACTGAGATTTCGGATGATATCAACCAAGGTTCAAAGTACACTATGCTTACCAAGGTTCTACCATCCGAATTTCCTTGCAATATTCTGCCTCGCGGACACACTTGAGGTGTTTTATGCGGAGCCATCATCTTTTTCACGCCTTTCCACCAGGTAAAAAGCACCTCAAATGTATTACACAAAGCGACATATTGGAACTATGTTCAGTCACATCCATGATAGATCATTCAGACCACCTCGGCTATTTCTGCGAGACAAAAATATGCCTCGTGTGTATGTCGGTGCAGTTATATACAGAAAAAGCATACATTTTGTACACCGGAAATTTCTTCGCAAAAAAGAAACCGCAATCTATTCGAACCACCCTGGCTATTTCTACGATTGGATTGACCGTAGAATTAATCAAAAAGTTGCAAATTAAAAAAACAGTTCCATACATTCGTAAGATCTCGGTCAATCATTGTTTCGTAAATAGCCGAGGTAGTACGAGGTATGATCTGTAGGATTGACCTCGAAGTTGCGATTGATGCTAGACATGAAACAGTTTGTTAGTTACATGCATTTTTAGAGTTCTGGGGAATTTACAAATTTCAAATATTTTAATCCGCCTATGGTGGTTTTCCTATAAAAAAAAAAACACCAAAAAACACCGAAAACCCCACCAAAACAAAGGGAAATGCCTGAGAATGTACGATTGTCATCTTGAACGCAAATTGTATGTTTAGCCTTTGCTCATCGATAAACAACGGCGAATTTCAGAAGAAATCCCACTCAAATACATCTAACTCGTGTGAGGCATTTTTTTGCCGTTTGAAAATATGATAAACAACATGTACACACCCGAATTTCATCCTTGAAGTACTAATACCCTATTGTGTATGATAAGGTAAAACAACAACAACAAGAACAAGGACGACAACAACAAAAACAACAACAGAAAAGATTTTAAAAAGAATGTGATAGATGATTGCTTGTGTACAATGGCTGATTTATTATCGACTGTTATAAAAAAATGGTAATTTTTTTAAAATATTTTTTTTTATGTAAAGCCGACATAATTGCAATTTGAAGATAGACCTTCCATATCACAATTATAAATTGTAAATGATTTTTAGAAACTTAGCTTTCTGAGCGGCTGCTAAAATCGTTTTCTGTTTCGGTAGGAAGATAAAGCATACAAAGTAGTCACAGTTAATCACAGACAGGTTCTCGTTTCTTGATAGTGATAACTTAGACTGACACCTGTTATTTGTTATCAGTTAATTTGAACGATGTTGCAATACTGAATTTCTAGCGTCCAATGTCAATAGTCTTCAGATGCGGAAAAACATCACGATACTGTACAAAACAATGAAAACACATTATCTTCATTTTTACATAATATATTTTTTGTAAGAGGTTTAAATTTTTCTACCAGAGAATATACATATGCAACGTTTTTGCTTGTGGCAGTGTTTATTTATTTCGCACTCTTTATCTACATTTATTTCCCACTGTTTATCTACCTTTATTTCTCACTCTTTGTCTACATTTATTTCCCACTGTTTATCTACCTTTATTTCTCACTCTTTGTCTACATTTATTTCCCACTGTTTATCTACCTTTTATTTCTCACTCTTTGTCTACATTTATCTCAATGTTTTCATTAGTTTCTTTCACGTTCACTACTATTATCCGACTGATGTACCTGGCTTTCATATGATTGTTATTTTTACCGTTTTCCAAGATTCTAACTACAGGCAGTGAAAACCTACATACGATGATATGTTTTAAGGAATAAGCATCGAATGATTTTATAACAACATGAATTTATAAATTGTTTATGTTCAAGTTTGAAGATGAAAACTCTAAGTATCTATTCATTATTTTTTCTTCAAATTAATTCTAAAAAATACATATATGCCATGAATGTCTCTCATTATTGACATGATAAATGTATATAAATATATCGGTAACTTTTATCTGGCATCCATTTTGGGACAATTCTACTCTTTCTGGAAGTTTAAAATACTACATTCTCAATTATATATATATATATATATATATATATATATATATATATATATATATATATATATATATATATATATATATATATATATAAATGCGAAATAGGACCAAAATAATTAAAGTACAATAAAACATAATATAGTAATGCAGTAATGAGTGTGTTAGAGATAGAGAAAAGGCAGTTGTGTACTGGCAAATGCGTGAATGGGTTCATCGTCACATGTTTTATCTAAAATATTTAATAATTTGTATATTTCATTGGGTAAAGTATTTGCTCAGAAAACATCAAAATATAAAAAATAAAAAATTACCAGATAAAATACTTACCTACATCAGCAAAGTGCCTTAAATTGTGTCAATGTATCTGCCAGCACGCCTACGTCTTAACTGTTGAAAGCAGACGACATTTGTTTGAATGCTGATTGTTGAAATGCTACGAGCGAATATTGATGTGTCACACAGAAGTCAGATATTAAACCGCGATCAGAGTGACGTTCAGCAAATACATGAGCACATCAGCAATACAGAATTACTTCCTGAATGTTCGGTCCTATTTTGTCATGGCGTATTTACACAATCCTTGATTGCGGTCATGCATTTGAAAGATTAGTAGTAGTACATGGTGTAGTAATCATGAATTGACAAAGAAAATTAATTGGATCGCATTAGCTTTAAAAAATAAACACAATAATTTTATATGCACAAACGGTTAGGCTGAATTAAAAAATAAAATAAAAAAAAGAATTTCATATGGCCAGACGGTTAAATTGATAAACAATCAAGGATAAGAGAAAAATTACAGCAAAGCCAAGTATAAAGTGGAGGTGGCAAATTTTACCTGGCTGCAACATTCTGGTGGCATTTTTTATTTTTATTTATTTTATTTTTCTTCTTAAAAAGTCCGCTGAAGTGAATAAAAATCTATGGCAAACACAGCACTAATAAACAGTTGTCGAAAATAAGATTCGCGATTTGCGACCCGTCTCTTCCTGCCGCCCTTCACCTCTTGTTTATTGCGCACGGGCGGCACTTTAAAATGGGACTAAGGACAGCAAAAAACCTAAATACATCGCTGACTTCGAGTTCACATATCTCATCGAAATTTAAGTGGCCAAATTTAAACATTTTTACAAATCCATGCTCTTTCCAAGCAAAGTTACAAAATGTCAAAATTTAAATTTCGGACATTGAGCTTGGTACTGACTCTTGTGTTCAAACAGTTTAATTATATAGAATTATATATACCTGTATTTCTTACTCAGTACGACTAAAATACTTTTTTTGTGCTTATCATCAACATTAGTGACTCTTAAAATTACATGTATATCATGGCATGTTCGTCGTGACTTACCTTTGTAGCACAGGCACGGCCACGAAGGTCGAAGAAGTTTTTCTGCAAAGGAATTAGTTTCTTGACTTCTCTGTTTCAGATTTGTATTCTGACCCTATCTCACACACTGTCCGTGGCACTGACTTTGTCATTTTTCAATGGCATTACGTGATTCTTGAACGCTCGCTTAAATACGAATTTTGACATCATTGATTGAATTGTAAAATAACCCATGTTATCAAACATTGCTTATTTAAAAACCACTGTAACAGAGTATTTCCAAATAGTGCACGCCTACAGTAATGTCCTAACTTTATTGATTTGTAGGAAGTTATCAAGTGAGAACCACATGCAAGAGCCCACCACAAAATCCAACGTGAATGCAGATATTGAGGAAGCTGTTAAATTCAGTTTATTTCACGCCCAACAATTACGCTGTTTCAGTTGCAGCTAAATTTAACTGATCTAAATCACGTAGACATGAATTCAATGTCGCTGCTAGAGCTCGAGTGCGTTTTGGCGGTCGAACCAAATGCGTCAAATCTTACCTAGAATTCGTGTCTGAGCAATGTTCTTGTTCAAAGACAAAAGAAAGACAAAGAAAACGAACTTTGTCAAGACAAAAAGAAGATTGACTTTACCATGTCATGTGTATTTAAGAAGAAAAAAAAAATCATCATTCCTGATTTAAAAACTCATTACCAACTGTATATTTATTGATCAGTCTAACTTTTGTTTTGAGATCACTCCACAGTTTCCTACGTTTGGCAAGAGTCTACAGCTGAATAAACACATACACATACAGACATGGAATGAGGTGTAAGTTACTACATGACGTTAATATTTGACAGTAATCTCCCTTGGTTTTATTTACATATTACTGCAAAGGACTCTATTTATAAATGGCCGTCTTCTGCCCCTATTTTTATGAAGAAAACAAAAGTTTGATAAATTTCAAGACTTGTGTCGTTCAATACACAAATCAAACTGTTTACGGTTATTTCGTTTATATATATATATATATATATATATATATATATATATATATATATATATATATATATATATATATATATATTCACACAAAATACGACCGTCGAAGATAGCCTTGTATATTGGAAATTGTTGAATATTATTATTCTCAATTCATCAACTCCAAACTCGAAATTAGGTATGAACGCAGGCTTGCTACACGAATAAATTTCGACAGGTTGTGTATCTATTATAAACAAACATATGTTCCAAATATAATCGTGAAGCAAGGTTGCACTGGTGGCTAAAAACTAATATCAGGCCTCAGGAAAAATATCTCCAAGCACTCGTCCATGTGACGAGTTAGTTCTAACAGTTACTCGACGCTGTTATGACTATACTCAACACAGTATACTTATCCACTAGTACTTACAACAAAACCACAGGTACTCCAATGCCAGCTTGGTACTAAAATGGACCCAAACGATGAAAATAGTATGTTTTGAGTGACGATAGAGAGATGAAAATAGTATGTTTTGAGTGACGACAGAGAGATGAAAATAGTATGTTTTGAGTGACGACAGAGATGAAAATAGTATGTTTTGAGTGATGACAGAGAGATGAAAATAGTATGTTTTGAGTGACGACAGAGATGTAAATAGCATGTTTTGAGTGACGACAGAGAGATGAAAATAGTATGTCTTGAGTGACGACAGAGAGATGAAAATAGTATGTTTTGAGTGAAGACAGAGAGTTGAAAATAGTATGTTTTGAGTGACGACAGAGAGATGAAAATAGTATGTTTTGAGTGACGACACAGAGATGAAAATAGTATGTTTTCAGTGACGACAGAGAGATGAAAATAGTATGTTTTGAGTGAAGACAGAGGGATGAAAATAGTATGTTTTGAGTGAAGACAGAGAATTGAAAATAGTATGTTTTGATTGACGACATATAGATGAAAATAGTATGTTTTGAGTGACGACAGAGAGATGAAAATAGTATGTTTTGAGTGACGACAGAGATGAAAATAGTATGTTTTGAGTGAAGACAGAGAGTTGAAAATAATATGTTTTGATTGACGACAGAGAGATGAAAATAGTATGTTTTGAGTGACGACAGAGGGATGAAAATAGTATGTTTTGAGCGAAAACAGAGAGTTGAAAATAGTATGTTTTGAGTGAAGAGTAGAGAGATGAAAATAGTATGTTTTGAGTGAAGACAGAGATGAAAATAGTATGTTTTGAGTGAAGACAGAGAGTTGAAAATAATATGTTTTGATTGACGACATATAGATGAAAATAGTATGTTTTGAGTGACGACAGAGAGATGCAAATAGTATGTTTTGAGTGAAGACAGAGAGTTGAAAATCCTTCTAATACATGACCCCTAAGATAAATATATCATAAGAGACAAGGTGTAATAACAAAATTGTAGTTTTACACCCAGCACATGATTTCTTAATGGTTTTTTGACATTTTTTAGTAATCTAGGTGTCATTTAAATGTGAAAAAGTTTTGCTTTTCAACAACCTCTGACAAATCTTATAAGTTACATATGTGGGAAGTTACAAGCCAGAAAATGTCAATTTTTTTTATATTTTTCGTCTCGTCAAATGGTGTTACGTTCTGCCCAGGTAACCTGTATTTTTCAGACTACGCAGTTTTATTTATACATTTTCACTAACTTTTGTACTTAGTAGTCAATTTCAGTCAAACCTCCATTTCTAGAGAACTACTCAAGGGCACCTATCAAACTGAAGATTCCAGACTGGCCAAAAGTGCTGGAAGGTTATTACGTCATGGTTCCACGTAAATTTAGACCAACCAGCTGTTACCTCTGCATCAATGTGCTTCAAAAATAGATTACAATAGCATGCATTGTGTGAAACTTGATGGGAAACGGATGAGACACTTAAAATGCTCCTTTTCAGATGTAAGTTAGTACTGATGTTTTGATGAAAAGTAACTACATCCTTCTATAAATATCTGCTGGTGTCTTCACTTTGCGTGACAATGTATCAATAAAGACGTATTCTTGAAAATTCCGGTGTCTTCTAATACGTTCGTGTAAGGGGTCATGTATGAGAAGGTTTTTAAATCCGCTGTCTTCATGTATGAGAAGGTTTTAAAATCAGCTGTTTTCAGTCTTAGCATTATTTTCATGATTTGGACCCATTTTAATATCCAGTTTGCATGTGTTAACTGGGTAAAAAGCAAAGTCGGCTTCATTTGCAACATGTTCTGGTCTGACAAGTAGGCAAAACTAATCGATACTTAACTGACGCTACATCTTAGGCAACGTTGAACTTTGGCGTTTGTTAAGGAAATCAAATGCACACACATTTCTTCTCAGGGTGCGAATGTGCATCTACTAGGCCCAGGGTCGAGAAAGTAGTAAAGGTGTTCTCGGCACAGCCACTTTTTACCCGGTCAGGAGGAGAGGACAAGCTGTTATCCTGAGCCTGTAATGTATTTTAAAATTTTACCGGGTAAAGTTTGCATTTTGTTGCTGTTGCGTTGTGTCGACCTCATAGTCAGAGAACCACAACGTGCAAACCAATTGAACTACACTTGATTGCAGCATCTTTATTTTTATTCCAAGCAGTATTATACTTTTAGAATACTGAGAAACTGATAAATTCAGATTATTTCCAATAATCTTATTAAATTTTTATGTTTTTTGGAGGGTCGCCAGAGGGAATTTGATTGGGACAGAGAGGCGTTATTTAAAGTATTATTTTGTTTTTCCAGCAAACCTGAATATTGCTACCGTATCACAGAAACGAGGCCGTAGCTATAAGAAAGACGAGTATATATTTGATAAGTCTTAGTGGCGGCGCGAGGGGAGTCTGTGTGGGGGCAATTGCCCCCTGACGCCGGGCTGGGGGGGGGGGGAGGTGGCGCCGTCGGCAGCGTTATTTTATTTTTGTGTTCACACACACACACACACACACCATCTAAGCCCCCGGTTTCAGGGCTTAGATGGGGGAGGGAGTTGGAGGTTGGTAACTGATATAAAAACTGTTCTCTGTGGCAAAGAAGGGTCGCCACTAAAGAACATTGCCCGCGGGCGCCTCAGTAGGGGCACCATTAAAGAACATTGCCACCGGGTGCATCAAACCCACCGATAAGTTTCCAAATAGAATATAATAAAAATGCAAACTTGTTATGCTCAAATATGTTACGAGTCTCTTCCGTCAATATCCATGGGGGATATTCACGACTCCTTTCTATGCACCCCAAACTAGGCAAAGTTTTATACATATATTTATCATTTCCATATACATTTTGATTTTGACTTCAAATGCTGCTTAACTGTTTAATTGAATATCGTCCTATTTATATGTTTCATTAATTCTTTACCCACTCTCTTTTGTATCGAAAACGTTTTCTTTTATACTTTTTCTTTCTTTTCTGCGTTTGATTTCCAATGTGCAAGAACAGAATTGAATTTGATTTTGAAAAATCTAGTAAATGCTTTGTATCATGTCTGACACATCACCTTCTGGATTATAAAAAATAAAAATGTAAAAATAAGCATTTAATTCACGATTTTTATCTTAAGGAATTAGTTGTATATTTTCACCGGCAGCTTGGCAGATAAAATTGTATTGTAGAGAGGAACTCATTCGTAGCGTATGTTCTCTTGTAAAACGCAATTTTCCACGTGTACACTTATAAAGGACACGTGGAATGTATACGTCCTAAAGAATGAGTCAGGGCAATATGCCTTGCCCTGCAGTTATACCAAATATCGCCGATCTAATGTTCACTTGTTAATTTGCTTTCCTGTTCCCTAATGAAAGTTGGACTGGGATTTCATTAACATTCTCGAGAGTTTGATTACAGCCTGTTGATTGAAGGTATTCCCTATTGGTACTGAACTCAATTTAAATTCTCCTAACGTTCTGTATGTAATGACAAAGAAGATGTTGTGTATTGGTTACATATTCATTTGTCCATATCCATAACAAATATACCAGGATAAGACTCTAAATGAATCCATAATTTCTTATATTATATCTAGCCGGTTCCAACTGGTTTAAGAAGTGTAAATTGTTTTCCCTTTCACTTTGAGCTGGTATGTTCACAAGCATTGAAAACAAATGTTTTACAAATACATGATTGGGACTATATCGTGCGAGCTAAGTCGAATCCATGAAAAGGAGGACGCGAGACAAGATTTAGTAGTACCTGTACACAGGGCCGGATTAAGACCTTTAGAGGCCCTAAGCACTGAAAAGATTATGGTGCCCCCCCCCCATGTAATTAAAACTAAAAACAATACTAAACCGTAATTTATCCATTTTTTTCTTCTTTTTTTGTGTGTGCCCCTGCTTTGCTGGTGCCCTAAGCACGTGCTTAGTCTGCCTATTGGGTAATCCAGCACTGCCTGTACTGTACATGACCCTGCAGTGCTTCCACAAATGTATTTGTAAATCTTTGCTAAATCTACTGCAGACATATTATTATCAGTTTTGGATTCCTTAAAATTCAGCTACAAGATAAGAAGAACGGTTGTACATGATACATGAACAAAAAACACAGAAAGAAAGAAATGAAAATACACAACTCTACACGATGTTTGTATTCCCAATACTTATTAAAAAAAAAAAAAAAAAAAAAGAAGAATGAAAGTTTAAATTATACAACAACTTATTTAAAATTTAACTTTCTCTTTTGTAAATAAGCACAGGGAATACACATATCATGTAGAGTTCTGTTTTATTTATTTATTTCTGTGTTCAATTCACAACTCTACATGATGTTTTGTTTTCAATACGCTTATTGACAAATGAGAAAGAAAAAGCGTGCCATAAACAAGAATAGACAATTTAGAAATTCTTTGTTAAAATAAAACGGAGCAAAGCCAGACAAATTTTAAAAAAATAAAAAATTAAGTTGTGATAAACTTATAAAGTAATTCATAGAAGTGTACTTATTGGAAAGGTGCGAGAATGGACTAAAACCAAATGATTTCTGGTCCACCATCAAACCCCTCCTATCATAAAAGGCAAGTAAACAATCAGATAGCAAAATTATACTTTCTGAAGACAACAACTTGCTGAGGACAACAAATTGATATCTGGCCAAAAAAAAGGATGCAAAAAAAAAAAAAAAGTTTTATGTAAATATTCAGAATAATAAAGATGAGGACATGGAACATTCAAATATCTTTGCAATTAGGAGGGGCCTTGGACATGTTGAAATGTTTTAGATTAAACCCCTCACAGAAACATAAGTCTCCAAAATATATAAATAAATATAGTTATGCACAAAGCAACGGGGCTGGAGAATACACCACAAAAGAAAATCAATACTGATACAAATTTTCTAGCTAAGCAAAATTACTGATATTGTTTATAAATATAAAGAACTTAGCATGACGTTGGACCCTCTGACTTCGTGTTTGGGTTCCATATCTTTCATAATCTGTCTTCCAGCAGAAATGTGAACTTAGAAAAAAAAAAAAAAAAAAAAAAAGCATTGTACAATCATACTCGCAACTTCTCAACATTTTCGTTACCAACAATTCACCTCGAGAGTATGAATATGGAAACCATTTTGAAAACAAGTACTACAGTCTAAAAATGTTGTCATCTTGACCTACTTCTTTAGCACTTGGAATGCTTCCTTTATTCAAATCATCTTTACCGAAAACCAGCGAGAGTTGTTCTTGTTGTATTTGCATATAGACATACAGTGATGCGGTTTCCGGAGAACAAACTGTCTCAGAACCACATATATTAAAACGCCTAGCACATGCAAAGTTATTCTCAGATTACGGCAATTTCTGAGTATTTACGACTGTGTATGATCTCTTAATTCCCAAGAAGCTTACTCCGTACGATATTCATCATTGCCGACTATAATCGATCGTCAGACTCACCTAATTGTCGTAAATGCTCGGGGCAAACTATTTGCTTTTATACCCAATTATCTCAAATGAACACAACACAGGGTAAATTGTTTCTATGTCTGTCAAAAAATAATGCAGCCAGGCTTCAAGTAATCCGGATTTTACAAAGCATATGCCTTAATTCTGGGAAACCAGACAAAAAAGAGAGTGTTTTATTGAATTTATTGATTTTGATTTATAGAAAAGGCTGATACAAGCATCATCGCCGGAAGCAAAAAGTATCAGCTGGTATGTAGATATCGTGCAGTATTTTTACTGATTTTCAAAAAAGCAAAAAAATAATAAAAAAAAAAAATGTAAAAAATAATTTTAAAAAATCGACAATATTTTGTTTTATTTTCTATCTTTCTGACATTCTTCCTTGATCTCATTTTGGCTGTAAATTAATAGATTATATTTTAATGTTATAGATTCTATCTGGATGCTTTTCTTTATTTTATTTGTAACCTTCCTTTCTTCTATCCGTGTTTCTTTCCTTTGGACCATTTTGTCAAGATTTGTATACGTTGGCATTTTTCCTAAAAACTTTGTTGACAAATTTTATATTTTCCTTTAAACATGCTGCCTCGGGGATGTAAAATAGGACCGATCCACTATCTTGCATGTCGTAAGAGGTGACTAACGGAGGCAAAAGCAGCGGTGGCTCAGTTGTTAGCGTGCCGGACTCGCGACGGAAAGGGTGCGGGTTCAGATCCTACCAATGGATCAACCCAGATCGGTTATTGTAGTGTGTCCTTAGAAACCTAGAAAGGCACTTTACTCCAATGGCATCGACACTAAATGACCTACTTGTGTTGCTGTGCCGCAAAACAACAAACCAAATCCAAACCTTTAAAAATAATGTATCGGTTGGCGACTAACAGTCATTTGAGTACAATATATAAATGAACTCATCCTTGTAATCGTCATTAGAGTGTCCCAGTGGATGCTCAATCAGAGAGGGCAATTAACTCCCTACCATTGAAATGCGAGACAACCATCGACAAGAGTGTATCCAGTGACAGGGTTTTTGATGCATCATACATTCTACTGGAAAGTAACAGCTGAACAAACAGCCCAACAGCTGAACAAACAGCCCAACAGCTGCTGTACCTGTTATTATTTGGTTGACATACAAATAAAATTTTCCTTCGACCGGTGACAAATCATGGAATTCATTCATTTTGCTGACGGTATGAATAATTAATTCGCAGAAATGCTTGACGGGCATCGATCGAGAAATTCTCAGAATTTTTATCGCCAGTGGGTAAGTATAGGGCATTTTTGATCAGACATATACATTTAGTAATACTTGTTTGTGCGGGGGTTGGGGGGGGGGGGTTGGGGGGGGGGTTGAGGGGGGGGAGAGATTTTAAAATCATTTTTAAAGATCACCAGTTTCTTCACCTTTGTATTCTACAAGTCCAACAACAGTGCTCAACGTTTATCTACTACAGTGTGTATATCCTACTAAAGTGCTATTTAATATCTTGCTACTACAATAAATGGAGATGATTAAAGATCACCAAAACGAAACGGAGATATGGATATGGAACACAATATATAAACGTTGTAGAGATTTTTCATTTACGAAGCAGCTTGATTAGCGAAGATTTAAATTTAGCGTATTTTTACGTGCTGTAAGATAATGATGATTACACATTTAAGTGTTATGTGTAAGAAAGATTAAATCCAAATAGTTCCACCAACTTGACAAATCAAAAATACATACAAAATATGAACAACAAAATGAATAGTATATTAAAGACAGGATACAAAGAATGTTATCAAAAACAAAGAGAAATACTATGCTGAAGTAAACCAATAACCACAAAGGTGCCAGACACAGAGAGCAAATGTGTCATTGTCTACGATCTGATTGATTTAAGCGAATGGTATTTTGAGAATTATTTAAAATTTACTAGGACAGTTAGACTTGTGTACTTTTTCAAACATGGAGGTTGACATTTATCGGTAAGCTGACGAGCACCGGAAGTGTGACGCAGTTGTCATAGAACCAAATATTGTTACAACGCTAAAATTTAATGGTGCAACGGTAATTTTTACAACTATAAAATTTACCCTTGCAACGGTAGTTTTAACGCTGGTATCACTGCAACTGTATCCATATACTGTTGAAACGATATTTACTTACTAATGCAACGATATTCAAATACCAGTGCGACCGTATTCTTTGATGTTGCAACGGTACCGTTGCAAAAGTATTTTTGTTGTTACACCAGTTTATTTTGTCGTTGCAACGGGAAAAATATAAGTTTAGCGTTGCGATCATAATAATTTCCGCTATAACAGTCGTAGTATCGTTGCAACAATAAAATATACCATTATAACAACAACAACAAATGCTATAACACCGGTATTTCAATATCGTTGCAACAGTCGGTAAAAACTGTTCAACAGTTATGACTACCGTTGAAACGTCTATTAATAACAGTATCGAAACAAACCTTGCAACGGGAAATTTGATCGTTGCCAACAGCAAAAATGACCGTTGCATCGACAAAATTTAGTACTGTAACGATAACTGAATACAGTTGCAACAATATTTGCATACTATTGCAACGGAACAGGTACTTTTGAGTCTTTCCGTGCACCATATCACTCGAAGTTTTCGCAGCCAGCTGCTGTGTTGATATACGTTCTACCTTCCGTTTAGTTCCCTGTATGACAACTATAGGAAGGCAAAAGGTCCATATTCATATTTTATTTGAGTCACATGTACTTTCTAGCGAATACACAATTTATGTTTATACAATTCCGTCTTGCTATACTAATGACCGGAAATGGAACCTAGGAAGAGATAGCACTGTTTAGGATCAAAATCCGGTTTATCATCAATTGACCTGCATCTGCACTGTCAAGTTTATAAAAGGTTAGGTAGGCGACTGGATGGCTTTCAGATGATTTGGGTTATTGGCATAAATAAAATGTATCAAATAGCACATATCTTCATAAAATCTCACTTTTGTGCCTGTCGAAAATAAATCGTTTATCTTTTTTCACTTGTTAACTCTAACATCAATAACAATGGAAACTAATCGTTTCTACATCTAAGAACCGCCCCTTCTATTTGTGTCCATAACAGGGATACACAAATGACATTCCAACTCTACTTTAGCACGCCAAGAGTTATCTGATCTTGAGTAATATATCAATGACCTCAAAAGCGGAATTTTCCGTGCATTACGAAATTTCAGCCATATTTTTACAATTTTATTATTTGGTACTCTTTTTGGCGCAATTCCATGTTATTTAATATGCAAAGTTTTGTACGATACTAGAGTTAATGTCAAAGATATTTTAAAGACCTCTTACAAATAAATTACACAGGAAGAATTTAATATTTTTTTATCTTAAATCTCTTTGTAGGACAGTAATTTGGAATAATAGTTTCAACTTATACTTTTCAGCTTAAATTTATGCTGTCATCCTGTTATAGGTGGATTTATATTGACTTATTCTTCTCAGATAAGGACGCAGCAACTTTATCCATCTAGTAAGGCCACCGACCTATAAACAATTCGGGTTATAAATTATTCCCAGAGGGGTGGGGGTGGTTCCCTCACAAAAATAAGTGGTAGTATGTATGTTCCGGCAGTCGAGACAAGGAATTCAAAATTTTCTGAAACGTGGTTATATTTTTACAACCAAATTTCTGGATACCAGTTCCTTTTTCCTTGTCTGGCACGGGTAAAAAGTAATAGTAGAAAGTCTTTTTACTATGTAATACCTCTTTTCGCCAGATAAATTCAAGCCAGAAATGAAAGAGATGAGATAAAAGAAGGTTCATAAACAATTATGGTGAAAACATTCAACATTCATTTCCCTATTAATATTCCTGGGTTGTCCTTTCGGCTTAGTTCACACTTTACTGACCGAGGGCATCCTAAATCAAAATGTATGTCTGTAATGGGTGTCAAAACCTGTCTTTAACAATCAAGGAGTCCAAAATCTCCAGCGGAATCCCTACCCTGTTTCAACAGGTGTGCCCAACAACACCTCCTCCGAAATTAGGACAACAACATAACGCATTAATTTAAATCAGAAAATTCCGTTCAAAGTAACATTCCGATTTTCTAAATTATTTTAAATGAAATACAGTAGAAAAACACAAAAGAGAACTTTTTTCATTTTCGTACACATTTTTCCCAGGTTGTATAATTATTCTCTTTCACCGGTTTCTCATACGAATACTCATCCGTTCCATTTTAGGTGAAGGGGTTGGCATATTCTCTGTTCCGCACATCTGGGTATTATCAATGAAAACTTATTCGTAAGAAGTGAAAGACTCGGTCATTACCCTTATGAGATGACCAAGATCATAAACAAGGTTATGATAAATGTTGCTGAAATAGTATATATATATATATATATATATATATATATATATATATATATATATATATATATATATATATATATGATATTCATTTAAGTTCTCAGAGTATAGATAGATGGAACAAATTACTATTTAAATGTCTTACATAATTATATTCCTAACAATGACAGACACATTCTGTGGTTGTAGATGGGTCTGTATATTTGTACATAATACCCATTAACTTTTAAGTCTTAAAATACTTCTATATTTTAATTTAGATGTATGGACCATGCAGTCTGAAATAAAGAAGTCTTATATATATATCTATATATATATATATATATATATATATATATATATATATATATATATATATATATATATATACATATATTTGTTGTTCAAATAACTTTTTGAATGAGCCACTATTCTGTTAAAGAAACAATGGCGGACGGCAGAATCGAGAATAACCCTAAGAGGCATGACCACATTATTTCGCGCTCCTCCATGTTTGTTTTATCTTCCCTTACAATGCGGTCAACACTTTAAACAAGTTGTTACAGTATATACTGGCGTATAATCGGGTCCAAATGCAACCAACATAGACCCTGATCTGCCGTCGCATAATGCGCCGGTATATCAGGTTGTTTGTTTTACTGATTAGTCCTTACAAACTGCATAGACTCAGATCTGCCGGCGCATTATGCGACGGCAGATCTGGGTCTATGCAGTTTGCAGTTGGTATGGGACTATACGCGAGTATATACGGTAATCACTCCAGCTGCAACCAACAGAAATACCTAATATAATCATTTCTGTATTAATGATTTTCCTGTCATAATGTCGTACGTGTTGCGGCACTCCTCGTGAGATTATTAAATATCAGTTTTAATATAAAAGATATGATCCACTACTGATCCATGTTCTCAACCTAAGCCATGTTTATTGATCCAGGTTAAACCCCCCTCAATGGGGACAAATTCTCGACATCATGGTGTATCTTTTGGGAGCCTTGGAATGCTGTAATAATTGGCCACCTCATTGCTACATATGAGAGAGAGAGAGAGAGAGAGAGAGAGAGAGAGAGAGAGAGAGAGAGAGAGAGAGAGAGAGAGAGAGAGAGAATTGTATAATATTTAAAGGAAACATTCACTTCGCCATACACATACTCTTTTTGGCGTGAAAATAACAAGGGTTGAGTTATTATTTAATGCGTTGCTATTTAACTAGTGTTTGAAGGAATATTTAGCGTTAAAAATTTGTTAGAAAACGGTATGCGAGTCTTACATTCAATTTTTTATCACTGCATACCTAATACAAGGTGTTTGTTGGCCCCTCTGTTTTTGTCATATGTATTTGACTTTCATCCGATTCCGTTCCACAGATAGATAGATACATAGATACATAGAGGGAAAGACAGACAGAAACGGATTATTGAAATAAATATAGACATGGAGAGATTAATTTAGATGACACAAGGAATAAGAAAGACACGTGATTCGAGTTATCCAGTCCTCGCCTGAAAGCAAATTAACGATTTAAGCAGATTCTCTGAGTTAAATGATGATGCATATTCTAACTATACGGTATAAATGGAGACTCAGTTTTCAATGATTCCTAACTATACGGTATAAATGGAGACTCAGTTTTCAATGCTTCCTAATTATACGGTATAAATGGAGACTCAGTTTTCAATGCTTCCTAACTATACGGTATAAATGGAGACTCAGTTTTCAATGCTTCCTAATTATACGGTATAAATGGAGACTCAGTTTTCAATGCTTCCTAAGTATACGGTATAAACGGAGAGTCAGTTTTCAATGATTCCTAATTATACGGTATAAATGGAGACTCAGTTTTCAATGATTCCTAACTATACGGTATAAATGGAGACTCAGTTTTCAATGCTTCCTAATTATACGGTATAAATGGAGACTCAGTTTTCAATGCTTCCTAATTATACGGTATAAATGGAGACTCAGTTTTCAATGATTCCTAAGTATACGGTATAAACGGAGAGTCAGTTTTCAATGATTCCTAATTATACGGTATAAATGGAGACTCAGTTTTCAATGATTCCGACTGTAAAACATGATGAATATTGAAGAAAAGAAAAAAAGGCAGTTCGAGCTTACAATGACTTTCAAATGGTTTGTATATGTGCACGTTCTCTCTGTGTACTATTAACACTATCATCAAATTTATTTTAACGTGGACAATGTTTTCATTTACAATTCTATGTGTAATGTTTGCATTTACAATTCTATGTGTAATGTTTTCATTTACAATTCTATGTATAATGTTTTCATTTACAATCCCATGTGTAATCTTTTCATTTACAATTCTATGTGTAATCTTTTCATTTACAATTCTATGTGTAATCTTTTCATTTACAATTCTATGTGTAATCTTTTCATTTACAATTCTATGTGTAATCTTTTCATTTACAATTCTATGTGTAATCTTTTCATTTACAATTCTATATACATTTGAAAAAGAAGTACGAAGCCTTGATTCGATAACAGATGGTCATTCCAGCCAGCAAGTATTTCATTCTCACTGGATTATGCAAGAAAGCTTCCAAAGAATGTCTTAACATCACTTGTAACTGAGTGAGTGAGAGAGCCTGGCTCCGTGTAATGTTGTATTTGTTGACGTATTACGATAAGGGACAAGACTAATATGGGAAGACTGATTCTGCCATACATAATTAGTCACGGATGTTAACAATCCGGGTCGTCTTAAATTCTTCTTCTTCAAATTTTCGATGAAATATAAACAATTATATTCATTAAAAAAAAAAATGGATTCATCATCCTGCTTGGAATGACACAGATTTAAATGACATACGATCGTAGAAACTGACAATTTTACACGCCTAATTCCCATTCTTTAAGGAAAGAAAGTGCTGTAATACTTTTAATGTTACTTTGTGACGTCATTCTTTCGTCATTGATTACGCGTTACGTTCTATGGGCTTTATGCTATCGGGAAGAAAACTGAATCACATCGAGTTTTGTTTATTCTTGTGTACCAACGATATATTAATCGCGCAAAACAGCCGCGGTCGTTCTATTGTTAGAGCATCCATGGCTCGCTTGTGTTCTTGGCAAAGAAACCTAAGTCAAAATAAGTAAAAGCGAACAATAAATAAATAAATATATAAATAAATAAATAAATAAATAAATGCTGATGCCTTCAGTTTAATCTTTATTTATTAACATTGATCATGCAACAATTTCTAGCAAAAATGTATTGGTTCTCATTTCAATCGTAACTTCTTGTGCGCCATTTTCATAATTCGAGAATGACTCTTATGACTTTGATCTAGTGGCATTTTCGATTCTACAATTTTTTTTGCCGGAGAACCGTTTTAATGTGTGTTTCATTACGCAAGCACAGTCGGAATATCATCGTATTTTACGCCAAACTGATTTGAACAAACCGAATATTCCAAGTGCTAAAGCAATTCAAGATGTCTGCCCTCCAAACTACCTCCATTATTTTTTTTTCTTTTAACAAAAAAGTCTCCTTGTTCATACAGGCGCGTTGCATTACGGTTATGGAAATGTCCGAGATATTACGATTGTTCTCACTGCAAAGCAGCAGGCGGCACGAAATGTTTGGTAATGTGGAGAAAACTGAAGAGTCAGAAAGAAAACCCACTAATTATTGCATGTACTAATTAAATTGATCGAACTCGGGAACACACAGGTATAATCCGAGGATGTTAACATATGCGCTACCTACGCTCTCATTACTGATGTAGATGAAAGCCATTCCAAGCTATCAGTATGGGAATTGCAACATTTTTCGTGACAAAAGGGCAAACTTTTTCTCTTCCTTACCCAAATCAAGAAACAATATTGCAAATTTCGATGTGTTATATAAAATACCTAGGTATTTTACACGTATCCAGTGAGTTTTATAATGCAGACGATTTTAAGAAATTCATATTCTCCCGACAAAGTATGATCAGAGGATATGAACCAAAAACTGCACATTTTTTGTTTTAAAAGAATTCAATTTTCTTTTATATGCTTAATGTAATGACTCACCCTCATGTTTGCCCTAAATGTTTCTCACTTTTAAATTGTAATAGGATTTAAGTATTATGTTCAAGTAGTCGGCGCTAATTAGTTTACAAAACATCGTTTCTTGTTTAATGCTTTTGTATAGGTAACTTTCAGAGTATTGTCTGCTCTGATCCAAATGTTTATACAAGCTGACATCTCGAGTTCTCAGTCGATTGAGTTTATATATGTATATATGAGTTTATATATGTATATATGAGTTTATATATGTATATAGTGTTTTAACTTCTTTCATTATGATATTGTGATAAAACTAGATTATGTGCTATTTGTATTTATGTCTCCGTTTGTAGCTTTGTTGGATTTTAGTGATTATTTGTTGATTATAGGGAGTCCGAGTTGGGAAGATATTTCTCAAGCCAATTAGCCTATTTCTAGGAGCAGACGTCATAATGTACAATATTCTCGAGACCTTATGGTAGCATGGATTAGTTTCGTCAAATGAACACTCCCTAATTTTCTTAACATAAAGAATTATCGGGATATTTTAATGTATAAGCGTTTAGTAATTTGAGATGGGAATAATTCTTCGTACTAGGTGTTTGGGTCGTGTTTGGTGGTGCATGACGTAAAGTACCAATCTTCGGCTTGGAAAGGCTTACTGATTGGTCGTACAAACATGAAGCAAGAAAAACCATGCAAGTGTGAAATAAGAATCTCGTGATATATGGTCATTAGGTGGTTAAAGGAAAATTATTTGTAGTATTTGCGCGTTTAAGAACCCTTCAACTGACAACGACTCTTGTCTTGATGTCCTTGGAAATAGGGGAAATATCGACCTCAAGACAGACTCACGCAGGTGTTGTTTGATTCGCTCAATAGTGAGACTCCTTGCGTGTTACAGTATATTGTAACTATAGTTACCTATTTTAGGTTGATTCTTTATAAGAAAAAAATGGCTTGTACATTGCATGTGTTTTATATCGTACATATAGTTGTGTGAGGCTTTGTACATGGAATAATTTGTATATCTTACATATAGTTTTGTGAGGTTTTGTACATGGCATAATTTGTATATCTTACATATAGTTGTGTGAATCTTTGTACATAGCATAATTTGTATATCTTACACATAGATGTGTGAGTCGTTTTCGTGTGAATATGGTGTACATTGAGGGACATTATTTAATAAAATCTTATGCACATTTCGCTATATCATTAATTGCTATTAATAATGAAAGGTATGCACACGATTATGTCAATCAATAACCGAACTTAAGACATGCCATGATTTCGGAGCACATAACAAACACGTACTGGAATTGACCTTTACATTACTTTAATATTAATAGATACTGTAATATGTCAATGCATAATTTAATCAAATCTTACGAGTCTGAACTCCCTCTAGCGAAACCTTGTATATGGATCACGAATTATCTATTGGGATAAAGGAATGCTATAAAAGCATCTTCCTTATGTTGCACGTTTCTATCCAGCAATAGGTCTATCGTGTTTCTCGTGATTTGAGGCATCGAACGTCTGAACATAGGATCATAGGGTAATTCTTTGTACTGTTTTCTTTATTTTTCCTGCAAAAATATAAGTTATAATTATTATTATAATTATTATTTAAATTTTGTTTTTTTAAATCTGGCTATCCTCCTCATCTTTGATACTATAACCACGTATAAACATCGAAAAAAAAATGCTTTTTACACTTTTTTTTATTGTTACGCAGACTAATATAGGATAGTAGTAGTAGTAATATTAGTATCAACATCAACATCATCACCATCGTCGTCGTCATCATGATCATCATCGTCATCATCTAATTGTTATTATTTTTTATTTATTTATTTTTCAATGTATCATTTCAATGCCGCATTTATTATCTTTATATTCAACTATTCTGAGAGCCTGCTAGACAGAAATTTTAAAGTATTTTTATCCATGTTTATTACGTTAAAACGATAAAATTGCTGGTTGAAGACTGCTGGAGATGAAACCGTGAATAGATTACGTCCTAAATAATGCCATTTATTTCACAATCCTTCAGAGATTCCACTGTATCAACTGTTTTCTAAAACTATTCTCAGATTGGGTTTTATCGCAAATACAAAGGAACCAGTAAATGAAGCCAATAAGAATTTGACTACTGATATGAAGTACGAAGCATCAAAGCGAAATAATTTTATTTTTTTTCAAATATTATCTGCATTAAACATGTCAATTGTTATTCCGGTTTGTTGCTACGGTAACCACAAATGTTGCGGCATTAAGGTTTCTCACGTGGAAGTTTTTTTTTGCGATGTTAAACTTTTATTAATAAAAACGTTCCTTAGCATTTTTCAGCTACTACTAAGTATTTTGACATTTTCCATGACTTTAATAAATACCTTTAGATATTTCTAAACTTGTAATTTTAATATCATATATATACTATATATATATATTTCAAGTGCAAGATATTTTTCTATTTTTAAAAATCTATCAATTTATTTAATTTATAAAATCTTTATGTAATAAGATAACTGATAGTTATCCGTCACTTTCTTCAGATACCAGGGCTACTTTATAACGAGATCAATGATTTTACTACCATGTTTGCTTTATATCGAGGATCATACCCTCAAAGATACACACGTATGCCAGTAAATAATGGCTCCTATTCATCAACCATCTTACAACTCTTTCCGATACTACATATTTCTACTTTTTCGACTATTGTAAATTGAGTCTTACAAAATAAATGCAAATTGTAGAATGGAGAAGCTGCAAAAGAGAAAAAAATAGAAGAGACTGAAAAACGTGGAAGAAAGTATAATAGATGCCAGCAAGTGTGCATATAACATAAAAGTTATCATGGACATTTAATTACTTTTATTGCATATCGGAAATACTTGATGAAGAATGGCTTAAATGTAAGTGTGGTATGACGATAGAATATATGTGAGGTATGACGATACAATATATATAGTTTGACAAACATTGGAAAGCAAAAGTACTAAAGGTGTGTGGAAGATGAGTATGCATTCGATGAAAATCTATATCTAAACTGAACACGGTAGACCGATTTGAAATACTAATCTTTGAAAAGCATGCTTTGAATTATCTTTATTATTGGAGTTTAAGTAAAACCTGCAGTTGGATTTGCTAGCACATTCATAAGCAAAAGCTACAGTGGGAGTGGCTAGCACATTTAGCAAAATTTGCAGTTGGATTGGCATTGCACATTCAGCAAAACTTGCAGTTGGATTGACTAGCGCATAAAACCTGCAGTTGGATTGGCACTGTACATTCAGCAAAACCTGCAGTTGGAGTGGCTAGCACATTCAGCAAAACCTGCAGTTGGATTGGCTAGCACATTCAGCAAAACTTGCAGTTGGATCGACTAGCACATTCAGCAAAACCCGCAGTTGGATTGGTATTGTACATTCAGCAAAACCTGCAGTTGGATTGGCTAGCACATTCAGCAAAACCTGCAGTTGGATTGGCTAGCACATTCAGCAAAAGCTACAGTTGGAGTGGCTAGCACATTCAGCAAAACCTGCAGTTGGATTGGTTAGCACATTCAGCAAAACCTGCAGTTGGATTGGCTAGCACATTCAGCAAAAGCTACAGTTGGAGTGGCTAGCACATTCAGCAAAAGCTGCAGTTGGATTGGCTAGCACATTCAGCAAAAGCTACAGTTGGAGTGGCTAGCACATTCAGCAAAAGCTGCAGTTGGATTAGCTAGCTGATTCATAAATAAAATACCATAAGGTACATAAGGTACTTTTGGTTTTCAAATTACTTGTAGGCAGATTAAAAGATGATGTACTGTATTATGTACAGAATGATACAGGTAAACTATTCTTTGACCTATGTCATCTCCATCGTGTGCTGCAAAGTACTTTGTTCAAAACAAGCCGCAATGCTTTAAAAATATTTTGCCAAAAATACTGCTTTAAAACTTTGATTAACATTGTCAACAATTCTAAAATGTCTAAATTAGTACACAGGGATAAATGCGAATATATCCATCTAAAATTATTTTATAGATTTTCTCAAGTTTGTTAAACTGGATTTGCATTGTTAGTGATGTTAAAAAACCTGCAAGTCGTTATCAAGTACTCTGTACTCCAGTTTTTAGAAATTCTAGACTACATAGCTATCTCAGGATATCTCCCACTCTGTCAGTATCTCTGCCTGTCTCTGTCTGTCTGTCTGTCTGTCTGTCTCTCTCTTTCAGCAGAAACTGTTAGTGCCTCCTTTTCATTTACATCCAATTTGTCAGTCTATCTCGGATCTTTTGCTTGGTAATCTCTCTTAATCTATATAATGTATATATATATTCGTTTACTGTCTGTCGTTATTGCCATCAATTTGTATTTATCCGTTTGTCTGTTTCTCAATCGCTGTATCTAAAAGAGTTGACCGAACGGCAAGACACAATGTTATGACAAGAGTGACATCAGTATTTTATCCTAACCTTTTGAAGTACAGTATTATTTTTTAAAAATGTACATTTAGACAAATTATCATTATCTACCCTAACACTACAGCCATGGACAAACATTTGAACAAACGTGTTGAAAGAAAACTAGCAAAAATGTCGAAACTTTCCTGGATAATATGTAATTAAAATATGTAATTAAAAATGAAAATAATAAGAAAAAGACACGTACCACTTGGAAACTAGCAAACAATTTTAATTAAATAATCTCTATTGAGACAATGTAAATCTGTTATATTTTTTTATTGTTGCGATTAAGAAGCATTTCTGAAATAAACTCACAATTAGTATGTTGGGTAAAATATAATTTCTTGTATTATATAATTATTTTCCAATGTTGAAATATTGAAATATACAATGTCATTGAAAGAAAATACTTCCCTTCTCACTCTCTCTGTCTCTGGCGCAGCGCTTCTTCCTTTGCTGCTTCAAGAAACTGCTGAAAAAGTTTCATTACAAACGCGCAAATTGGGTTTTATTGAGTAAAAATTAAATTATGAAGTCCATTCCAAGAAAGACTAAAAAGGCGTTGAAATGAGAAATGAAGTCAATCTATCTATCTATCTATCTATCATATCTACTCTATCCAACCATCCGTCGATTCATCCACGTTCTCTCTCTCTCTCTCTCTCTCTCTCTCTCTCTCTCTCTCTCTCTCTCTCTCTCTCTCTCTCTCTCTCTCTCTCTCCATATATATATATCGATGGCCTTCATGAATGCTTTGATGACATTTGACTCTATTTGGTACCAATAGCATCTGTTGTAGCGTATCCGATTTTTTTATATTTTTTAAATTTTTTTGCTCCTATCTTTCTTTGTCTATTTGTTTGCTATTTTGATGATAAATTGAGAAGGCTGAGTATGTCCCATTTGGGTCATATCTTTCAAAGGTTATTACTACCATCAACATTAAAATATAACACACCACCCAACCCCCATTCCCCACACATCAACATTTCAGCTTTCCAAGGTTAAGGAACAAATACACCTTCGCTTTACCACAAACTGGGCATCAAAGTAAGGCCGACATTTGTTGGATATTTCTTTAATCATCGAGGAGAGCAAGTCGAATTCTACGTAGAAGCAACTTCCGTACCAGAAGCGTTGCTCCCATTAAAGACAACCTTTGATTGGACATAAGTCATTGTGCTCTACAAGATAACTATTGTATGCAAATATAGAAATAAAATAAAAAAAGAAAAAAAAGAAAATGTACTCTGGAACCGTTATCGTCTGAAACTCTTGAGGTGCAAATTTCTGTTGGTGTTGCGACATGATCTTGCCAAATGGAAGCCAATATTACTAAATATCTCACATGTTTCTCCCTCAAATTGAGATTTGTAAATATTTTCCTTATGGTTTGGCTGCCAACAATAAATTTGTACTGACCAATCAGCGGGGACCAAGAATCAATATGCAGTTCTATCGTAAATTCATTTGGAAATAACTTTGTTTATCTTTAAGGAAAATTTGAAGTTTTCTTCACTTATGAGAAATTTCTATATTTTTTCAAAACACAGATTTCCAGGTGTAGAGTATCTAAACATCATCGTTATTATTAATTCTTTCTACTATCTCTACATCTGACACTTTTCACAATATTGTCAGAAGTATCATTAGAAAGGTAATGTAACATCTAAATTTTGTAGCTATGTATTTCAGAGTTCTTGACCACTTAACAATTTTAAATTGTAATTTTTAAAATTTCATATCTCTAGAAAAGAACATTTCTGGACCACACATATTTTTTAAGAACGAAAATATACAACGTTTCCTTAGACCATAATGATATTTCAGAGCTAAGCAACTCATATTACAAATTTAAATTTAAAATTGTTAAGTGGTCCAGAAATCTTAAATACATAACTACTCAATTTGAGAAAAAAGTTTTATTAAAGTGCAGCTTGGCCACGACCATCCATCTGTAGCAATTCTTGAAGCTCAGATTTTACCTTCTTTTTAATCAGTTGCTCTATAGTTATCCTTGGACATACAGTGGCATGACAGAAAGACATTTCATGTGGAAACCGATAATGTTGGTGATGTTGATAGATAATGACCAGCTTACATGTAGTTTCTAAAACTTAAGTCCTTATAAAATGACACATAAAACACTTCGAGATTTTAGAAAATAATTAGAAATATTGACGAACTTTGTTTCAGACATCGAAGCTATGATCGATGCTATATGAAGTCTGACCACTACACCATTGGTAAGGGGCACCACAACAGGGAGTATACACACCACAACAGGAAGTATGAACACTACAACAGGGAGTATGAACACTACAACAGGGAATATGAACATCACCACAGCTATAATGAACACCGCCACAACAGTTATAAACAACTTTACAGGAGGTACTAACACCACCACAACAGCTATGAGCGCCATGACAGCGAATATGAACATCACCATAACAGTTGTGAACACCACAACAGGTCTTCTGAACGCCACCACAACAGTTTTGAACACCGCAACCAGACTTCTGAACGCCACCACAGCAGTTATGAGCATTTTAGTCATGGATGTCATATGCTCGAGTCCACCATATTTGGAAAATGGACGAGTTACTGAAAAAGGCACTTATAAATATAACAGTACTGCCGAATTCCAATGCAACTCAGAATTCTATTTGAAAGGCGATGCCATCATCACGTGCTTAGGAAATAACACGTGGTCTTACCCCCGTCCATCCTGTTTGCCAAAAATCTTCGAGTCATCCAACCAGAATAATATACATGTCCAGGTGGGAGATACACTGGGTAATAGTTTTTTTTCTTCATGCCTTTTTTATTTTAAATTAATCAATTAAATCTGACCACATTTGAAGATTTTTCCACAACTTAATTATTGAGTAATATATTTCTGCAGATTTGCGGTGAGAAAAAAAACTGCATTTTTGCAGATTTCATGAGAACTGCTGATAAAAATGTGAAAAGGTATTTTCGGCTCCTCTTCCAACTCCACTAACATAATATTTTATTACGAGTTATTACACCGACAGAAAGACTATTCACTCCTATTTTTAATACTGAAGAAGAAATCCGCAGTATAGAAATTATTACAATGAATATTACAAAAATCCATTTTCATACAGGCTCAAAAAGGTGGAAATACTGATATGACCTAAGATGGTCGGTCTGCTTCGTTGTGTATTTGAGAAAGGCACTAAGATCTCATTTCCTTGGCATGATATAGCCAATAAAGGGGTTTAAACCCAACCAAATCAAAAACCTAAAATTTATAACTTGCGGGCTTTCCCTTATCAGACTTGGCTTGTATACAAAAGTCTCAGATTGGAGTAAAAAGTTAACTCTGATTTTGGAATATAATTATTGCGAATATGAGATATAAACATTCAATGTAACCTATGTTCTAAACTGGGCAATAATTCAAAACCGATTTATCAACCAATTGTCCTTGTATATAACTTTACAGAAATTCTTTCGAACACAATATTGAGTTGAGTGCAAACTTAAATTCAGATGTTTTATGCAAGTGGGGACATGATAAGTCATTATGTACGTTACAGTTAGTCACATACTATGACTAATGGTCTCCAGTCCGAGTAGATATGAAAGCTGAATCTGTACCATCGAGGCAACGAAGAAAAAAGTATGAATGAGTGAAAGAAAAGCTGACTGAATGACCGCATTATTGGATGAATGTTTCACTTACTGACTAACTGAATGATTTAAAGTCAAAGTTTTGCAAAATGTGTCCAGACGCAAATGGAATATATAAGATAATGACGACTCTCACTCTATCACCCATACATAAACACATACACACATGATTATGTCCCTTTCTATTGGTCAACATTAGTGTCTTAGTTGATTACATTTTAAATATTTGTTATTTGCTTTTCAGTGTCTTATCCCTGGTTAGTCATACTTGTTGCAGCAACCGCCGGATTCATTGGGCTTCTGCTTCTGTCCTGTATATTGTGCTGCTGTCTGCGGATGTGTGGGTGAGAACTATTGCTTGGTCACCAAGGCGTTTAGAGTCCAGTCACTCTCACGACCATGATCATGAATTTCTACTATTAAAAATAAATAAATAAATAACTGAATAAATAAATAAATTATAGATAGATAGATAGATAGATAGATAGATAGATAGATAGATAGATAGATAGATAGATAGATTTTGCCACTCCGTACAAAACTAGTAAACAAACAGTTTGTTATTGAATACTAGCGCTGTTTTTTTATGGTTGTTCGTTTTGTCTTTACATTCGGTGCTTTTTTGTTATAAATTGTAGTTTCTTTATTATATGCGGTAGCTTCGTCAGTTAACGCTGTGGTTGTGCTATTATCTCCTGTGGTTTCGTCGTTATATGCGGTAGTTTAGACATTATATGCGTTGATTAGATATTATATGCGGTAGTCTAGACATTATATGCGTTAGTTTAGACATTATATGCGATAGTTTAGACATTATATGCGTTGATTAGAGATTATATGCGTTGATTAGACATTATATGCGGTAGTTTAGACATTATATGCGTTAGTTTAGACATTATATGCGGTAGTTTAGACATTATATGCGTTGATTAGACATTATATGCGTTGATTAGACATTATATGCGGTAGTTTAGACCTTATATGCGTTAGTTTAGACATTATATGCGTTGATTAGAGATTATATGCGATGATTTTACATTATATACGGTCGTTTCATCATTATATTCGGTAGCTTTGTCATTAGGTGTTGTGGTTTTATCAACATATGTGATGCTTACTTTAATACATGCGGTATCTTTTCTTTTATATTCGGTGCTTTATTCCTTGAGTTTTTATTCGATGATTATGTCTTTATATGTGGTTGTTACATCTATATATTCGGTGCTTATGTCTTTATGTGTGGTTGTTACATCTGTATATTCGGTGCTTATGTCATTATTTGATGTGATTTCGTTATGATGACGAGGAAGAGGAGAAGGGGAAGAAGGAGGAGGAGCAGAAGGTAGAAGATGTTACTCGTAGATTTTCTTGATTCGACCGAGTGCCACCAAAATCGATACACTGAAAGAGGCTTGTAGGTCTCACACGTCGATGTTTTTTCTGTATCTCATGTCGTTAAAACCTTACCCTTATATAATAAAGACAAGAAAGGACAACCACCAGCTTTGCTTTCCCATACAACATTCATAGCAGCAAATAATTCTCGACAGAGTGTTGCTTATACATTTTTTCCCTCGGATGAATCCAGTGAAGATCCTTCATCGGAATAGCTGGTGTCACGCACTGAACAAGTTCATCAACGTTAATTACAAACTACCACAGGGGAACCGAAGTTTACAGATGCATGTAATTCCCCTCCTAGGTCTCATTAGTGTACAAATGGTTCTAAAATAGTTTTTAAAAAAATAGTGCATGATTTTGACAAATGCGAGCTTGAGATTCTCTTCAATTTGAACGAGAAACATACAGCCTATAAACTTTCGCTTTCGTTTCTTTGTTCGCGGGCGATGCATCGTTTTCACAGTGGCAGCTTGCAATCAACGCCGATGAAATTATTATATCCCTTGCACGTGCTATTAAAGTGAATTATACTCGTTCTATTTATCCCTTAAAAATGTGAAAACAACACTATGTAAGAGAGAATTATCTGTCGGCATGACTCTACTATTCTTGTCTTTATTATATAGGGACTACGATAAAAAAAAATGTAGAAACTCTATAATGCCAGTCTCCTGTGATTCTGATTAAAGAGCCCTCAAATCGGGGTCATCGAAAGGCTATGCGTACAGTGCGTTACAAATTAAACTTGCATAAGACACTGATACGGTGTCTAGGCACCTGCATGTCTCACACATTTACTAGCATGTGACTTCCGGTTCGAAATAGTGTCCATTTATTATGAAAAGATTTCCAAACTTCAGTATTATATTTTTGGAAGGATGAGTATGATTTGATATATGGATGAGTATGATTTGATATATGGATGAGTATGATTTGATATATGACAGATATCCCTGGCGTATGAGTTATACTGTCAACTTCAAGTGTTGTTCGGCTCTGTCAGAGACAGGTGAGCATATTTTACTAGTTGGTCATTTCAGTGTGATTTATCTCTCTTATCTTTGTGTCAAAATCTATTTTTGACTGTCTTTTTTCGCCTTGAATTCATTTACAACCACAAGTATATCTCAATTATTTTTTAACAGGTGGGTATATATTTTAAAAAAAAAAAAAAAAATACAAAACAGTGATAATAAAAACGTATATAATGCCATATAGGGAAAACATTGTGGCGTGAGACCTTCAATCCCACTTTTTGTATATCCGATTTAGGTGGTACTCAGTCGAGGCCTGGAGTTACTTCCGTCTTAATCATCATCATCACGAAAGCACATCAAATAGTGCAATATAATGACCCGCACTATCGCATATAAAGATATAACCACCAAATAAAAAGGCAAGGAGTAAAGTACCAATAATAAGGAAAACACACCGTATATATCTGAATAAGGACCACACTCATGTAACCATAAAACCACAGAACGTAATGGCAAAACCAATGCATATAAAGACGAAAACACCACCTATCATGTCAAATCATTGCATATATTGTCACGCTACAGTATATAATGACGAAACCACCGGGAAAAAAATATTAAAAAAAAAAAAAAAAAAAAAAAGAAAGAAAGAAACAGGCAAAAGTACAGTCCATAATGACGAATCTACCACAGCATATAATGAAGAAAACACCGAAAATAATAATTAAAAGCCACACAAGCCAGCTCTGGAGTTCCATAAAGTAAGAGAGCCATGTCGTTTTATTGTTTGTCCTTTTTCTTTACAAAACGTGAGCGGCATTATTATTTTGGACTGTTTCTGCCTTTTTTTCCAATATTACCTTATCAAAATCTGAATTATCCTTGTTTTGAAAATTTATTTTTTAAAAATGTTGAGAAAGCTCCAACGTTTGATTAAGATATGATAAGTGACAAAACGTCTTGAATACAAAAACTACGCTATGGCTGGAGAATTTTTAATACTTCAGTTGAAAATATCTCTCTAGAAAATTGCTGCTTATTGTATTCTTCCAATTTCACTTGGCTGGAATGGATTTGAATGATGTGCTATCACTGCTTCCATTTGCTTTACGTTATTTTCCCGATGTGTCAAAATAGTTGGAGACTTGTCACGAATTGTTGTTGTTTTTTTTTTTTTTTTTTTTTTTTTCTTGCATACAAACCCCTACTAACTAGTGCGCTTCTTCAGAACGTCACGCTAGGATTGGAGCATTCAGGACAAATCTTGTGCTTACTGTGGAATTTAAATTAATACCAGATAGACTGCCAAGAACTTTCATCCACCGGGTTACATGTTCTATACAATGATCTTCTGACCATAACCTGGGTAGAGTCGTCGATATATGTGTGCTTTGCCAATATATTCTTTAATTTTTATCCCCCCGCTGATAATCTGTCGAAAACAGATTATCATTAATATCGCCACAATCTCAATATATTGTGGCGATATCTACGCCCGGGGACATGCGAGGTGTTTCCCGTGATGATTAATCCTATTATTAGCCAATTTACACATGACGTTGAACTTATTCAAAACGAGGCAATGATGCGGCCTATTTCAGGACAACTTGATCAGAGTTATCGAACGTGAAATTATCCCATGCAATCGTGTAGTAAAGCAGAGGGCGCAGCGCTCAGTTTTCGCATGTTCCCATGCCGTCAATCTAAAACTTTAATAAATTGACCGGACTGTAACCCAGACTATGCTGACCGGTCCACGTGCTCTATACCATGATCTGCTGCAATTGCACAAAATGCAACATTTGATTTATTTACAACAAGATTACCGTTTCAAATTTCATGGTCGTATTAATGTCTTAGATTGGACACGGTGCCTTTGGGCAGTTTGACATTTGACATGTAGCACTTCTATTACGGTTTCTAGAAAGTCAATGACTGAACCCATTTGCTTCACATATGTATCTGTTGAGGTTTCGTCAGCTGTGCTGGATACTATTGCATGACATGTTGATGGAGTTGGCGAATCTCTCCGTCTCCGTACATTACCTACATACTTTGTCCAGAAATGTCCGTGGTATTTCACATCAATAACACGGGAATCCTTTTGATGAATGGTACCTTCCAATCTAATTCGAGCACATTCATTTTCAGATACTACTTTATGAAGTGTCACGACTGCGTGTAGCGCCAAAATCTGAGAGCGTGCTTTTGATCATTTTCCTGACAGTAGAAACAAAGCTCCTTCTCAAATTGAGCACAAGCGGAACTTCTTGTAATTTATACTTTTTCACAGAATAATTCCGACGCAGTAGTTGACAAGGAGCGTCTTTCTTTGACTGGTGAAGAGTAACATCATGATTCCCAAAATCATCATTATATATTTTCCTTGTCTGCTAAAACAACCGGCGTGACATGTCTTTTAATATATTAGACTAATAATAGTTCTTTGACATTTTGCTTTTTTCTCTGCCATCCAGGATGTTATCAGATTATCTAAAAATCGGTTTCTGATCGAAATATACAGCTCCTCACCATATACAGACCCCTCCATGAGAAAAATTAAACGAGTGTTTCATGGAAAAGATATTTCTGGCAGAGAAAGCACATATCAAAGTCAAAGTCGATTTTGTCATCGTCGTTTTATAAACTCGAGCTCTCCATTGATCAGTTTGTTACTTATCCCTATCCACATCGGCAGCGCGAGGGGGGGGGGGCAATTGCCCCCGGGGCGCAGGGCTAGTGGGGTCGCCGTCAGGAGCTCTTTTTTGCCACCCCCTCCCCCATCTAAGCCCCTGGTTTCAGGGCTAAGATGGGGGGGGGGGGAGTGGAGGTTGGTAACTGATATAAAAACTGTTCTCTGTGGCAAAGTAGGGGCGCCGCTAAAGAACATTGCCCCCGGGCGCCTCAAACCCTCGCGCTGCCACAGCCTATCTACGAGGCTTTAGTTGAGATAAACACGAAAGTCTTATTGGCAAAATGATGGTACGCAGATATATTTCAGTAAGAACATTTATATTACGTAAAATCGAAACTTTTTCAATCTGAATAGGCGACACTGGATTATATTCTCAAGTTACAGTGTCTTCAATATATGAATTTCCACGCTGTCTAAGTTTTGTAGGTGACCTATATAACAGACAGCGCCACCAGAATCGACTGGTTAATATAAACTGGATGGCATGCATTTTATCCGGGATATCTTTTACCTAGAAAATAAATACATATTCCGTAATAAAAACATTTGTGTTCTTATTTGATCGATATATGCAAGACACAGGCCGATGCCAAGGAAATGGAAAAACGCTGCCCTTGGTCATTTATACATTAAGCAGTGATTTTCGTTTAGATGTTTAATAAATTGTGCTTAACAGATAGCATTTTACTGCAATACTTGTAGAATTTGCGTTAATTTGCATGTACTAAATTTGTCCTTGATATATGACCTTGAACTATGAGGAAAGAAATGAAAACAATGTGTTTCGTGTTCCTCTTGACATAAGCTTTAATATTACATATAACGCCAACTTTCTTCCCTACAACTGGTTCTGCACTAGATGTGATTATGAAAAATTTAATGATCATGAGTGTATTTTAAAAGATACACGGAAAATTGATTGTATTACTGTAATCAAACCTACAGTAAGTGACAAATTAAGATTCCTGTCAATAACAATGCTATGAAACGTTGACCAAAAAGATATCAGACATCCTTTGCCCAAGGAAGTAAATCTAAGTAGAACTTAATTTTTTTTTCTCAACACTTTTCACTCTAAAATACATGGAAGATGTAGTTAAATGCTTTCCATTCTGAGTACGGGTGACAAATTAAGTTTCATTTTAGGTGTTTACGTGGTACTGAGATCAGAGTATTCCCTAGAGGGAGCCTTCATCCGGAAGAAGAAGCTGAAAGTGGCAACTGCTGTTGTTATCGACACCGCTTCAGACTGCGAAGCCTGTATTCAGGCCCCAAATCTGGCAACAGGAATAAAAATGTAAGTGAAAAATGATATGACTTTGTTATTAACTACTTCCATTGAATTAAAAGTCCGCCATTGTTTTGGAATGTCCGCCAATATATGGAAAAATTATTTGAAAAAATCCATGAAACCCAATTTTCTTAGAAAAAAATCAAAATTATTGTAAGTTTGTATCCAATTGTAAATGCAAAATAACTTTGATTTACTGAACCAAAACCATATGAAAAGTAATAGAATATTATTCTTATCAATGAATATAATGCAAAAAAGGTTGATCAAAAAGATGGCGGACACCTTTGTCCCAGAGGAGGTAAGTCTGACTGAAACTAAAACCTTTGTATTGGATTAGACCAGTCAAGATCTCGTTGTCTATAGTCAAGAATTCATAACCGTTTGGTTGTTCAAACTCTACATCGCATGATCTGTAAGCATCAAACCGAAATACTGCCTTTTATTGTGTTTCTTACAAATCTGTTTCGAAAAGACTAGCTATTAAAGGCAGAGGCGTTTGAAAAATGTGGTCATTAGGTCAAAACTGTTAAATACATGTAAAATACTAACTCCCCATTCATACAATTATTCTGCGTAAACAAATATTTGCGATCAGAAAAGTTGTCCCTCTTAAAACCTGTCCAAACATAACACTATTGCAAGAAATTAACAAGCAACAACGACACTGTCCAATACAAGCTGACGCCTCTGTGATGTTAGAAACTCAACCTTGACCTTGAAATATAACGAACATACTTTCTTTAATATTATGTCCATTGTGTGTAAATCCTCAACAGCGCTTTCTATGGTACGGACCAAGTTTGTAAGCTTAATCTTCACGAGTCACAAGTTGGACGACCTTCACTCTGGCAGACTCTTGACCTACAGACTCGTATATTTGTATAAACCTTGTCTAACAATCAGCACGCGGGAACATTGCCAAGCATACAATCTACTCCAAAGAATACACAATAAGGCCGCCATCTTGTCTGTGGTAGCTGAATTCAAAGGTTAATACTAGCAATTCTTATCATTTTAATGAGTGGTATCGTGGGTAAATATTTACAATTAGAAGCTTTTCTTTACTTGAGGAATCAAGTTTTCTACAAAATCTATTACTGAATTTACTATATTCACCATTTCAAAAAAAAAATTGAAAGCTTATGATGTAAACGCATCCGGATTTTTCTGTCTTTCAGCTTACATTAGTTTTTTGAATTGCACACGTGTTGATAACTTTTATGAAACAGTTTTTGTCGGATATCGTTTTCCTGATGATATTGAATATCTGCTTTTATTTTATGATGAGTAATACATACATTACGTACAATGTACCTATATAAACTGTTAAATATTATCTCATGCAAAATGGGAGATCAAACAAACAATTGTGAATTTCAGCATTCCACGGTCCACGTTGGCGAGGAAACCAGGGAGAGTTCGACGCCAGGATACAAAATAGTTGCGTCCAAAATGAAGGTGACAAACAGCTTAGGCAAAAATGCGAAGGTATTAAACACCTGGATGCCGCACTCGCACCCGATGCGGAATATTAATACCAGCACAAAATAAACTTGAAGTGTATCGGACCAATGTTTCTTTTGCCAGTTTAGAATATCTTATGGGAAAAATGAGAGAAGGAGTTGTTCATATAAGTACTTATATTGCCTGCATTTGACAATAAGCTTTTTTCTTTACATTGAATGCATGAGCGACTTGTGCTTTATTGATCAAGAAATTCATACCAATGACACATTACGTCAATAAAACGTAGCAAAGAATCATTGCCTCATCATATATATTTCTTAAAAATGAAAGGAAATAAGCAATATATCATATTTAATCCTTTTTTTAATTTTTGCCTGTACTAGTCTAAAAATACATATTGTTTTGCTAAATCTCACTTTGTTGTCTTCAGGGTTGGTGGTGGCTGGGGAGGGGGTGTCTTTTTAAGTTGTTTATATATTAAACTATATTATTTAATTCCATTGGATCATCAGTAAAAACAGAAATGAAAACGATAATACTTTCAGCTATTCTGTGTTTTCCGTTTTCATTTACCTTTATTTACATTATACATCTTGCAAAGATAGTAAAAAAAAGAAGAAACTATACGACTTTAAAAAAGAAAGAAAACTATAAGACTTTAAAAAAGAAAAATAAACTATAAGACTATAAAAAAGAAAGAAAACTAATTGGCTTTAAAAAAGAAAGAAAACTATAAGACCTTAAAAAAGAAAGAAAACTATAAGGCTTTAAAAAAAATAAAAATAATTGGCTTTAAAAAAGAAAGAAAACTATAAGACTTTCAGCCATTCTCTTATTTACTCCTTCTATAATTTGATTTTGCTTCTTTATCTTCGTATTAGCATCACTAACTAATTAGGTACCTTATACATTTCCTTCATTTTTCCACATTTTTGTGTGAAATCCATTACATTAGTTATACGTTCATATGCACCTAGACAAGTTTACTTATATTAGGTACTAACTTGGATACAACATACCTAGACTATCTTGCTTATATTAGGTACTAACTTGGATTCAAAATACCTAGACTATCTTACTTATATTAGGTACTAACTTGGATTCAACATACCTAGACTATCTTGCTTATATTAGGTACTAACTTGGATTCAACATACCTAGACTATCTTGCTTATATTAGGTACTAACTTGGATTCAACACACCTAGACTATCTTACTTATATTAGGTACTAACTTGGATTCAACATGCCATTAATCTTTGTCGTCATACTGTGCAAAAGCCAAGAGGCTAAACTCGATAAACATTTCATTTTCTATTTAGGCTTTAATGTTGCTTTCTATTTAATACAAGTAACTGGTTTGCAACTCTCCAAGAAAAATCAAGGAGAAAATATTAATGATTTTCTGAGGGACTTCAATGGGATACAATAACAACTGATTGGCTCAATTAGTGTAGTGATACCTTCATCTCTTATTGTTACACTATAAACAGGTTGTTCAGTTTTGATCTATTCATTATTGATTGAATTATTGTTCAAGTGTATTGTATAATTATGTATAAGATATATTCATAATATTTATTTATGTCAATACTTAATTAATTAATCATCCCCTCCCTCCATCCCCAGATATAGAAATAAATTGATTCTGATAGTAATTACAAAGTAATACTTCAAAAACAAAATAGTGACTGAAAGTGACTTACGGTGACTAGGTCAACGACTGTCATAAGCCACGAGGTCTTTTAAAGGTCAAGAGCTTAGTGACTAATCGAATTAATGACTTAATTAATTATGTCAAAGATTAATATAAGTTTACAGGCAGCAACGCTTGTTTAGTGCGGGTTTATGAGTTCCCATGTTTTGAGAGAACGAGAAGTCAGGGAATGAGAAAAGGTAAATAATTATGACAATGATTGCGACAGCACTTTTGAATGCTAGGGGTAATGACACATGAGGCAAGAGGGTAGATAGAAGTTATTGATATGTTAAAAATTAATTTATGTTTCCAGGCAGCAAAAAATGGCTGCACACATGAGCGAAATTATAAAATACAAGATAACGACAGATGATCTCCTGGACATCGCATATGCTGAAGCGATTTAGCATCGTCTTGGTGGTGTCGTTTCACTCCAATCAAAGACAGCATCGCACACTGTATGTGATAGATGGGATCAACTACTGGCCTGTTTCGGATATACTATGAAATTTTTAGACGATGTGTTGCTGCCTGTAAACTTATATAAGTTTTGACATATCAATAACCTCTACTTACCCTCATGGCTGATGTGTCCTTAATCCGGTTAGTCATGAAGTTCTTAACCTTTTACTAAGCTCTTGACCTTTTAAAAGACCTCGTGGTTTATGGCAGTCATTGACTTAGTAACTGTAACTCACTTTCAGTCACTCTTTGGTTTTGAAGTAGCATTTTTGAACTACTTCGGATACGTTGAACAGTTTCATGTTTCATGTCCTGATCGTCAAAGACTAAAAATTATAGGTATGCATAAAACTGGCATAAATGAATTAAATTAATTGATTGCTCAGGACATTGATCCAAGATTTATCTCTTATCTTGATTAAAATTGTACCCACTTGTGGCATTGATATTTTAAAAAATGGTATATTGTCTGGCCTGGAATCTTTTAATTTTTCAAATAAAACTCTCAGATAATACTTTTGTATGAAACTCGATTGTTAGAAAAAATAATAGTTTCGCCAAAGCAAGGCTATGACACTGTGTCGGGACGCTGTCTAGGAGATCAGTAGCCGGTGCTGAAAATTGTATGTATGTGTCATCAATAGCTTCCAAAAGATGTAGATTTAATATGGCATAAATAAAATACAAAACTGAGCTTAATAAATTTACCATTCTTCACAGGAATTAGATGTTATTTTATTTGCTAAAAACTTATTCATTGGACTTCTAGTTGCACTCTTATACCATATTTCTACCATTATAAATTACCCGTCTGTTCTCGTATATAATGCGTGCCTAAGACCATATTTCTACCATTATAAATTACCCGTCTGTTCTCGTATATAATCCGTGCCTAAGACCATATTTCTACCATTATAAATTACCCGTTTCTTCTCGTATATAATGCGTGCCTAAGACCATATTTCTACCATTATAAATTACCCGTTTCTTCTCGTATATAATGCGTGCCTAAGACCATATTTCTACCATTATAAATTACCCGTCTGTTCTCGTATATAATGCGTGCCTAAGACCATATATCTACCATTATAAATTACCCGTTTCTTCTCGTATATAATGCTTGCCTAAGACCATATTTCTACCATTATAAATTACCCGTTTCTTCTCGTATATAATGCGTGCCTAAGACCATATTTCTACCATTATAAATTACCCGTCTGTTCTCGTATATAATGCGTGCCTAAGACCATATTTCTACCATTATAAATTACCCGTTTCTTCTCGTATATAATGCGTGCCTAAGACCATATTTCTACCATTATAAATTACCCGTTTCTTCTCGTATATAATGCGTGCCTAAGACCATATTTCTACCATTATAAATTACCCGTTTCTTCTCGTATATAATGCGTGCCTAAGACCATATTTCTACCATTATAAATTACCCGTCTGTTCTCGTATATAATGCGTGCCTAAGACCATATTTCTACCATTATAAATTACCCGTCTTTTCTCGTATATAATGCGTGCCTAAGACCATATTTCTACCATTATAAATTACCCGTCTGTTCTCGTATATAATGCGTGTCTAAGACCATATTTCTACCATTATAAATTACCCGTCTGTTCTCGTATATAATGCGTGCCTAAGACCATATTTCTACCATTATAAATTACCCGTCTGTTCTCGTATATAATGCGTGCCTAAGACCATATTTCTACCATTATAAATTACCCGTCTGTTCTCGTATATAATGCGTGCCTAAGACCATATTTCTACCATTATAAATTACCCGTTTCTTCTCGTATATAATGCGTGCCTAAGACCATATTTCTACCATTATAAATTACCCGTTTCTTCTCGTATATAATGCGTGCCTAAGACCATATTTCTACCATTATAAATTACCCGTCTGTTCTCGTATATAATGTGTGCCTAAGACCATATTTCTACCATTATAAATTACCCGTCTGTTCTCGTATATAATGCGTGCCTAAGACCATATTTCTACCATTATAAATTACCCGTCTGTTCTCGTATATAATGTGTGCCTAAGACCATATTTCTACCATTATAAATTACCCGTCTGTTCTCGTATATAATGCGTGCCTAAGACCATATTTCTACCATTATAAATTACCCGTCTGTTCTCGTATATAATGCGCACCTAAGCGTTTAAAGCGGAGACTTAGATTTGCCGTCATATCTGAGAATACATGTACTATATTAAATACATATTTCAAGGACATGTAATGTTGTAATTTATTCAACCTTATTACATGACTTATTTACATTTCCTTCTCTGCTTTTTCAAGAAACTCCATTAAATAAACTATTCAACAGAGGCGAGATTTATAGCAAAGATATGATTGTTGACATTTGTCAAATCAGAAAATTGACAACGTTAGAAGAAAATAAATGACACGCACATCTCTCTCTCTCTCTCTGTGAATTTATATCGGAACTCAGAATAACGGGCGGAAGCTTCAGGTTCGCATTTTCATGATGATGATGATGTTGATTATTATTATTATCATTATTATTATTATTATTATTATTATTATTATTATTATTATTATTATTATTATTATTATTATTAAAAATGGTGAATGTATAAATATACAGACCGTGTAACAGGCATTTAAAAAAAAAACATGCACTATTGGAATCATTCGAAAAATAAAAATTTTCAACGACAATATCATGGGAATTATTTATTTTTAGACTTTACCCAAGTTTCATGTCATACACGTGCATGTCAGAAGCGTAAAATTACGAATTTTTTATTTTAAAAAAGACGTCAAAAATTTTTTTTTACCAGGAAATGGGACCCTCAGATTTGTTGGTAAGTATGCGATTAATTCTATAAACTGTTGTCTACATCATTTCGAATATATCAGTTTGAATAGCTGCATGTGTAGGTTGAAATTTATAAATGCCTAAATGTATATACGTTGCATCTTGTCCCATCCATATATATTCCATGTCCCATCCATATATATTCCATGTCCCATCCATATATATTCCATGTTCCATCCATATATATATTCCAATTCATCTTATCTCTTACAATATTCATACTTGAACTTGATAATGGTCATAATCTGTACCTTATATTAGAAGATTTATTACGTTTGGATGGGTAATAATCTCTCAGAGCAAGGGATATCACTTGGAACGCTCAGGAAACTTGTTCGTTAGATATCGCAAGCTCTTTGTTTTTATTTAGTCTTTTGGTGTCTTAACAACGAAAACTTTGAGAAGCTGGGAAAAATTTGCTTAAGATTTCAAACGTTTCATTACTGTATCTTTTGGTAATCTTTAATACAGGTTGTTAATTTTTAATTTTCATGACTTTTTCAAAGTATATGTGTATCTATGTATGGATGGATGCATGCATGCGTATGTATGTATGTATGTATGTATGTACGTATGTAGGTAGGTAGGTATGTACGTATGTAGGTAGGTAGGTAGGTATGTATGGATGGATGGATGGATGGCTAGTAGTAGAGGGGGGTGACTGAGGGACAAAATTTTAGGGGGTGGCACTACAGGGACAAGATGGCGGAGGGCCTCTACAGGGACAACGGGAGTTTAACATGGCGGGGGGCACTACAGGGACAACGTGAGTTTTTAACATGGCGGGGGTCTCTATAGGGACAACGGGAGGGAGGGAGGAAATAGAATTAATCTTTCTTGAAAAAGGGTGGTCCTAATACGTCATCTACTATCCAAACACCCCACACTACACTATCCAACACGCCGTGTGTAAGTGACCTTCTGCCTAGTGGCTATATCTATATAGCCTAGAGTTATATATAAAGCATTACCTATACCTCAGATCATGTTGGAAGTGTCAGTAAATTTGCATATATTGTACCTATGTTATAAATAGCTTTGATCAAGGGAACTAACTTATAATAACACTAAAATGGACGTGACTAAATGTTGTATTAAACTTCGGGAACCGTCACGGACTTTAGCGTTGACTAGAAAAAATTCGGAACATTAGATTATAATGGCCTAGACTAAAAGTAACACTAAAATTCCGAAATTGTAACGGACGTTAGCGGAGACTGAAAATAATCCGGAAAAAAAAATGGAAAAAATTGGCTGAAACTAAAAGTAACACTAAACTTCCGAAATTGTACCGGACGTTAGCGGAGACTGAAAATAATCCGGAAAAAAAATGGAATTTTTTTTTTATATTTTTTAAATTTTGTTTATATCAAAACACACACCACACTATCCATTTTTTTACTTTTTTTAAAATTTTTTTATATATCAAACACAAAACTTACACACACTACACAACCATTTTTTTATTTTTTAAATTTTTTTATATCAAAACACTCACCACACTATCCATTTTTTTACTTTTTTAAAAAATTTTTATATATCAAACACAAAACTTACACACACTACACAACCATTTTTTTGATTTTTTAAATTTTGTTTATATCAAAACACTCACCACACTATCCATTTTTTTACTTTTTTAAATTTTTTTTATATATCAAACACAAAACTTACACACACTACACAACCATTTTTTTATTTTTTTTAAATTTTGTTTATATCAAAACACACACCACAAATATACAATCCATTTTTTTAAAAAAAAATTTATTTGATGGACTGCAAAAGTTGTTGTTGTTGTTGTTGTTGTCTTTGCTGCTGCTGCTGTTGGTGCTGTAGTCTATTTCTTTCCTCCCAATTTTAGATCGATAGAAAGAGAGGGAAAGTGTTTTTTTTTGGTTTGGTGGGTAAAAAACAAACCACACAACACCATTCAGATATATACATCAATAATAATAATTATATTTTATTCAATGTGTTACTCGTGGTAATAAAACAATTTCATATAAGTCCAATACAGTTCAATACACTTCCATATTTACCATTTCATTCTCTTATTGTTCTGACACTTCAGAAAGATTCTTGTCTACAATTCTCTCATAACTTTCTTCTGGACTCTCATTGATAAACTCCAACTTAATAAAATGTCCATTATCATCTCGAATCCACCGCTCTTTTTTACAAATCTTGTAAACTTTACTATGATCTAATCCAAAACACCTTGCCACATCACGAATGGAATCCATCCGACTATATAATCCTGAATTCAAGTCAGTTAATTTCACAGGTCTCACAAATCCTCCAATGACTTGACTTTTCTTCTCTGGCTCTTCCCAAATAGCTTGAAATCTTTTCTGGAACTTCTTCGAAAAGACCGACTTACAAATTCCAGTACAGCAATAGTAGACACTTGATGAATGACAATCAAAATATTCAGCAGCCGTTTCCATACTTTCAAATCTTCTTTCCTCTGTCTCACCAACAAACTGGCACAACACACTTCTATCACTTCCAAAATTAATTCTCCTTTTTTCTTTATCATTCTTCACATGTTTATGCAAACATGTTCGTTCACTAGCAGTCATTACTTGAAGATTTTCTATTCTATCATCATCAAGTACATGTACCACTTCACTCTGTCTTGGTAGATCCACTCCATTTACCGCTTCAAAGACAAATCTCCCTCGATTTGTATGTTTCTTCCTCTTTCCTTCCTTACCAGTAACCTTAATCTTTATCAATCCAAATGAATTCAAATTTCCTTTGACTTTCCCTCCATACTTCATATGCTAGACATTACCAAGTATGTCAGCAGCATAATTATCATACACCTTATGAACATACTTATTCAATTCAATTCCAGTATCTTGACTTTTATCTCGAGCGCAGTACTTTTCCATCTTCACAGTTTGAAAGTTCAATCACGACTAGTGATTCTGAGGGTAAGAAGGTCTATATATATATAGGTTCCCTGGGTGAAACTGAATCAGTTTCAAAGTAAACTTCAAGATGAAAAGATCACGCCGAAGCCATGAGAAACCAGAAGAAGAAGAAGAAGAAACAAAGAGGCCACGACGACTAAGACATTCCGTACCGCCTGAAACACCGCTAGATGAACTACTAGCTCAAGTCCATGCTAGTGACTTCGAAGAGGAGATGAGTGAACCTGAAACCTTACCACCTTCTAATCCACCCAAAACAAAATCCACTACCAGAACCCCTGATCAAAAAACACTACCTACTACCTTGGCTCCTCCTGAAAATTACTATCGGATTCGAGAGACGGAAAAAATAACTTCTCGAAAATTTAAAACTACAGCTTACACTCACACTGTTCACTTTAAAGACTTCAAGTCCAAAGTACCTCCCGAGAAAGCGGCGGTTTTCATTAGCGATTTGTGGGATTCTGTCTTAATCAACTTGAAACGACAATGTGGAGCCAAAGAAGACGATCGATTGAGACTGGCCATTCATCATGACAATTTGAAGAGTCCTGTTTGGATCCAGTTCAGCACCCCGGCAGAATTAACGCCAGACAAAGTCATGTCCAAAAAAGAACATGTTCAACAATCGAACGACAAGTTTACCATCACCGATGGAAAGGCCACACTTTACTTGACTCACGTTTCCCCTCCTTGAGGAAGTGGACGAAGTAGGAAACCGTTACTGGTGGACGATATTCGAAGTACCAAACGCAGTGTCGTCCAAATCGACAATACTCAAGACAAGATGTGCTTGGCTCGGGCTATTGTGGTGGGGCGAACGTATGCCAACAAGAACGAGAGCAAAGAATGGAAAAGAGCCTGGAATAACATTCGACAGTCGGACAGAGCCAAACAACGAAACGAAGCAGAACTCCTGTTGCAACAAGCAGGCATCCCTAACCAGCCAAGTGGTTAACTTTGAGGTTTTGAAAAATGCTTTACTGTCTGGACAAGTGGAAGACTTTCAAGTACCCACGTTAGAACCTCACAAGATTGTACGACTACCTAATCATCAAATCGTGACTTGACCTGTTCAAAACGTGTATCATATTGTGTACCAAAAACGAGTTTAACTTCCAGATCACACGACTTTACCTTACGGACACGCTGATTTGGAGTATAAAAAAAAGGAAACCGTCTTGAACAGAAAAAAAAAGACAACACCAAAAAAGATGACTTCAACATTGGCCTTGCCTGACTATTGTGAGTGTACCAGTCGCTTGAAAACGTTCAAAAATTGGCCTAAACACATGCCTGACTATTGTTATTGTCCTCATCGATGGAGCACATCCAAAAAAGGAAAAAAAAACTTAGGAAAAAATGGATTACCTACTTCCTACTCTTTAGCCAGAGCAGGATTTGTTTACTTTGGACAGGGAACCAAAGTACAGTGTTTTAGTTGTGGTGTCACTATTCGTATGCATTGTAAGAATTCAGCTCTCCTGGAACATGTCAGATGGTCACCAAACTGTGCTTACCTTTCTTTAGCGTTTCCACGGATTACATTACAATACTTTTCGGATGGTACAGTCGACAGGTATAAAAAAGGAACCCCTTTCAAACCTAGCCCTTCATTCTCACTTTCAACGTTAACCAAGAAGCAAGAAGAAAAAAAGAAAAAAAGATGAGTCACCACGACTTGGAGTGTGATGCAGAACCATGCAATGAAACGGATTCTGTACGGTTAGGTATTCCCAAATCACACGTTCAAAAGGATTCCGTAGCTTGTCACATCACCACCACCACTCATCGACCACCCTCTAAGGAGGCAGTACGCCCTTTATGTTTTACTGGAAATACTAAAGGAACTGGTATTGACCTTAATGACAACAAGGTGAATGTGGGTCCCTATTCGCATATCAGAATACCTGTGAGTTTACTTGGTTATTCCAACTATGAAAGTCGACTGGAGTCATTCAAAGACAAGTGGCCAAAATATCTAGAAGGACCTAAACCGGAAGGTTTAGCTAGATCTGGATTTAAATACGGGGGAGAAGGAGATAAAGTTCAATGTTTTAGTTGTGGTGTGGAACTTCACCATTGGGAGCCTACCAACTCAGCTTACATTGAACATGCCAGATGGTCTCCGCACTGTCAGTTCTTACCTTTAGTCGCCTTAGAACAGTACGGGTACGATGAGCCAGATGCCCAACAAAAGAAGAAGTAAAAAAAATTCCATGTCGGAGGAGAATACTTCTTCTTTAGAAGAATACGGAAACTTTACCAGAGTACATTCGTGGCTTGCCTTTGGAAGTGCGCGAAAAGATTTACCAAGAGTTTGTCAAGATCCAAGTGAAACGTAAACTCAAAGTCATTTCTCGAGCTGTACACTATACCCTCTTCCAAGGTCATAGAAGAATGATTATGGGAAACGTCTATCACAATAGCTACGTTCACGGAGACTTTCTCAAAAGGTACCAACCTTGGGAGCCTAGCTATAAAAAACATGCCACCCAAGATACCTACCTTTGCCATCGACCCCTATAAAGAGTTGGCATGCCTGCGCTGTACACGTCACTCGTGAAACGGATTCCGTGGAAGGAAGTCAACGATCGTGTTCAGACCTTAGAGGATTATAAAAAAGTGATACAAGAACTGTTACCATTGAATTTTGGACGTTATGTGGTGTGTGTCTTAGTGACTGCTTATCTTGGAATTCGTTTTCCAGGACATTCGTTGTGGACTATTTTTGAGGACAAGTGTTTGCCTTGGATTCTTTTGGAGGATCCGTGGTTGTTTTTTACTCAATTGTTGAGTTCCAAAAAACAATATGACCCTTTGTTCTTCTTCGGACTTAGTAGAAGAAGAAGACTATAAATATTTGATTGTATCAGTACACGAAAGAAACATCGTACGTAAAGCGTTGAGAGTGGTGATGAAAATTAGTGACGAACTTCCATGTGAAGAAGACATTCGTCACACTTTTTCTGTGTATAAAACATTTCAAGAAGTGTGTTTTGCTAGTGAGTTACACCAACACCTTTTCAATTGGAAAGATGTACGACCCTGGAGAAACCTTGGTTTCCAATATTGGCTACAAGAAGTGGCTCAGTTTGCCCAAGATTTGGCAACATGTCCATAAGGGTCCAAAAGTTAAAAAATGGGAACCTCCATGGGAAATCCTGAAAGAAGAAAAAGAAGAAGAAGAACCTGACACCACAAAAAAGAGGACCACACCGTTGTCCAAATACAACCACCCCCCCCTGAGGAACACAACCCTTCCTTACCGCCGTCGTCAGAGCATTCTTCTACCAAAACAAAGAAGACCAGAAGAATACCACCACCCCAAACAGTGTCTGTGTCTTTCATTACTAGGACACGAAAATATTGTTGTACATTGACTTGTTTAGAGATAACTTTAAATGTTTTAGTGGTAGTCTTCATTGTGTGCGTGTTCATTTTAATTGCATATTTTCTCACTAATTCACTTCTTCGTGTTCGTGTAAAGTTGTAAAAAATATGTTTTTGTTGGTTGGTTGGTTGTTTTTTTAAAAAAAAAAAATAATAAACGTGTATGAAAATGTATAAAATGTCTTGGGTCTTTTGTCTTCTTCTCAAAAATCTTCTTACCTCAGACATGGCTACATCATCTTCTTATTCTACCTCGTCTACCTCTTCTGCTTCTGTCGTCAAAGTGATTGACGAAAAGTTAGATCGTCAAAGTTGGAATGCTTTGTATCTGCGCCATCCATTTAACATGTTGATTGCTGGACCGAGTGGTTCAGGGAAAACCGAATTTGTCAAACGTTTGATCGAACACAAAGCTGATTTGTTTGATCGTCCACCTCAACGTATCGTGTGGTGTTACAAAGAGTGGCAACCGTCTTACAAGTTATTGAAAGAAAGTCAAGGAGAAACCATTTCGTTTGTGGATGGTATTCCTCACGAAGACGATGGAATTGTGTCTGACGTGACTCAAACTCATTTGGTTATTTTTGATGACATGTTAGGAGAAGACGAAGAAGAAATTAAACTTTGGTTTACACGAAAAGGACACCATCGTAATGCTAGTATTGTCTACATTACACAAAATTTATTTCAACAAAGTAAAGCCCATCGAACCATTAGTTTAAATGCTCATTACGTGGTCTTGTTTAAAAGCCCCAGAGACAAATCTCAAGTACAAGTGTTAGCCAAACAGTTAGGGGCTCCTTGGCTCAACTTGGCCCATTTTAAAAAAAAAACTATAAAAACAACCTACTACGTCATTTCTGTCTCACACTCTTTTGAAAGATGGCTTCCTTTCAACCTCATCCTTCGGCTAAATTGATTCGTGCCTTGTATAGCATCAGTCGTGAAAAAAATGCACAAGTCAGTGCTCATTTGTTAGAAGCGAGTCTTAAAGAAGTGTTACGATGGTTTACTTTGACAGCACGTCAATTACTACAAGGTATCATTCACATCCCTCATCAAACTCAACGTTTTTTTCAAAAACATAAAGCGGCATTGTCACAACTGGCTGATCCTAGAATCGATTCACGGACTAAAAAACAAATCATTTTAACTCCTGGTGGAAGCGGTTCTTTAGGAGGGGTTATGATTCGTTCCCTTTTGAAATGGGATCCTAATGCCCAAGCCAAAAAACCCAAATCACCCAAAAAGAAGAAAAGTCCTAAAAAGAAGAAAGCCACAAAGAAAAGTCGTGCCAAGAAGAAGAAAACAACACCTACCACTAGCACCCGCCGTAAGAGAGGAACTGCTGCAGCCAGGAAAACGTACACCCGCAAGACACCACGACAAACAACCGTGACGAGGTCTCCTTCTCCTTCGTCCCCATCATCTTCACCACTCTTCACGATGATGCCTGCCAAAACAGACTTAAGTCCCGTGTTTCCTAATTTGATGCAAAAATGGAAACCTATTTCAAAAGTCACCACTTCGGGACCCTCGACGACATCGGCTGATTTGGCCATTGCAGCAGCCACCAACAAAGTACCTTCCCCTAAAACCAAAGTCCAAGAAAGAACTGGCATCTTACAAAGTTTAGTGGATTTATCCAAAGAAGAATTGAGACGATTTAGTCCTTTGAAAACACCTCAACGTCGAGTGAGACCTGTCGTGAAGTTGGTACGTCGTGCAGACAATCAGTGGAGACGTATTCCAGTATAAAATAGAAGGGTACCCTGCCAGAGACTTCAGACTTACTCCTCACCTCTAAGATGGCTCCCAAACGTGCACACCACAACTACCTCCACCAAAAAAAGAAGAAAAGTAAAACCACCAAAAAAGGACGACTTCCACCTCGTCTGGCAAAACATTGGGACGTCTTGTCTGTCCTGACCAAATCCAATCCTCCCATGCGAAAACAACTCATTCAAACAGCTCCTAAAGGAATCATCGATACCGTGTGTGAATGTTGTTTGAATGTGTTGAAAGGAACGGTACCTTTGTCCAAGATACAGAAACAAAAATTAGGGAAACATAGGAACGTTCTTCGTCAAATGGTAAAAAAGAAAATACCTCTTCAACAAAAGAAAAAAATGTTGGTACAACGAGGAGGATTTCTACCTATGTTGATAGGACCGTTGTTAAAAATAGCCGCTCCTTTGTTAGGAACGATTGCTGGACCACTTTTAGGAGGGGTCATGCGATAACCCCTCCCCAAAAAAAGAAGATAAAAAGGACCACCCTTCTCTGAAAAGACCACACCTTTTTGGTACCTTAGGATGAAATGGAAGGACGAAAACTGACTTTAGTACCTTACAAACGATGGATGGAATTTCATCGTTGGAACGAACAACGGATACCTCATTTACCACTCAATCCTAATCTCAACGAGATGTCTCAGTTACAACAAGAAATTCAATCCCTGATGGAACGAAACAATGTGTCCGAAACAGAAAAATCCTAACGGTACGGTCAACTTTTACAACGTCTACAACTCTTTCGTCAAAAAGCGGTCGACGAAACAGCTCCACCCACTCTGAGAGATTTTAAGACCCTGATGAAAAGCGAACCTAAAGTCACCACTAAAACAGACACCGGTACAGGGATGACCGTCAAAGAAGAAGAAGAAGAAGAGTTTTTACTAACTCCACCTCTTAAAAAATTAAAAAAGTTAGCCACACCCAGTGGGATAAAAAAGAAGATGCCTACCCCTTTACCCTCAGAAAAGAAAAAGGAAGAAGTGAAGAAAGAAGTCAAAACAGAACCGATGACCCCTGTTCAAACTACCTTTACCCCAGTAGCACGTCGGACACGTAAACAACAATTCAAAAAGATACCTCACGAAGAAAAGAGCATTGGGACTTGGTTGACTTATTCTTGAGGAAATCATGGAGAAACTGTTAGCTAGCCTTTATTACAATCCTGGCCATGCTGCTGGTTACGGAGGAGTTCAAAAATTATATCGAGCTGCTAAAAGTCAATTGAAAAGTGTACGTTTACCCGAAGTACGACGATGGTTACAAGAACAATCGACGTACACGTTACACAAGCCTATTCGACGTAAATTTTCTAGAAGTACCACTCAAGTGGAAGGGATCGATCATCAATGGCAAGCCGATTTAGCCGATGTCTCTCATTTAGCCACTTACAATCGTGGTCACAAATATTTGTTTTGTGTCATCGATGTGTTTTCCAAATTTGCTTGGGTCGTGCCTTTGACTTCTAAAAGCAGTACCGAATTGGTACGAGCCTTAAAATTGGTCTTGAAACAAAGTGGACGTCAACCTTTACGATGGCAAACTGACAATGGCACCGAATTTCTAAATCAAGCTTTTCAAAAAGAATTGAAACAAAGACACATTCATTTTTTTACTACCGAAAATCCTGAAACCAAAGCCAGTATCGTGGAACGTTTTCAAAGAACTTTGAAAGAACGCATGTGGAAATATTTTACACATCAACACACTCTCAAGTACATCGACGTGTTACCTCGTTTGGTCAAAGCGTACAATCAATCGTACCATCGTAGCATCGGATGTGCCCCCGAAGAGGTCAGCCCTGAAAACGAAGTGACCGTGTTTGATAAATTATTTGGTTCACCCCAGAAGAAAAAAAAAAGTAGAAGAAAAACCTTGTTGGAGTTAAAGACGGGAGATTGGGTTCGCATCGGAAAAACCAAACGTAATTTTGACAAAGGTTATTTACCTAACTGGACCACCGAATTGTTTCGTGTCACTACCCCCGTCCGTGGACGTGATCCTCCCGTCTATAAATTGGAAGACATGCACGGTGAAGTACTCAAAGGAACATTTTACTTGCCTGAGTTACAACGAGTGACTAAAAAAGAAGACGCCTTGTACGACATCGAAAGCATTCTCGAACAAAGAACACGTAAAGTAGGCAAACGTCGAATAGAAGAAGTCAAAGTACGTTGGAAAGGATATCCTCCTAGTTTTGATTCTTGGATTGCGGCTTCTCAAGTCGTCGACTATAAAAAGAAAAAGAAGTAAACTCACAACATGCCATTCAACACAGCAGCCACCCAGACTTCAACGACTCCTTCGCAGAGTTCTTCTCTTCAAGAATTACAAAAACAACCGCTTTGGGTGTGGTGCGGAGAACGTGTGCCTAAAAATCAAATCGTCTTTTTCTGCCAAATCTTTGTAGTGTATTGTGTCATCGGAGCAGCCATTGCTAATTTGAGTTTACAACAAGGAGACAAACAATTGTGGACCATTTTACTTAGCAGTTGCATCGGTTATCTTTTACCCAGTCCCTCTTTGAAATTTACGACGGACAGCAGCAGCCATAGCAACAACCACGCTAGTTCGACCAACGCCAGTTTACCTTCTTCTTCGTCCAGTCATCACCACAATACCAATTCTCTTTTGGAACCTTTTGAACATCATTCTTCTGTTCACTTGAGTGACTCCTCGGACACCAGAACCACCTTAGAACTATGAATTACCAATTTTATTTAACTTTACCCAGTGACAGTTCCATGGATGTGTTTCCCAACAACAAATTATGTTGTTTCACGGCCAAATTACCTCAGGCCTTCCAGTTGGATCACGACGCTCATTGGGAAGTGGCTTTGGTAGAAATCATTCATCCTACGCAAATCAAGAATGTGTCTGGAAATCAAACCATTTTTGACGTAGCAATCTATAACGAAAAAGTGCAAAAAGAGTTGGACGCTCATGATCCTGAAATTGGGAAAAAAATGAGTTCAAAAACTGACAATACTCCCTACTCGACCTATCGCATGAGAATTCCTGAAGGGTATTATTTTAGTGGTCAACATTTGGTGGAGACGATTGCAGCCGTCTTCGAAGCCCAATTTGGCAAAGGCTTGGAAAAAAAACAAAAATGGGTAGAGATCAAATACCATCCTGTGGCACGCCGTTTCCTCTTGCAATTTTTGAAAGAGAAGGGGGAACTCATTGACGACAAAAAGACAAACACTTACCCGCGCACGAAAGAAAATTCATGACCATCGGTTTTTCTGCTGGGTTGTTTGATATTTTGGGTGGAAATAAAAAGTATCATGGTGAACGAACAATCCACACCAACACAGATTTCGGAGAGGCTTTTCGCACCCCTATCGAATTGAACGTTGGACTGAATTTAATGTTTGTGTACTCCGATGTGGTGGAGTACAACGTATTGGGCCACACAGCGGCTCCCTTACTGAGTGTCATTCCTTTCAAAGTGGATACTGCTGCTGGTGCGTACGAAGAAGGTGGAAACACGTTTCACGTTCACCGTGAATTTGTACATCCTCATTATCTTCCAGTCAGTAAATCGTATTTTGACAGTGTCAACATTAGTATAAAAGGAGATTTGGGGCAAGATGTGCCATTCATTGACAAAGGAAAAGTCACGGTGAAACTACATTTTCGAAAAAAACAAGTTCTCTAACGAATTGTAACTGACCCAAACAAAAAAATGTATCCAGTGTACCAAGGAGTGACTCGACAACGAGGACATGGTTTAGGAGATATGTTAAAATCAGCATTTCGGACGGTAGCTCCTTTTTTGAAACCGATGGTGACTCGAGGATTTCATGCCTTAAAAGATGCTGCTTTGACACAAGGAAAAGAATTTTTGCAAAATGTCCTCATCGACAAACAAAATCCAAAAGAAGCTTTTATGAGAGCAGGCAAAAATGTGTTGATGACCACTGGTAAAGATCTTTTAGGTCTCCAAGAAAATCCTATAAATACGCTTCACGCTTCAGACCCTGGCATTACTTCTTCCTCCACTTCACAGCAAGGACAAGGTAGAAAGAGACGACGACATCGAAATCCCTTCAAAGTTCATAAAAGAACAGACGGCAGTTCCAAAAAGAATAAGAAGAGAAGAAGAACTGGTAGAGAATTAGACGTATTTGATTATTTAAAAAAACCCATTGAAAATGATGCACCGAGATTCTTGCGAATGTACCAAGTCAGAACTGGATATGTTTTCTATGCCTCCCACCATGATGACGATGCAAGAATCCCAATGGGTGGAATTTCATCCTGTATCGTCTTTGACGGAATCAGCTCCTATCGAATTTGAAATCAAAGAACAAACCGAAGATTACATCGATCTGAATAACAGTTACTTGTACCTGAAACTTCAAGTACAAAAATATGACAACACCCTTCCTGGGGAAGCTGCCCGAGTGGCACCCGTCAATAATTTCATGCATTCCTTGTTCAGTCGAGTAGATTTGTACTTGAATAACAAACTGGTCAGCAGCAGTTTGGATACTTACCCTTACCGTGCTTATTTGGAAAATCTCTTGACGTACGGAAAAGAAGCCAAGAACACTCATCTGGATGCTTCAGTGGTCTGGAAACCTGACACCTCGGAAAAGTTCAACGACACAGAGCTGTCAGTACCGGCCAAGACTTCTGCTAATGATGGTGATCCTATAATTCCAGCAGTCCCTCACAATGTGAGATTTAACGACCGTCGAAAGAAAATCAGACCAAGTTTAGAACTGATGGATCGTTTGCATTTGGACATGTGGTTGCAAGACAAGTATTTGTTGAACGGAGTAGATGTACGCCTGAGACTGAATCGCAGTAGTGCCGCCTTCCATTTGATGGCTCATGCTAACGAGTGGAAAACCAAAATCCAAGAAGCCAAACTTTACGTGCGACGTGTAGAAGTCTTACCCAAAGTAGCCAATGACATCAGTCAATCCTTGAGCAGAACCACTGCTAAGTATCCTGTGCGACGAGTGGAAGTGAAAACCTTTACCATAGCCGCTGGACTCCGATCCAAAGTCGAAGATCACATCTTCCAAGGACAGCTCCCCAAACGTTTGCTGATTGGCATCGTCAGTAATGCAGCCCTCAACGGAGTCCACGATCAGAATCCGTTCGAGTTTAAACACTACAACGTCTTCAAGATAGAAGTCAGTCGAGATGGCAAGACCTTGTGTACCAGAACTTTTGAACCTAACTTTAGCGACGGCCATAAAAATTACTTGCGATCTTACTTGAGCCTGTTTGAAGCCACGGGACAGTTAGGGCGCGACACCAGCCACGGCATTTCGTACGACGATTATGCAGGAGGGTATGCTTTGTGGGGTTTTGATTTCACTCCGGACCAAGGCAGCGATGAAGGACATTTCCACCCTATAAAATCAGGCCCACTTCGTGTGGAACTTCAGTTTGCAGATCCTCTACCCGACACAGTGAACGTCGTCTTGTATGCAGAATTTGATAATACTCTAGAGATCAACAGTTTGAGAGAAGTGATTCTAGACTATTAGAAGAAAAAAAAAAAGATGCAACACGTAGAAGAAGAACCTATGGAAATAGATGAGGAATTTTGTGAGAAGTCACAAACTACCACAAATGATGATGATGACGAAGTCATTCATTCAGAACCTAAAACCGAGTTTACTGGATTTATTTTTCGATGGCCAGAACACGAACAACAGTTAGTGTCCTGTTATGCTCAGGAATTGAGTCCAATCATTAATAGTCTGATTAAAGAACAATGTTATGGATGTCAAAACGATCATCCTAGTCAGATACAACACGACCAATGTATGATGATGACAGGCGAAGAAAAATTGGATGAATATTTCGAAACGGCCTGGACACAACTCTCGGATGAACACGTGTTAAAACAGTGGTATAAAGTCTTGGTGAATTCTTCTTCTCCTCCACTTACTACTCTGGAGATCAAACGGATCGAAGGACTCATTGTACAGAGTACAGACCCTATCCGACGTGAATATTCCTGGAATTACAAGACAGATTCATTCCAACATAAAGTCAGGTGTGAATTACTGACTCATTATTTTCATTGAAGAAAAAAAAAAGAAGAAGAAAAAAATGGATACTAGAGAACTTTATTACCTATTGACTCGTAGTTCCTACACTTCTTCTTGGAATCCTGTGGTATGTGCTAAAGATGAACTACCTCATCGTAAACCGAAAGATGTTCATGCCTATATCATCAATACCGACGACAGTCATCTACCAGGAACCCATTGGATTGCCGTGTACTTTCCCAACGATCACAATGGTGGTGGTGTGGAATATTTTGATTCTTATGGATTACCTCCTTTGGAAAAGGACATCATTGACTTTATCAGAAGAAATGCCGTCTCAACTCGATTCAATAATGTTCAATTACAAGGATCGGATTCCATGGTGTGTGGACAATATTGTGTCCATTTTCTTCATCACCGCAGTCTTGGATATTCCTTATAACATTTACTAACTTATTTTGATAGTGACTATGTGAGAAATGATGCTAAAGTACAACGATGGTTTTGTGAACATTTTGGTTATCTCTTGTCTTTAGCTCACAAGCGTAATGTCAATCAGAATGATGTCGATGAAGAAAGGTGGAGGTTTAGTTTACCACCCCAACGTTGTCAACCTTGTAAATATGTTCCTGTTTAAAAAATTTTATTGTTGAATTGTTAGTATTTTTATGTTAGAATGGTTATTGTTAATTAAAAAAATGGTTATTGTTGAAAAAAATATGGTGTTGTGTGGTTTTTTATTGAATTTGAAATAATAATGATTATGTTCTATCTCTCTCTTTCTATCGATCTGAAGTCACCCCCCCCCCCCTCCCCCTCTATCTATTATCTCACTGTCGATCTGAAGCCTATTTTTAGGTCAGCGCAATGGATGGTGTGGTGTATGTGTTGGATAAAAAATAAAAAATTTAAAATAAAAAATGGTGAAGTCACCCCCCTCTATCTATTATCTCACTGTCGATCTGAAGCCTATTTTTAGGTCAGCGCAATGGATGGTGTGGTGTATGTGTTGGATAAAAAATAAAAAATTTAAAATAAAAAATGGCTGTGTGGAGTGTGTTTGTATAGAGTGTGTATTATATAGTCGGATGGATTCCATTCGTGATGTGGCAAGGTGTTTTGGATTAGATCATAGTAAAGTTTACAAGATTTGTAAAAAAGAGCGGTGGATTCGAGATGATAATGGACATTTTATTAAGTTGGAGTTTATCAATGAGAGTCCAGAAGAAAGTTATGAGAGAATTGTAGACAAGAATCTTCATGAAGTGTCAGAACAATAAGAGAATGAAATGGTAAATATGGAAGTGTATTGAACTGTATTGGACTTATATGAAATTGTTTTATTACCACGAGTAACATAATGTATATACATTGAATAAAATATAATTATTATTATTGATGTATATATCTGAATGGTGTTGTGTGGTTTGTTTTTTACCCACCAAACCAAAAAAAACCACTTTCCCTCTCTTTCTATCGATCTAAAATTGGGAGGAAAGAAATAGACTACAGCACCAACAGCAGCAGCAGCAAAGACAACAACAACAACAACAACTTTTGCAGTCCATCAAATAAATTTTTTTTTTTTAAAAATGGATTGTATATTTGTGGTGTGTGTTTTGATATAAACAAAATTTAAAAAATAAAAAAATGGTTGTGTAGTGTGTGTAAGTTTTGTGTTTGATATATAAAAAAATTTTAAAAAAGTAAAAAAATGGATAGTGTGGTGAGTGTTTTGATAAATAAAAAATTTAAAAAATAAAAAAATGGTTGTGTACTGTAAGTTTTGTGTTTGATATATAAAAATTTTTTAAAAAAGTAAAAAAATGGATAGTGTGGTGTGTGTTTTGATATAAACAAAATTTAAAAAATAAAAAAAAAAATTTCCATTTTTTTTCCGGATTATTTTCAGTCTCCGCTAACGTCCGGTACAATTTCGGAAGTTTAGTGTTACTTTTAGTTTCAGCCAATTTTTTCCATTTTTTTTCCGGATTATTTTCAGTCTCCGCTAACGTCCGTTACAATTTCGGAATTTTAGTGTTACTTTTAGTCTAGGCCATTATAATCTAATGTTCCGAATTTTTTCTAGTCAACGCTAAAGTCCGTGACGGTTCCCGAAGTTTAATACAACATTTAGTCACGTCCATTTTAGTGTTATTATAAGTTAGTTCCCTTGATCAAAGCTATTTATAACATAGGTACAATATATGCAAATTTACTGACACCTCCAACATGATCTGAGGTATAGGTAATGCTTTATATATAACTCTAGGCTATATAGATATAGCCACTAGGCAGAAGGTCACTTACACACGGCGTGTTGGATAGTGTAGTGTGGGGTGTTTGGATAGTAGATGACGTATTAGGACCACCCTTTTTCAAGAAAGATTAATTCTATTCCCTCCCTCCCTCCCGTTGTCCCTATAGAGACCCCCGCCATGTTAAAAACTCACGTTGTCCCTGTAGTGCCCCCCGCCATGTTAAACTCCCGTTGTCCCTGTAGAGGCCCTCCGCCATCTTGTCCCTGTAGTGCCACCCCCTAAAATTTTGTCCCTCAGTCACCCCCCTCTACTACTATGGCTGTAGGTTGGCAGGTAGGTAGGTAGTTATGCTAAGTCTATGTAGATAGGTGGGTATGCCTGCGTGTGTGCATATTAACGCATGTTTGTATGTATTGATGGATGGATGAATGTATGTATCATGTATATATGTATGTACGCATGTATGTAAGTATGTATGTATCTCGACAGCTAGTTCCGAACAAGTATACTAATATACATTTGTAACCACGTGTATAGACTGGACGAGATAAAAAAACATTGTTCTACTCTTTTATCGCTTTTTATTGTATATACTAAGAAAGCATTGGCCTTGCTTTTTTTTACTGTTCGATTTAAATGTAATTAGCTTAAATTTACGATCAGATCATTTGCTTTGATGATTATTATCATGTCTCTAAGGACACAGTATTTTGTACATAACCGGGCTAAATGTATTTGACAAATTATTTGTCATAGATAATGAAAACGTTGGTCTACTTTTGTAAATAAAGCCGCATCTTGAAGTAAATGAATAGCCTTTTAAAATATTAAAGTTCTTGCGGCTATATCAATGATACCCTAACAAAGACAATGTTTCATTCTGGTGAATCAAGGAGATCAACATAAGAAATTTATAATGTCAATAAAGATTTAGTTGTCACACGTTAAATATAGCTTGTATTGTACTGTTTACAATACAATAATGTTCAATCTTCGGTAGATTGTATGCAGTGACTTATCTGTTTGCTCACTTTTTTTATCCTAAGCCTTAGCAGGGTGATATTGTGATAATCTGTCTGTCCGTAATTCCTTCCCTATATCCCCTTAAACCGCTGTGTGGAAATTCACCAAACTTGGTACATGGATTTCCCCGATGGTATGATTCTTAAACCCCTCACATGGGGTCCCTTAGAGGGCGTCAGAGGTAAAATATACTAAAATTGCAATTACAATGTGACATTTTGAATATTGTGAGAACATTGTATACATCCATTATCAGCAGGTGGACACACACACACACACACACACACACACACACACACACACACACACACACACACACACACACATATATATATATATATATATATATATATATATATATATATATATATATATATATATATATATATATATATATAATTTCGGGTTACGACCCCCGGTTCGCGATTAGGAAACAAATAGGTGAGTGGTTGGAGGACTGGGAAAATGCACTGTTGAAAAGGTCCATAGGTTTAACATGATGGGACTGTAAACGGTACAAGGGGAAATGTACTGTTAAAAATTGACATGAGATTTCCCCTTGTGCTATAATTTTTTACAAATATGACAAATGGAACTGTATAGGTACAAGGGGAATTTAACATAAGTCCATACGTGTAACATGATGGGACTGTATGGGTGCAAGGTGAAATGTAATGTTAGAAACGTTAATAGATTTAGCATGATGGGACTCTATGGGTACAAAGGGGAGACATACTGTGAAAAATATACACCATTCTGAGTGGCCAACACTCAGTCATCTACTATCCAACACTCCGTACTTACTATCTAACACACCCTTTTGAGCGACCAACACATAATCATCTACTACCCAATGGGTAGGAGTGCTCACACATACACAAACATATTATCACACGGGGGTAAGGGTTTAGGTTGTAGTTGTGAATACAAATACAGGTACACAAACATAAAACAGAATATTTTGGCAATGATTGAATATATCTCTTTTCTGAGAGATCTGGGTGGCCCTGAAAATGGCCGTTGGGATGGTTAGCCAAAATTTGTTAACACAGATGGCACCGCTTTTCATTGTTCTTCTTCATAAGCTTCTTTGCATTGTCTGTCCATAAACCCTATTGAGACACCCTTGCTTTTCCACATGCACTCTACTTTTCGAAAAAGCTGTCTGTAATCTTCGCTATAGCCCACGTTGCCACATACACAAGATAGTCAGGATTTAAGAGTATACTTGAAATGATTGTCGATGCTTGTACGTTCGTTTACATCTTGACTTTGTCTTGAGAATAGGTCACACAAAGGGCGAACGCGTCTCTCTATTTTTGTCTACAGGCGGATCGAAACTGATTTTTGAGGTTCCACCAATCAGAACGCGTGTGACATAATTCAATCAAGGCGTGTGTTCTATCTTCCAATCAGAATACAGCGAACGCGTGACGTCACTTTGAAATTATCTACCCACGAGCGTTTATACGATTTAATAGTGCGGAATAGTGCAAGTACAGTATAGCAAGGCTGAAATAAAGACATTGGATTGCCGTGCGCCTGCAGTGAATTCTTCTTGTACTCGGAGTGATTGTACGACAACGGCTGCTGTAGCGAGCATTCTTCGAGAGGCGAATGATTTCCTTTTGGTTTTGTTCCATTTCTTATCTTCTTCGCAAGAATGTTTGCTGGTTTTACCACCTTCACCTCCTTCTCCATTGTTACCAGTCAGTTATAATTTTAAAAAGAAATAGAAGGAAGAGTTAAAGACTTTTTTTTTACAACGTCAGAAAGGAGAAGAACAGACATTTGTTCAACAACAAGAAGAGGAAATGAGGAAGCAACAATAAAAAGAGAGGAAAACTTTGTACAGTGAGCAGAAGGAAGAGAGTGAAAACAAAACTGTCGGTGTGTTACAGGACACTTTGAAGGAAATAAACACTTGAGCAAAATGTAACAAACTTCTTTGGCGAAACCTAACATAATGAGACCTTCACTATCCAAGAATTCTAAACCTTCTAGGACTACATCGACGTTCACCACCGAGACGCCAGCAGTGACAACAATCACTACTACCACTACAGCAGCAGTATTAGGACTTGGACGCGGAAAAGGTTTAAGACAGTTACAGCTGATCTTCTAAAATTCATAAGTTTTTTTATTCAATTCAAAGCGGCCCTTTTCAGGACTCACCGAAAAAAGATACTACTCAAATGATTGCCAAATGAAACTAAAACCAAATCCCTTCATTATAAAATGTGTGTGTCATCTTATCCATACTTAAAACCCTCCGCTAACAAAATTTAAAAAATTAATACGTAATACACTTTGTTTTGGTATATTCTTGTGAGAAACAAAATCACAACAAAATTTCAAAACACATCACAAAAGTCCATTTTCTTTTTTTTTTTTACTGTATTGCCTTTTTTAATTTAATTGGAATAGGTTCTTCTATTATTTCTTCTGCCTGTCTTGCCTTTTGAATTTCTTTACTAGAATGGGTTCTTTTTCTGGGGTTTTTTTTTTTTTTGCTTCTGAACGCTTCTCATCCTTGACTCTTTTTTCACTTTCTTGGGACACTCTGTTCATATCCTTTTTCTTGTCAATGATAATAGATGTCATTACTTTTGTATTGGAGGTTCCTCTTCTTTCGCGCTGTGGACAATCTGGAGCCCAATATCTTTTTTCTTGACAGAAAACAAGTATCTTGACTTTTATCTTGAGAGGAGTGAGTAATCAGAAGTCTTGTTGGAGGTGTATTTTCGAATGCCTTCCTGTAAATCTCTGACGAGAAGTGTGATCTGATGTGACCCTTCCATCTTCACGTATTGATGTGCATGAGTGTGTCCTCTTAGGTCGAGGTGTACTCTATATATATGAAGATAGAAGTAACCTAGTCAAATCAGATTTTAATTATCTGCTGTCATGAAACGATCAAACCCCTCCAAGGAGAAACCAGAAACCAAACGACGACGACGTTCTGTGTCGCCTCATACGCTGAAAGAAGTGTTGGCAGAAGTTCACCCGAGTGATTTTAAAGAGGACATGATCGATCCTGATCCCAAACCATCCTCCTCCTCAAGACCGAGAGGGTCAACATCGGCCAGGAAAGAAAGTCGTTCTGTAGCCCCTATAGATTATTTTCACATTCGAGCTACTCACAAAGTCAGTTCCAGAAAATTTAGGACTACTGATTACACTTACACGGTCAAATTTAAAGAGTTAAAGTCTCAAGTCGTGGCAAAGTAGTCAGCTGTCGTCATTATAGAATTATCGGAGTCAATGTTAGACGAATTGAAACGACAGTGCCAAGCTAAAGATCAATATCGTTTGAGACTATCCATCACTCACGACAGTTTGAAATCTCCTTTGTAGATCGATTTAGTACACCTGCAGAATTAAATTTTTTCCAAAATCCTGGACCAAATTCAGTAGGTTCAACAATCGATTGAAGAGTCTGATATGAACGATGGAAAATCAAATCTTTATATAACACGTTTCACCTCCAAGAGGTAGCGAAAAACGAAAGAAAAGTGTTATCGGTGGATCGATTTCCCAGTTCCAAACGAAGTATCGTCCACATTAACAACCATCAAGATCAGATGTGTTTAGCCAGCGCCATCGTGGTGGCTCGAACTCATGCAGAGAAGAACGATACACCAAAATGGAAACGATTATGGGGGAGAATTAAAAGATCACATTTACCTCAACAACGGAGCAAAGCAGAAGTCCTTTTGGAGCAAGTAATCATTTCGAAAGAGACCTTGTGTGGAGTTCCTGAAATACAAAAGCTTCAAGACGTGCACTGAAATTGTACCTTCAAGTCGTTCGTGGAGATCTAGTGTTTCCAGATGGAAAATACATTCACATTTATCATCACCAAAATCATTTTGATGCTATTTTTACTAGTATCAAAGGATTTCTCGGGTACAGATACTATTGTGACAAATATGACCAAGGATGTAACAGTCGGGAGCACAAAATTCATTGTTGAGAGAGATGTTGTGGCTGTTAAGCGTCCAGACCTTGCATTCCTGAAGGACAATAAAGAATTCAATGCTCTACTTGCAAGCGAACATTCGTCAGTCCAGCATGTTACGAGCGACATTGCATGAAACAATTCCAACAACAGAGAAGTGCTTGCCAATTACTGAAAGTGTGTTCCATTTGTGAATACCATGTTTGTACCAATAACAAAAACTTTGTGCAGGAAAGAAACGATGTCGTTTTATAGTCAAGTCGTCGAGTTGGATCAAGAAAGTTATATTCAAAGATATGACAACGAACCCGAATGATGACCAAAAAAAAAAAAAAAAGGGAACCTTTCTATGCTTGGTACCAAACCTACTCTTCATACCCTTTTGATTTTCAAGAAGAGATGTTGAAATATTGTTGATCCAATATGGACATTTTAGAACGTTGTTGTGGACGATTTTAAGTTATTCTGGATCACAGATGTATCGATCCCTTGAAAGAAGCTTCTACAATTGCCAACGCGTTGAATTAGTGTACCGAAAGACGTTCTTGCCCGAAAACAAACATACCACCTCAATCCTATCAATCTGCCAGCCGTCGATATTTAGCTAAAGCTTTGCATTGATTACATGACTTATCTGAAACTCAATGGATACAACATGCTAGAAATGGTGGAGAAAATAAGATTGAATCTTATTCCATGGATGGTTTTGATTCAGAATACTCAAAGATCGTGTACAAATTTCATGGATGTTTATTCATGGATAACCCACATGTTTTCCTAAACGAGACCTGAAATATCCTTTGTGACTGTCTACCATGGAAGAGTTGTACGACAAAACACATACCAACGATGCCAGAGATTGGAAAGTCAATGATACCAAGTGGTAGAAATGTTTGAACACGAATATGATCAACGTTTAAAAACATATCCAGAATTTCGATGCATCTTCGAAGAGTACGATGTACGATGTCGTGGACATTGAACCTTTAAATCCACGCGACAGTTTGTTTGGAGGACAAACCAGTGAGACACACTTGCTATGCAAATATTAGGGAGAACAAATCAAATACATCGATGTGTGTTCGTTGTATTGTTGGATGTGTAAATATGCTCGCTTTCTAACCGGTCACCATGAAATTTTGACACATCGATCGCCCTAGATGCTATCACCCTCGCATCGAAAACCAGCGTTTAGGAACGTGGACCGACGAACATCGCGAAGACACTATTTTGAATTTTTCCAGTGGTGGACATACATTTACCAGTTCCGAGACGAGAAAGCACAACTTCATACAAAATATAAAGTGGAGGAACTCATCCTGAACTATCGTTCGAGTCAAGTGGTAAACTTTGACGTCTTAAAAGAAACCTTAAAGTGCGGTGAAGATCAAGACTTTTGTGTCAAAACGGTGGATCCTCACAAGATTGTACGTTTGTCAGATCATCAAATCGTCAGTCGACTTTTGGAAAAAAATTGTATCAGATCGTTTACGAGAAACGAGTGCGACTTCCCGATCACAACATGTTACCTTACGGGCACACCGATCTCCAGTATTAAAAGGACAGAGTTCCAAGACAGAAAAATCATTGTGACCCTAGACTTGCACTGAAAAAGATGAATTCGACACAGAAACAGTGTGATTGATCCACCGACTCAATGCTGTCAAGCGTGATGCTGCGACAAGCAGAGTGATGCTGTTCCTTGCAACCAGAGCGATGCTGAAACCTGCGACATGAGCGATGTAGCACCACATAACCGCTCTACTAGCAAAAGCGCTCGTGTGCCCATCTTTGAATCTCATCCATGCACTTACAAACCACTTTGGGTACCACTAGTTAGTCTACAATCACGATTCAAAGAAGAATACATATTTCCTGTGGTTTTACCTGGCTATTGTGATTTTGAAAGTCGTTTCGAGACATTCAGAAAAAAGGGAATGCCACAAATGGGAGGAGTTCCCCACTCCCAAATCTTTAGCTAGAGCAGGATTTTCTACTTGGGACGAGGAGACCAAGCACAGTGTTTCAGTTGTGGTCTGATGACCCACGAATGGAAGTATAAAAATTAAGTTTTCTTTGAACATGACAGATGGTCTCCGTGCTGTCATTACCTACCCTTGATGGGTTTAGAAGAAAGGATTCGTAGTTTACCTTCTGAGTTGCGAGAACGCATTTACAGAGACTTGGTACAGATTCAGACGAAACGCAAAGAACAACTGCATCTTTTACAACATAGACGTTTTAATCATTGGTATTGGAATGATATAAAAAGGCTGATTTCTTTGAAAGTGTTAAAATGGTCAGTCAGTGATCAACTACCCGCATCTTGCAAGAATTTTTGACTTCTGCCCACAATGTTGGAGTGATACACAGAATGACATTGGATGAAGTTCAGGAAAAGGTTCAAGACTTACAGGATTTTGTAAAACAAATCAAAAGAATCATCGCCTTAAGATAAGACTCCTTCACGACGTGTGGTCTGTTGTGAGTTAATGACTACATTTCTTGGATACGTCTTATCACTAGATTCCGTTTGGCAAACGTATGACCATTTTGTTAAAAAGACATTCCTGCGAAAGGATAGTCTAGAAAAACCGATTGACAGTCTATTGTCAGACATTGATTAACTGCGAAGACGTTATAAGACTCTACATGCCACTACTTCTGTCATCAGAAATTCCGTGGAAGGAAGTCAATGACACCGTTCAAGATTTAGTGGATTATCAAGTACTTTTAAAAGAACTGATTCCACAAGACGATAAGATCCCTTTGATGCTTGGACGTGTGTTAGTGACTGCATTTCTTGGATTTCGTTTACCAGCAGATTCTTTGTGGCAAATTTATGAACAGTACATGCAAAGACATGACCACCAAAACTTTATATATGAACGAAACAAAACCTGAGTTAAAAGTGCTGCAATTAGTGATGAATACAACTTCTCTACCCCTCTGTAAAGAATACATATGTCGCTCTTTATATACTCTTCATACTTACCAAGAAGTGTGTGTACCTAGTTGGATACACCAACAGATTTACGACTATAACGATGTACGTGACTTGACAGTTGGAAATAAGAGGTAGCTGACTATGCCAAAGATGTTTCTTGAATGTTAATATTTTTGGTTGTAACATGAAGAAACCACGAACTGTGTTTTTTTAAATGTGAATATCTTTTCTTGTACCATGAAAATAGTAAAGTGTATAAAATGCCTTGTGTCCTTGATTGTGTCAAAATATTTAAAACTACTGAAGAGTTATGGCTGCATCCTCCATTCCCAAAGCACGTCAATTACTACAAGGCATCATCCACATTCCTTATCAAACAAAACGTTTTTTTTCAAAGACATAACGTAGATTTGACAAAAATAACTAATCCAAGATATGATACTCAAACTCAAGGTAAGAAAGCAAAACTTTTAAATCCAAAGACAGACCAAAAAGAAGACAGTGGCAATGAGTTCACACTCTAAAGAGAAGAAGAAAAACCAGAAGAAAACGACTCCTTCAAGAAAGAGAGGTACTGTCGCTAGAACGCGCAGGTACTCAAGAAAACATCTATTTGTGATAGTCTCTCCATCCTCTTCTTCTACTCGTCTATTAATGGTGCCAGCCAAACTTCATTTAAGATAAGTGTTTCCTCATTTTATGAAAAAATGGAAACCCATCTCTAAAGGGATTCCTCTAGCTGCTGCTGCTGCAATCAATAAAAGGTCGCATCTCCTAAGACAAAAGTACATGACAGAAGAGGCATGTTACAAAGTTTACTGGATTTTTCCAAAAAAGAGCTGGCAATATTTAGTCCGTTGAGAACACCATCGTCGACGTCCAAGATGCTCAAAAACATGAAAAAGGCTCTCCCTCCTCATTTAGCTAAACATTGGAATGTTTTGTCAGTACTTACCAAAGCTAAAACAAATAATTCAAAAACCGAAAAGCGAAAACAAGTCATTCAAAAACCACTTAAAGAAATGGTTGATACAGTGTGTGGATTTTGTTTTAACGTTTTGAAAGGAACAGTTTCTTTGACCAAGATACAGAAACAACGATTAGGACAACATTGTCATGTTCTTCGCCAAATGGTGAAAAAGAAAATTCCAGTCAGTCAAAAGAAAAAAATACTCGTTCAACGACGAGTATTTCTTCCCAAGCTGATAGATCCGTTGTTAAAAGTGGCTGCATCTTTGAAGGATGACAATAAACTTTAATTTCTTGCAAACGGTGAATGGAACTCCATCGTTGGTAGGAACTACGGATACAGCACTTACCTCCTAGTCCTGATCTCACAGAGATGTCACATTTACAACAAGAGCTACACTTTATATCCCATAATTATTTACTCTGCTTTGTGGAGGAACTGATTTCACAGCATCGTAGCAAGCCAAGAACGATAATAAGCTACGTTCTCTTTTCAAAAGAGACAACAAAATTCAGCTACGTTCTCTTTACGACGATGATTTCCTCGAGCAAGTATTAACTTTCCCAAAAAGTTTGAAGGCTCCGCAATATTTAATTCATTATTTGGTTTAGAAAGAAAGAAAGCAACCTTTCTTGCTTTACATTTTAGTGGTTACGGGCAGGATAGTCAGGTAGTCTATTTAAAGCAGGAATAGTCTTTTATGTTGAGTAGGTGTGGGATAAATTGAAGTTGAGCTTTCTTTTAAATATCTTGTCATTGATGAGCGCATTTGGATTTCTAGGACTAAGGAAATCACTATATCGTTAAACATCGGTGCACATATTGAATTTCCTCTCAAATAGAAAATTTCACAAAGTAGCCTAACTCTAGTTACATACATGCGCTTACCCTCACACCATGGCTGACATTAAATAGTATCTTTTTTTTATTTTTTCATTTAATTTCTTTTTAAGAGCGTGCCACTAAGCCTAGAAAGATGCTAAGGCTTTCATATTTGTTCATGCATAGGTATATATTTATGTTGTATGTTCTACTATATTGTCGCGCTGGTACAAGACAGGCTATTAAACTGGATTTTTTCAAAGTGACAATGTAAAAGTGTACTTCTAGTACCATGCTTAAATGTATTATTGACGTTTGACAATTGCACTAGGCTATAATTTCATTTAAGTACTGCACAACATACATATTTCTCTTTTCCATTTTATCTTTCCAGGAAAAGAAAGTACAAACTGAGGTACAGAAAGAATTATACAGATTGTTTCACCTAAATTTTATTTTGAAATATTTTATATAATGACATAGAGTGAATTCAAATAGTACTGTTCAGACCTGTACTTGGACCGGTATTGCTCTCACACGAGTTGTCTCCCTTACATGTTTATTGTACATTGCATGCCTATCACAGATACTGTCACAGAGTCTCCAGATGCAGATTCTGTGAATATAATAGATTTAAGAATCATGATACAGAAACTGTTTGAAATTTGTAATTACAACGTAGATTAACATCACATTGGATTTCCGGTGCATATGAGTCAGAATGGCTGAAATACCTTCCGAAATTAACATACTCGGGGCCTTGACGGGCAGTAAACATAGAAAGGTCTAGAGCCAGAGTGCTTACAAAATTAGTATTTTTATTCCTTTTTTTATCTAATGCTTTGGATGTGATGAATTGGAGTGAAGAAGTGAGTCTCTATCTCTCTCTCCCTCCCTCCCTCCCTCTCTCTCTCTCTCTCTCTCTCTCTCTCTCTCTCTCTCTCTCTCACACACACACACACACTCTCACACACACACACACACAAACACACACTTCAACACATAGTAATAATCATCCACAAATGATGTCGAGTGAGCCTCAATAGTTTCCGTGTTGAATTATATTGAATACTCCGCTATTCCCAGTCCGTGATTACCGTGAACTCTAATGTATGTTGAATTATATTGAATACTCCGCTATTCCCAGTCCGTGATTACCGTGAACTCTAATGTATGTTGAATTATATTGAATACTCGGCTATTCCCAGTATGTGCTTACCGTGAAGTCTAATGTATGTTGAATTATATTGAATACTCGGCTATTCCCAGTATGTGCTTACCGTGAAGTGTAATGTATGTTGAATTATATTGAATACTCCGCTATTCCCTGTCCGTGATTACCGTAAACTCTAATATATGTTGAATTATATTGAATACTCCGCTATTTCCTGTCCGTGATTACCGTGAACTCTAATGTATGTTGAATTATATTGAATACTCCTCTATTCCCAGTATGTGCTTACCGTGAAGTCTAATGTATGTTGAATTACATTGAATACTCCGCAATTCCCTGTCCGTGCTTACCGTGAACTCTAATGTATGTTGAATTATATTGAATACTCCGCTATACCCAGTCCCGGCTATAATAAGTAATGCAATGGGGGGGGGGTCTTTTTTGCGCTTTTCGCTCCCACGTTTTTTCTGTTATTTTTTATTTCCGCCCATGCCTGCTTATGTCCACCTGTCTGTCTGTCTGTTGATCTGTCCACCTGCCAGTCGATTATTCGCATATTGGTATATCTAATTAGCAAATTCATTGCTTTGGAATCAAAATATATTTTTATTCTTTATATGTTCTTAGAGTAATATGAATTAATTGAAAGTTGATGTTTAAGATGCATTTTCTGCCATCAAATCGCTTATTAAGTTCTCTGGTACCATTAACAGAAACATACATTTTTTAATGAAATTAACAAGCTTATCCCTTTATATTCAAAGCAACCCATTGTCAAGGAAAGAACAAGGCGATTTAAAATTTTGAGAAAGAGGGTCAAAGTCAGTGGCGGTGCGAGGGGGGGGGGCAATGGCCCCCGGGCGACGGGCGAGGGGGGACGCCGTCGGGAGCTCTTTTTGCAGCTGTAGATGGGGGTGGGGATGGTAGGAGGTTGGCATCTGACATAAAACTGTTCTCTGTGGCAAAGTAAGGGCGTCACTAAAGAACATTGCCCCCGGACGCCTCAGTAGGGGCGCCACTAAAGAACATTGCTTCCGGGCGCCTCGAAACCTCGCGCTGTCACTGGTCAAGGTTGCAGGAAAATTCAATCGGCATACCACAGGACTTCGCATTTTGAAATATCAGAGAATGGATTTTAAAATCTCTAGTGCTGATACAATGAGAAATCTTTTGCAAAGATACATTAACATTTATAGATTTAGAGCGTGACATATATGAGCACCACGTGCTTCTGCGACACTGGTTGGTATAATGTCACCATCAAACATTCCTATCTTCGCCTTAGTTGTGGAAGGGTGCTATCTTCATTCTGGTAGAAGTATCGAACATTAATTCTGCCTGGTAGTCTAATATATATCAAGATATATCTGATACTTTTTCAAATATGTTTAAAATATTATTTCCGAAATATGACGCCCTTAATTTACCAAGTATTTTCGTTGAGAACTCTGTCAGTGAGAGAGAGAGAGTCAACTATTCCAGATTTTGTAGTTGTCAAAGTGAAATCTTAGACTTCCAAGGCACCCCCCCAACACACACACACACACACACACACACACAGTGCAATTTAAATTTTCATTTCCCTTGCAGATTTTTTTTTTTTTTTTTTTGTTTTATTTTCTTTTCGGATAAGTTACGCATTTATCTGATGCGTTACTGTTTATATCCAGTGATCAGGTTCGGGTATTGTACATTAAAGATGTCAAAGAATCAGGAGGACAAAAATAATTTCCAATGACAACTTCTGGTTCTAATGTAAGCATAGGTTATCGTCTCAGGTCTATAGAATGAAGCACGCACCCCTTTAGATAAGTACAAAGGCCGCTAAAGAGATGGTCATGATTCATCTGACTTCAATGACTGTGTATATTCTCATACTAGCAAGGTGTGTAATTGGTGTACTTTCATGCTTTTATTCCTTTCATTTTCAAACAGACAATTACTGTTCAGACATATATATATATATATATATATATATATATATATATATATATATATATACACACACACAGAGAGTCAAACATCGTGTAAATTCTGTAAAATAATTACTTTTTGTGTTTTGTTCTTGTCTCATTAGCGTTCTTTGTAGCTTTGTGCACTTGAGAAATGAATCGGTAGACTCCGTAAAGGTGATAGATAGATAGATAGATAGATAGATAGATAGATAGATAGATAGATTAAAGAGATAGATAGATAAAAGAGATAGATAGATTAAAGAGATAGATAGATAAAAGAGATAGATAGATAGATAGAAAACTGGCAAATACAATGCAGGTAACACTACACTAATTGAGCCAAAGAGCTATTAATGCACGATATTATAGTTCCTAAGAAAATCTTTTTTTTTTTTTTTAATGGCTTTTCTTAGAGCTGCTGGCCAATGAAGAATGTTACTGACATTAAGTAGACGGCAGCATTAGAGCCTAAACAGAAAATAAAATGTTTATAGAGTTCAGCCTCATGACTTTTGCGTAGGATTTCAAAGCAAACCGGTATGATTCGAACGGATCCAGAAAGGTCACTTGTACTAAAAGTTCCAGTAATTTTATTCAAATACAACTATTTCCAGAGAATGCAACATAACCCATCCTGGAGTGTTTATATGTTGTGTCCAAGTTGTGCCTAACAAAAGCAAGACAGTCCCTATGCATCTCAACTTAAAGCTAATGCACTGGATTTTATAAAAAAAATAATGTTGGATAATGAAGGAAATATATAAGAAACTTAATTAGTGTCATGTAGAAGATTTCGGTAATTTTTAGTCTGCGCACTTTCGGGATCCATGAGACCTTTATCAAATGTTAAAAAAGACACAAACAGATAAACGATGTACATAAAACTACGCGAATTTCGGTCAAGTTTAGGATTAAAATTGCAAAGGTACAAAAAATTATTTCTATACACCAAAAAAAAAACAAAAACAGAAAAAACAAACAAACAAACAAACAAACAAACACGGAATGTCGAGAAGAAACGAGTTGTATGCAGAGTTCATAGGAAAGTCGCTTTGTTCTATATTTTTTAAATATCCGCTTTTTCGACATTGTTTTCACTTTGCAATTTTAATCGTTTACAAGAATAGTTTATCATAATTTTCTTTGCGATATGTATTTAATTCCTTAAAAAGGGTTGAAGTGTTATTTTGAGACTGTTTATTTTGAAAACACGAAGACAAGTTTTTATATGAGATAATGCAAATATTAATTTTTTCATGAAATTTGTTTTCAAAAGATTAAACAGATTCTAACCAAAATATTTACGAAGCTGAAGCTTAAACGTAGACTTTTATTAATTTCTCACCATGACAAAGCTTAAGTGGTAAAATTACCGCTATCAGTGCGGAATTTAGGTTTTTCAGTACACTATATGTCAGCTAGGTTCTCATTGTGGTCGTCGGTCTCCAATCAACCATAACGATACAGTATAGGACTAATGATGTTCCGTGTGTACTCGCGTATAATGCTATACCAACTGCAAACTGCATAGACCCAGATCTGTCGTCACATAATGCGCCGGCAGATCTGAGTCTATGCAGTTTGTAAGGACTAATCAGTAGAAAAAATAACATAGACCCTGATCTGCCGGCATATTATGCGACGGCAGATCAGGGTCTATGTTTTTTGCATTTGGACTAGCTTTTACGCGAGTACATACAGTGGTCAACCTTCTTTGTTATATAAAATAACCACTTACCTACTTCGACGGTTTTCTCCATTTTGTCCATTTTCAAGGTTTGAAGGTGCCGAAGCCGACAGTTAATTCATTAATGTACACTGAACTATACATATGGTGATGGGTACTGTAACCCGCTGACCCGGGTTTGAATCTCAGTAAAGGACGATTTAAAATATTTTCTAACCTGTATGATAATATTCTCTCTCCATATATAATTGCACTTCATATTATCACGAAGGAGGATCCGTGATAACGAAGGAGGATGCGTGATAATATGAAGATATAAATCATAAGTATACACCAAAGAGCGGAAAGTCTTATCTTTGGATCCTACAGAAGTTAAATTATATATGAAAAAAGAATATTATCATACAAGTTAGAGAATTTTTCATTTGTCCCCTACTGAGATTTGAACCCGGGTTTGCGGGGTGTGCATGAACCAACCCATATACCCTCTCGACTAAACTCACATCCCCCCAAAAAGGATGGAATATAGTCGTGGATATAAGCGTTCGTGCGAAACAGACACACTCGTACAGCGACCCAGTAATTAATTAACTCTCATCTAAATACACAATCACTCCGGATTCCTCTGACATCTTGCTGGACCCGGGTTCGAATCTCAATAGAGGAAAAATAAACATTCTTAAACCTGTTATTATTATTCTTTCTCCTATATAATTTCAATTCATATTATCACGCATCCTCCTGTTGGATCCATTGATAGCACTTTCCACTCTGTCTCGTGTATATTTAGAACTTTCTATATTAACCGCTATATGCCTTGATTTCTGTCAGTGGAACCGGAGTGACAGTACTTAGGTGAGAGTTAATTACTGAGTCGCCATGTGAGTGTTTGCTACACACGAATGCCTATATCCACGACTATGTTCCATCCTTTTGGGGGGATGTGAGCTTAGTCGAGAGCAGGGGTGTCAAACTCATTTGCTATGGCGGGCCAGATTTGATATAAATAATAATAAATAATAATGATAAATAATGGGTCTGGCGGGCCGTATGTTTGACACCCCTGGTCTAGAGGGTATGGGGGTTGGCGCATATCGGCAACCCGATGGGTGACATAACCCGCTGACCAGGGTTCGAATCTCAATAGCGGACGAATTAAAACTTCTCTAATCTGTATGTTAATATTCTCTCTCTCTCTCTCTCTCTCTCTCTCTCTCTCTCTCTCTCTCTCTCTCTCTCTCTCTCTCTCTCTCTCTGCAATAAGGCGCGATATCTACAATGTTGAAATAATACTTCTATTAGATCCGTAACGATGTAAAGTTTGTAAAATCAAGGTTTCCCTTTGTGTTTATTGTTTGTCGTGTTGGTCTCTGTTTTGTAGTTTTTCCTTTGACAAAGACTCAATGAGAGTCGAAAGCACTCTGACTAGTTTAATAAAAAACAAAATAGTTTTGTGCTGTTTGTTGTCAGTTATGTTTTACAATTTTTATATAATAGAAAGAGGGAGAAGATTTACATTTCAATGTGAAGCAAAATGTGATCTGATTGAATTTAGTATTCAAGTTTTATCCCGTACTGATCATATGACGTACTTCCGTGATTGGAGAAGAAAAAAAAAGTAAGAAAAAAACTTGCATTTAAACCATGGTACACTTTGAAATTATACGCATATTGAAAATTTCGCTATTCTTGTCAAAACGTGCTTTTCAATTTTCAAGGATGGGCTTAACAAAGATAGAATCTTTTATCGTATTATTATCGTCGTCATTAGATTGTTTGAGTAAGTACATATATAAACCATCTAAATCTGTGTATTATGAACAGTCATCTGCAAACATCATAAACCCAGATCTGTCGTCGCATAATACGCTAGCAGATGAGGCATTATGCCGTTGGATTGATTTCAAAAGAAGAACTAGTAACGTAGAATCTCATCTCCCGGCAGATCGGGGTCTTCGCGTTTTGTTATTGCGCATGCGCAATACATGAGCATATACGGTATAGGAAACCAAGAAGATCAGTCAAGGTTTTCGTGTCAGTGTATCGCACATCGATGACTCTGACCCTTGAAACAAATTGTTAGACCTTATTAAAGAATTAGAAATGAATAATATAATTTTCACATGCCCTGGCCACTTTTGGCTACAATTTTAAGAACTTAAACAACCTGGATCGTTAAAATCCGGAAATCAGTTCCTTTCGTAGCACTTCATATATAAAGGCAAAAGAACTGTGCAAGAAAAGAGTCATTCATTTCGTTTTCTGATATAAGCCTTCACAGACTACCTCTGGTAGTAAAGAAAACTCTCCACTAACGAGAAGGATTAAAGTTGTCTTAGTAAAGACTTGTATATACTGATATTGAGTGGGATTTAAATTTACGGAAAGTAAGTACCGTAACTTAATGTAAAACTTGAATTTTATTTTAAATCAAATAATTTTAAGTGTATTTGGTTTTTGTCATCGGTATTTTCAGATATTTTATTTGTGATGATTCTGAATGTTTCTTGTTCTTTGTTATCATTCTAAGCTGTGATTATCTTTTCATCTATTTATTTTATAAATTCTAGTTAAGCAGATCTGTGCTAAAAATACTCAGTGCAGTCACCTAGACACACTTTAAAAGTCTTGACAAAATAACTAGCTGATATGTATGATAATAATAATAATAATAATAATAATAATAATAATAATAATGGATAATTCCTATTTTTTTAAATTTAAAATAATCAAAATATTGACCGCACTTGTTTATTGAGACTTTCAGTTTCAGCTCTTGCGGCAAATGCCCTAAGCCTTCATTCTTTAACAAAGAAGCGCTTCTTTGCAGATAAATATTCACTAAAGAATATATATGTTGACTGAATAAAATTTGATAGTGTATTGCAAAAGAGTGCAATACATGACTTCGGTCGTGTATGCTAACATTTATTCAAAAATCTGAAAACATTCAGCCTGAAGTCCATAAAAGCAACTACAATCTTGCAATCTACAGAAGAATCCGCAGCTGTGTTCATCTAGCTTTTGAACTATGTCGGCCTTCTTTCAGACAAATTTCAGTTGCAAGCAGTCGTCTGCAACCAGTCAAAGTCGATTATAATAGTATTTTAAAGATGCAAACATTTGAAATTTATCCTTAAAAAAAGATTATTCAGAGACGTCCAAATTCATACAAAATTAAGCAGTTCTCTATAAATTGGCAATAATTGCAGAGATGTGTCTGTGCGTGTGTGTGTGTGTGTGATCCATACCAAAACTTCTATTTGTATTTATTAGTTGATAGTGTCTGCAGACAATGAGTACCTGTGCGGATCCTGCAAGTATCAACGGTGGAACCATTCTCACGACTGGTCCCTACAACAACGGTAGCTATGCAGTGTTCGCCTGCACGAGCGGTTATTCAATGTCGGGCAACCCGTACACCACGTGCATCAGTGGCGTATGGGATTACACACCGACTTGCATTAAGGGAACGGACATCATCGTGATTAGCAAAGTTACTGCTGACAGCTGCAACAGGGCATTCAATGGTAAGGACACTAGTGTTTCAAGTTTCGTTTCATTTTACTTGCGTCTTCATCTTCTTCTGAATAATTGCATTCAACAAGAAAGAAAAAGAGAAAGAAGTAAAGAGGATCAAATCACACATCTAAACTAAATTGCAGTATTTTCGTAGAAACAATTACTTTGCTTATTTGCACATATTTGTCAAGACGTAAAATACATTTTTAGATCTAAGATATGAATATAGACAAGTTCGCTATTATTGCTAAATTTTATTGAAACTGTATCACAGTCGACATACAGACCAATATATTTACAAATTGCTTCTGTAGTCTCATTAAGTTATTTGTTCAAAAAAGTTTCGAATTGCGTCCACAAGTTGTTGCTTAGGGGACAGTTCCGATTCATATAATCAAAAGAGTCCACACGTCCATACAGAAATAAAATGTATGAGATTTCATGGTGACGTTTGTTGTCCAGTTAAAATGCTTTCAAACTACCGTATCTGAGGAAATTGTAGCTTAGACTTGATTGTACCTTGGATACAAGTTATAATATACATTATTCTTAGTTCCAGAATGGTTGTACTACATCGTGGGTGCCACCATGGTTGTATTCGGATTGTTCTTTCTAATTGCTACTCTCATGTGTCTTCTCCAGTTATGTCGGTGAGTACATTGTACCAACACGACACTCGTTTTCCTTACAATTCGTTGTTGTTGTTGTTTCTGCACTTCATAAAACACAGCAAAACCTTGGCAAGAACAGGGGTTTAGTTTACAATTCACTACGTGGATTCGGGTGTTCGTAGAGTGAAACAAATGATCGCGGTAATACATTTACTGAGCTGATATGAACTCGTACCTGAAGCAACACAATCAACTCCTCAACGTTATTTTAATATCTCCATCTTTTTTTTTTTTTTTTTTTTACACGAACTGTAATTAATAATCAATTTATTATATCGGTATGTGATGCCCGTTTGAGTCTGTTTACTGTAATATTTTAAATTTGTATTTATTTAATTATTTATTTATTGGCTGTTCATCATGAGTTGTTTTTTTTTTCTTCAATTCCAGGTACAAGACTGTTTTAGAATCTCAGATTTCATAATTTAGAAATAGTCTCACAATGAATTATGATTTATCACCTAAAACGTTGTACCGGAACAAGGTTACAAAATGGCACGTATCCCTCGACAGGAATAAGTTAGCATAAAAGATTTACACCATACGGTCAGCTAGATCCATCAATTGTGACCTACATGTAGCACATGAGTTGTCTGTCTTATACATAAATAAGTAGATATGACTTTAAAATTATGTAGTACACGATTGAGGACCTTTTCGGGGGACTTTTTCAGGGGACGCTATTCCTGTTCAAAACAGTATGAAGTTATCGCCCGAATTTCGATGAACTGTGTTGAACATCTTAGCCGTTCTTCCACAAATGAATGCATTTTATGCAGATAACAAAAAATATCTCCAGAAAAGTTTGAACGAATTATATATATATATATATATATATATATATATATATATATATATATATATATATATATATATATATATATATATATATATATATATATATACTGTAGAGAATGGATATTAAAAGTCAATGTTGACAAAAATAATATTAGCTATATTTATTTCAAGGCAATCTAACTGTTTCTCTTTTGTATTTGGTAACACACCACTGGAAATATTTGATCAGTATTTATATTTAGGATTTCTTTTTAAAAAAACAAAGGCTCAATGAATTCGGCAAAAAAGAGAATCACAAGATAAAAAAAAGCCTTTTTCTTTCCTATGCAAAAGAATAAAAAATCTGTCTTTACCATTGGATTTACAATTGAAACTTTTGATAATCCCATTTTCCCCGATATTGTTATATGGATGTGAGATCTGGTGTTCTGTTGATAATTATGTTATTGAACACATGTACACTGATTTTTTACGGACAGTTTTATTTTAAGAAAATGTATCCTACTATATATGTTGTATGGATAGACCGGTAGGTTTCCTACGAGAATTTTTTAAAATCAAAATTGGAGCTGTTATATTTTGGGCTAGACTTGTTACTGGAAAAATTAGTACAATTTCTAAATTATTTTACATTATGTTACGCGACACTGCTACTGGTATATGCAATTGTAAATGGCTTTCCTTTATTAAAAAAAAAATAAAAATTTTGTGATTTAATTCCGAATAATTTATGGTTGTCTCAGTCATTCCCGTCTGTTGATTGGCTAAAAAAATAATAGAATTAAACTGAAAGATCAATATATACAAATATGGTATTGTAGTTTTTTTTATTCCTCTAAAAATTGAACTTTCGGATATTTTAAAAATCTTTAAATTTGTTAACCCTTTTTAACATGTATGCCAGAAAAGAATTTAATGATTTTAACAAAGTTCCATACAACGAATCACAGGTTCTCATTTGAAACTGGAAGGTGGCAAATTTGGATACATCTGAAAGAAAAAATAAATTATGAGCCTCACCAAATATAATTGATAAATTTCACTATCTTTTTCAATGTCAATATTTTCCTGAAATAAGAAAATAATATACAAGTAAGAAGTATCTCGGAAATGTAAATACTTGCAAATGTAGTAAGTTACTAAATAACTTTTTAGATTCAGGAAATTTATAGAACCTATATATTTTGAGAAGAAAAAGAAAAAAAAAGGATGGAAATTTCCGGTGGATTTCCTGGATGAAAATAACATCATCAACGAAGACCACGTTTATACTAAATGATCAAACATAAATCCCACAGTATCAATGTTTCTAATGCGTTATGCTCCAGAAATATCAAGCATAATCTAAAGTATTCATCGTGGTTTAGAATAGACATGATATGCATAAATATAAAGCATAATCTAAAGTATTCATCGTGGTTTAGAACAGACATGATATACAGAAATATAAAGCATAATCTAAAGTATTCATTGTGGTTTAGAACAGACATGATATACAGAAATATAAAGCATAATCTAAATTATTTATCGTGGTTTAGAACAGACATGATATACAAATATGATTTATTTTAGAAACTAGAATGCAGATATACAGATTTCTTTATATCTCCACTGAAATTCAGCGAATATCAGAAACGAGAGTGGAATCATATGAACAGTTCACTTTGACAAAGCTTTTCTTTTTCTTTTTTGCATGCAAATTCATCTAGGTATCAAGATATAGTCCGAATATTCATATGCATTTCTTCAGCTGCTTGGGTCTCATACGAGAAAAATACTTAATTTTTATATCTTTTTTGCCCTCCAGATGTCGGAGACACTACTATGCATGGGGTTCAAATGACCGTTGCTGTTGCAAAGGGAGACAGCCAAGCTACACCACTTTCTCCGTCGGTAATGGTTCTTATAATGGGGAAGTACAGACGACATCACAAATGACTGAAACTGTAAGCGTTTATAAATTTTGTCTCCGCTGCAGTAGGTTGAGAGTGAAGTGACATTTACTGATCTCGATTTTTATTCGTCTGTTTGTTCATCCAAAAACACGAATTCGGATGCACATTCCTTCTATGAGCCACTTCCTTTTGACTGTCAGTTGTACACTCATCACTAAGGGAGGCAACCAAATGTACGAGTAAAACGTCATTATTCATCCAGCATGCATTGCAAACAGTGGCGTACTAAGGGTAAATGACGCCCGGGGCGACGATAATAGCCCAAAGGACCAGAATACGAGGCCAGGATTTTTATCAGCTGTTTTGTCGCCCGGGGCAACCGCCCCGTACCCCCCCCCCCGTTAGTAAGCTACAGATTGCAAATGACGTAGTTAGTATCAATTCACTATAAAATTTAATAGGGATCATCCGCATTTGCTATTTGCAAAGGATTATGGGAGCACGAGGTAAGATTCGTGAACCCAAAAATTGAAGCTCGTAGCACATAGCAAAACGTGTATAATTCATATTACATGAATAATTAAAAACTGTTTGATATTTGTGTACGAATGACCTAAAGCCATATATATCTTAACCGGGAAAGAAAAATATATTTCCAAGCTCCAAGCGCAGATTCAATGTTTGAGTACATTATAGTGATAATACACGGTTTGCAGTCTGACAAAGTTTGCCGGAGCACGAGGAAGGAGTTTGAACCCGAGGTTACAAAGTCTTTTATGAGATGTCCGGCAACAAACCGTTGCTCACAGTAAACCGTATATTATTGTTATTCTTATTTGAACAACTGCCAGGTACATACATTATATCTCAAATAATTCCTATTTTTAGTACAAGTGTCGTCACAAAAACGCTCCACGTCAAACTAGCCGCAGCCTATCCAATCATGCAAGAATAAAAAAACCGCACATCTGTCATCTCTTATACGCTTTTTTTTCTTACGTTCACTGTAATGTTGTGGGAATTTTAGGTGGAGATTTCACATTCCATGTCTCTCCATCGAAGTCTGGATATTTGTCATAGTCCATGTTGTGTTGATAATTCTCCTGACCTATTTATTCCGATTGAAGTCTATGAGTGATATGTCAAGAAGGCTGTACAGCGCTGTGTATTTCCGGTGCCAAATTTTGTCCGTGTTCTCAAAGGGATATATAGGTTGTACAGATTTGTTACGGGTCTCAAATGCTTTTCTTTATTTGCAACAAAGTTTAAACCAACGTATTTTGGCAGGAATTAATTTTTGCGCTGTCCAGTGGGGAAGGTTAGTGAACTCTATTGCATGTTTTGTAAATACAGCCAAATAAAACCCCACTGAAATAAAATCGCAATACAGTATGTTACATAAGTGCAGAATTCATCTCGAATATTTCTTTTTATTAAATCTAACAATTAAAATTAAATTTAAGTACAAAGCTGTTGTGAAATTGCTATATCTAGTAAAAGAATTCAAACACCATTTCTTCCTTTTGTAATTGGCTGCGCGTGCGTCGATACAATGTGTTCTTCCTCAGAAGTTGTTTAATAATTACATGTAAATGTTTTCGATCGGGAAAGGTGGACCCATAATTTTAATGTAGTCTTTTGACACATTTTGGGTAAAAGAGAATCCAAATAATAGTGTTTAAGTGTTACGTATAGCTCACAGTATACCTTGATACAAAAAGTATGAATACCCACAAACAACCAGTCAGTCTGGAATATTCTGGTTTCTGCACATGTAGTCCAGGTACCATGCATATATCTAACTAGCAGCGGAAATAGATATAATATTTGTTCGTTATATGGTTAATTGATTGATTTATTTATTTATTTATTTATTTTAGACTAATGGGCCTGATTCCCCAACATCGCCAAGAACCAGATTCGTCAATGTCGTTGAAAAGGCTATGCGTCCGCCAGCAAAGGTAATTGGTGGATGGATGCCACATGCAAACCCTGTCCGGACCATCAATACCAGCACAAAATAAAAGCACGTTGCCCTGCCTGGAATTATACAGCTCGGAGGTGTGGGTGGCTTTCATGGCTACTGTGAACTGATTTTGAACCTGATTAATTGTATATTATTATTAGTAGTACTAGTAGAAGTGGTAGTAGTAGTAGCCTGACTGATGCAAAACTGACATGATCCACATTGACTAGTTTCAAGATTCGCATCACTTAACAGTTTTGTGTGACCAGGTTGATGGAATGTCATGCTACGAGCAAACAAGTGCTCATTGCAAAAGAATTTCATGTGTTCTGGATTGTGACTCACATATATGTATCTACAACAAATATTCTGTGTTATTTTCTATTTTTCTTTCTGATTGGATGTAGTTCTTTTGGTGATTTGGTGTTTTTTGTGTTTGTTTTTTTTACGACACTGCAACATGTAAAGATTGATAAGGATAAGCTAAGAAAAGAGTCTTGCAATTTTTGTTTCAATCATATATTCCAAATTTAATAAGTAATTTTCTTGTAACTGAACGGACTTTAAATGTAAAAAGTTTTTCTGCCTTTTTAAATGCAAATTCATATTATCTCGTAGTTTGTCCACTCAGTTTGAATTTATTATGTTAATAGGCATTATAGGTGACTTTGTAAACCTGGATTTCTATATTTATTTTTTTAAGTCATTTTAAATTGTGGAATAAAACATACAAGTAATTCAGCTTGAAGTTTGTTTGTGTTTGAGTCTTGGATTCTCTTGAAATATTTAGGAAGATTTTGATACATTTCCTTACTGAACTTTGCAATTTCGTGGGAAGTAATGTAGCTGTGTCCAGGCAGTATTTTTGCTTCATCTCGCGAGATGTCACCGTCCATATTCAATGTGACAATATAGACTTGAAGCAAAAATCTGAAAATATAAAATTTCGGGTACAAACGTCTGCCAAGCAAACGAGATTATACAAATATACAAATCTAGCCACCCAACTGAAGTTGACGCTACCATCCAAGGTGTAGAGAGGTGTATTTCCGATGTGAAATCATGGATGACATGTAACAAGCTGCAGATGAATGATGATAAAACTGAAGCCATTCTGATTACCACACAAAGACTTTCTCATTCAGATCCTTTACCTCAAACAATAAATATCAGCAACACCAACATTAAATTCACACAATCAGTACGAAACCTAGGTGTTACTCTAGACAGTACACTCTCATTGCACCAACATGTCATGAACATATGCAAGGCTGCATACCTTGAGCTGAGACGGATCAGCTCCATTCGCAATTATCTTTCAGTTGATGCCACTAAAACACTTGTGTGTTCCTTAGTACTTTCAAGACTGGACTATTGTAACTCAATTCTATCTGGTTCATCTCAGTATCTACTGCAGAAACTTCAAAAAGTTCAAAACACAGCTGCTCGGATCATTCTTTGAGTACCACGAACAGAGCACACCTCTCCCCTGCTCTGTGCCCTACACTGGCTACCCATTCGATCCAGAATCAAACACAAAATTTGTTCTCTGTGCTACGTTTCACTGACTGGCACCAGTCCAACATACCTATCTCACCTCATCCCTTTTGTACACACCAGCAAGATACTTGCGCTCCTTCCGACACCCGTATTCTCAATATTCCCAATACCAAAATGAAGTCATAGAGACAACGTTCTTTTGCATACCAGGGCCCAGCAACGTGGAACGAATTGCCCATTGAACTTAGACACAAAGACACAGTGATCTCATTCAAGAGTGCTCTTAAAACTCACCTATTTCGACTGCAAGAATAGACCTAAAGACTTAATGTTTTCTTACCTTAACTATTTTCAGCATGTTTTTGTTTTCTAATTTCATGGTGTTTGTTTTTTCTTTCTTTTAGTAATCATATCATTATATATGTTTTTAGGTGTTATATAATGTTGTAAAGCGCTTAGAGCTTCTAAAGATTAGGCGCTATACAAAGTCCTCATTATTATTATTATTATTATTATTATTTATTCGACTTGAAGAGTGTTTCTTTGTGAAGTCAAAATGTAACGTGAATGTGCATCGGACTTCGGTAGATCTTAAATCCAGCTTTTCATGGCAAGTAGGTAAAGTCTGTTTCGAAGTAGATTTGTCGAAAGGGCAACGTTATAGCGTGGCCTTCAAAGCTATACACTATACAAATTGTAACTTTAATGAAAATATTCTTTTTATTTTTTTATTTTACAGTTTTTTTTGCTGTTTTTTTTTTTTTTTTTTTTTTTGTCCCACTCACGGCGAACTTTTATGTACGTCTGCTCGGGTCATAAGAGCAGCTGTCCAATCCTATCTCACCGTCTCGGTTAATACCGGCAAAAATTTAGATGATGCCTTGAATGCAATACATAGAATTCTATCTTGGGACTAATTTCCTTAACGCGGAAAAGTTTATCACACTTCATTTGATCTTAAAAACATTTTAGGTATATCCGTCCTCCGGAAATCAAAATGTCAAAATCAGAGAAATATCACTTCCACATATGTTCGCGGAATCATTCCGAGTCTTGCCGAGATTGGCCGAATGTTACAAATGTGATCCTATCAGAGAGGGGATCAGCCTCGATTTCAAATAGAATCTTTGACCGAAAATTCTTCGGCGCTTTTGAGGACTCATACTCAAGAAAAACTGTTTAATTACAAAGGCCATCAAACACTATGCTTGTTAGAGCAAAAGGGTTGTCCTATCAGTCAGTCAGTGGTGGCGCGCGGGTTCGAGGCGCCCGAGGGCAATGTTCTTTAGTGGCCCCCTACTTTGCATAGAGAACAGGTTTTATGTCAGTTGCTAACCTCCAACCCAAACCCCCATCTACGCCCGGTTACAATTGCAAACTGCAGTCTATACCATATAGCTGCATTTGTTAAAAGTAACCTCCTCCATTCCGAATCCACCCGACTAGACCTTTCGTTTCTTAGAAATTACTCTGCACATCGTGTCTAGAACGTGTAACAAAATAGAAAGAGCGAACTCGGAATTAAATGGATCCGCATGTTTAAACATTGAAAGATCTTAACAGAGACTTCATGCAGTAACGGTCGACAACATAGGCCAACTTGATTTGGAGTCCCACGCGGTCTCAGGAACCGACCATATATGTGTTATGTGTGTGTGTGTGTGGGGGGGGGAGCGTGTTCGGACAGGACTTTCTTTTAATATGATTGCACGTACCCATGAGTGATTGGGGAATAAAACCACTTCTTTTCGTTTCTTTTTTTTCTTTTTCTTCTTCTTCTTCTGTAGTGGTACGATACACGATACCCGACCAGGCCAGCCAGGGCAATCTGACTCGGTGTGCCCTTGGGAAAGGCACTTGACTCCCATTTCTTTTGCATGATATATAACCAGTAATGTATTGAAAGCGCGGTTAAAGGCCAACCAACCAACCATCCTACTGTTATATACTGAAATGTATGGACATAATAACCACTGTTTCGATTTTCCATTCTATTTCAATTGAAGAGAAAAGTATTTGTATTCGACAATTTCAGTCACGATTTATAAAATACAAATAGCCAACTCATTGAATGCAGAACCGGAACACAGAAAATTTTGTCTACTTGCTTAAAGAGTACAAATAATGTTAAATTCCGCTCCAACCTCGGTGTTAAAAGAGGAGTTATACGGTAATTTGTGAATTTTCACCTTGTATACCTGTTGAGTGACATGTCAATGATTGTAGCTAATCTATAGTCCCTTATCAAGCTAGGTTAAATTACCCAGGATAGAGTCAACAAATGGAAAATTGACATCACTTGGTGGTGTTGAAATCGAGAAGTTTCGAATCCAATTCAACGCATTAAGAAATCCAATAATTGCTTTGATAAGATCAAATACACGTGTTAAAATCTCTCTCTCCTCTCTCTCTCTCTCTCTCTCTCTCTGAATAAAATTCAAATTACTTCATTAACTTTTGTATTAGATTAATATTAATTACCATGCTTAACAATGAAGACAGGCGATAACGTAGTGCCGGAAAATATATATTTTATTGGTCACAAGGAACGATTAACGTTTTTTTATTACTGAAAATATAAAATAACTCATATTGTACTTTCTCATGCAGTCATCCTTGAATGCAATTATTTAAATATTATTCTCTCCAGTTGCACTATTTCAAAAGTCTTTTTTTATTCGTGAGTGGTAGTTTCAATCAAATGGAACTAGAAAATAGAAGTAAATGTACCGATACGTTCCTTTACAAACAATTAAATTATATTCCACATGCTGCGATTTGTTGCTACTTTACTTACGTATCTTCTCTTATCGTTTGTATTTTTTTAAAACATATATTAACTAATTTATGTTCAAATGTATTTTTCTTACTGCGTGTATTTTGTTTAAATTTATTTAACTAACTTGAATTCTAATTTTACCTATGGAGTTTACCCAAGTAAATGAATCCAAGGAAGCAGGGGTGTTGTATTGTTGTGTAACCAAATCATACCAAATCGTGGCAGAAAACGCATTATCGAAGAAAAATAGAATGATTATGCTATAAAGAAAAATTTGCAGCATGCTGTAACTGTATTGCTGTTTAATTAGTCTAATTATTATCGTTAAAGGTAGGAGTTATGCAGTAATTGAATGGATCATTCTAAATTGTGCGTCCATTTTAATAAGGATTTTTAAAGTATGTATTATCAACTTATTTAATCAGTTGTTCAATGACTCTCCATGCGAAGTATGGAAATTTTAAAACCCTTAAACTAATAGCAATGTGTTATGAAATGACGACACAATAGATTCTGTATTACAGAGATTGTATAGCTCACCTAGGATTATTTCATCTATGTAAGGAAAGTAACTACCATGCGACTCTCACTGAGATACCATATGTATCCATATCTTGACTGTCTGTATGAAACTGTGTTCATATAGTACCCAGCCTTTTAACTTATATGGCAAACAAGATATGCCAATCCATAATTTTGATCATCGATGTCATCTATCTTTTGAACCAATCAGAAGTCGATATTAGTTCATTTGAACCAATCAGAGACGATATTAGTTTATTTGAAGATATCATTTGCTCTGTACTTATCCCTTTAGCTCTTGTAACTTCTATGATAAAAACACAATTGCTTCATGTTTTAAGGAGAATAAAAATGTCATCAAAAGTCTTTTTGCGCTTATTTGTGTGATTTTGTTTTAGCGTTTAAATAATAATTAGAACTTTATTGTAGCTTATAATTTACACATTAATGTGGATAAGGTCTGAGTACACCGAATGGTTTTACCTTCGACCGGTATATTATAATTATCGACCCGTTGCTTTTTTCGTCTCTCTTCTATGTAAAATCATCTACCTCGTTTTTGAATGCTTATTGTCTCACAGTACTGAAACTGTATTCTTACATTTTTTTCATAATTGTAGCAAACGGGTCAAAGCTCTATTTCCAGCGCGTGATTTACTCGGACCTTCTCCACGATGACGTGTGAAAATCTCAGGTTTAGCTATGGTCAATTTTGTTAAATAGAGCAAAGAAAAGTCTTAAAAAATGTTATAATGAATTTCGTTCACAAAATTTAATGTTTCATTCACAAAATTTCTCACAAAATAAAAACAACGCTGTTTCAGGATTGTATTTATCAGTGAACTTACTTAGTGGCGGCGCGAGTGTTCGAGGCGCCCGGGGGCAATTTTCTTTAATGGCGCCCCTTTTGAGGCGCCCGGGGGAAATGCATGTAATTTAGTGGCGCCCCTACTTTGCCACATAGAACAGATTTTATGTCAGTTGCCAACCTCCAGCCCCTCCCCCTCCCAATCTAAGCCCCTGTGACAGCTGCAAAAAAGCTCTATACGGCGCCCCCTTCCCCCATGCGCCCTGGGGCAATCCTCCGCCTTCCTCGCGCCGCCACTGAACTTACCGAGTTATTGTAATAATTACCCAGGAAATCACTTTTTTAAAAAAATAAATCTACATCAGACAATTAATTTATCATGGGAATGACGTTGGTCATTAAGGTCGGTATTTCTCTGGGTGCAGATTCCTACCATTGATCAAGTTGAGCACGTATATATTTATTAATGGATGAAGAGCTATTAATGGATGAAGAGCTATTAATGGATGAATAGATATTAATGGATGAATAGATATTAATGGATGAATAGATATTAATGGATGAATAGATATTAATGGATGAAGAGCTATTAATGGATGAAGAGCTATTAATGGATGAAGAGCTATTAATGGATGAATAGATATTAATGGATGAATAGATATTAATGGATGAATAGATATTAATGGATGAATAGATATTAATGGATGAAGAGCTATTAATGGATGAAGAGCTATTAATGGATGAATAGATATTAATGGATGAATAGATATTAATGGATGAATAGATATTAATGGATGAATAGATATTAATGGATGAAGAGCTATTAATGGATGAATAGATATTAATGGATGAATAGATATTAATGGATGAAGAGCTATTAATGGATGAATAGATATTAATGGATGAATAGATATTAATGGATGAAGAGCTATTAATGGATGAAGAGCTATTAATGGATGAATAGATATTAATGGATGAATAGATATTAATGGATGAATAGATATTAATGGATGAATAGATATTAATGGATGAATAGATATTAATGGATGAAGAGCTATTAATGGATGAAGAGCTATTAATGGATGAATAGATATTAATGGATGAATAGATATTAATGGATGAATAGATATTAATGGATGAATAGATATTAATGGATGAAGAGCTATTAATGGATGAATAGATATTAATGGATGAATAGATATTAATGGATGAATAGATATTAATGGATGAATAGATATTAATGGATGAAGAGCTATTAATGGATGAAGAGCTATTAATGGATGAAGAGCTATTAATGGATGAAGAGCTATTAATGGATGAAGAGCTATTAATGGATGAATAGATATTAATGGATGAATAGATATTAATGGATGAATAGATATTAATGGATGAATAGATATTAATGGATGAAGAGCTATTAATGGATGAAGAGCTATTAATGGATGAAGAGCTATTAATGGATGAATAGATATTAATGGATGAATAGATATTAATGGATGAATAGATATTAATGGATGAAGAGATATTAATGGATGAATAGATATTAATGGATGAATAGATATTAATGGATGAATAGATATTAATGGATGAATAGATATTAATGGATGAATAGATATTAATGGATGAATAAATACTTTCCGTAGTTTAAAGCAAAGCTACAATATCGAGCCATATATACATGTAGTTCTGGACGACTCATGTCTTATCGTGGTCTACATCAACTTTTTAATTCCCTAAAATTCAAAATTAAGCCTCTTCGTATATTAATTATTATTATTTTTTTGTTTTGGTTTGTTCATTTTTTATCGAGCAGCCAGTCAGAAGCTTGGAAGCCTGAGTTCTTACATTGCTGACTTGTTTTTTTAAACTAATCCACTGAAATTTAATTATGCCCCAACTATTATAAACGAAGCTTCCATATGGCTTAAACTTTTATTTTTAATATATATATATATATATATATATATATATATATATATATATATTCGGTTTACAAGTTCCGCTAACCTATACGACGCCATCTAGACGGCTCGTATGTTGCCGTAATATTAACACCCAATGGTTTGATGCGTGGATACAGCACGGACCGAAGTATACACAGAACTGATGGAACATACCGGTTATGCACTAATGTAAATATATATGTCAACAAAACATGGTCAAGGCAAAAATAGGGGTGCTCGACTGGCATACATTCTAATCTAAAACCATGCAGAGATTTTATGATGCATGTATATACAGTGTGGAGACCGATTAAGCTATCATAGAGCGCACTAATAACCTATAATGCAACCGTGTTCTACGTGATTGATATTTTTTGTTTACATTTTGTCTATAATCGTAGTATATATATATGAAAACTTTGACTCATCCATATTATTAAACAGTATGCAATAATGTATGCATAGGACTGTGGGTGTATTTTCAACGTGGTCTTTCTTTTGGGTAAAATTATATTTAATCTGGAAAGAAAAAAATAGACCATGTTGTAACTGAAATTGTAGTAGCTCAAAACGAGAACTTGAAAGAACTTTCAAAATGTATATCTTTCAAATTAAGCAATGATGAAGATACGTTTTCTCCCTTGATAGACTATTTTAACACAGTTTCGAATGCATGCAGATTATAATGAAATACAGAACAATCTCACCGCCTTGAACACCCGTGAGAGCTTGAACACCAAAGATTTTTCAGATTGGTGTTTAAAGGCTCAATGTCTGTAATTTTCGAAAATTACAGTATGCAATTTTAACACTCAGAATTGTTTATTTCCTGTTAAAAAAATCTTTCCCTGAGACATATTATACAGCATACGTTGATGTAATGATAGCATTAACTGCGTCCGAATATTCCTCGCCTACACGGTATCGCGGTCACTCGCCATATTGATATTTCCGCCTTCGACAAATCGATGTGTTCCGAACGAGAATTCGTTTGTTTCCGGATAAAAAATTATTCAAATGATTAACCTCTTTAACTCGAACTACTGATATCTCGAACTGATTCATACTGACCCATGAAGGTCATAACTATCCAAACTGTATAAAGCAGTCTATTTTTAAAGATGGCTTTCTCTCTCGAAGAAACGTTGTAGCCTTTTTTTTAGGTAGGCTTACTTTCAAGGCAGCTTAGTTTGAAATTTTAGGATATTTGATGAAGCTGCAATTGTGATCTATGTGCCACACTAAGACATACCTTATATCATCATCGACTTAGGGGTGGTAGACTAATTTCTCTGAAGACTCTCTTGTTTTGAGCCAAAGGTAATAAGGGTGGCTAATTGTCTAATCTGTTTGCATGTATATCTATTTTCAAATTTATACTTACCAATAAGAAATAGACATATAAAGTATACATAATTAAAGGAGAATGTATCTGAATTGAGAGATAGACATATAAAGTATACATATTAAAAGGAGAATGTATCTGAATTGAGAGATAGACATATAAAGTATACATATTAAAAGGAGAATGTATCTGAATTGAGAGATAGACATATAAAGTATACATATTAAAAGGAGAATGCGTCTGAATTGAGAGATAGACATATAAAGTATACATATTAAAAGGAGAATGCATCTGAATTGAGAGATAGACATATAAAGTATACATATTAAAAGGAGAATGCGTCTGAATTGAGAGATAGACATATAAAGTATACATATTAAAAGGAGAATGCGTCTGAATTGAGAGATAGACAAATAAAGTATACATATTAAAAGGAGAATGCATCTGAATTGAGAGATAGACATATAAAGTATACATATACAAAGAAGAATGCGTCTGAATTGAGAGATAGACATATAAAGTATACATATTAAAAGGAGAATGCATCTGAACTGAGAGATAGACATATAAAGTATACATATTAAAAGGAGAATGCGTCTGAATTTAGAGATAGACATATAAAGTATACATATTAAAAGGAGAATGCGTCTGAATTGAGAGATAGACATATAAAGTATACATATTAAAAGGAGAATGTATCTGAATTGAGAGATAGACATATAAAGTATACATATTAAAAGGAGAATGCATCTGAATTGAGAGATAGACATATAAAGTATACATATTAAAAGGAGAATGTATCTGAATTGAGAGATAGACATATAAAGTATACATATTAAAAGGAGAATGCGTCTGAATTGAGAGATAGACATAAAGTATACATATTAAAAGGAGAATGCATCTGAATTGAGAGATAGACATATAAAGTATACATATTAAAAGGAGAATGCATCTGAATTGAGAGATAGACATATAAAGTATACATATACAAAGAAGAATGCGTCTGAATTGAGAGATAGAGTAATAATTACTCTTAAGAACCTTTATGTTATTCAAATTTTAATTTCTTGAAAAGAATGCATAAAACCTTATGAACATCGATAGTTAAAAATACTACAAGAGATATTTTCCTCTATATTGGTGATATTATAGCTTATATAGAAGTGACATAGATTTGAAATTATCAAAAATTTCGTTTTATTGTCGGTACGTTTAAAAAATTTCATTCCGTCTATATACTTAAATAACTATGACATGAATCAAAATGTCCACGTACCCATGTATCCAGTGATATAATCAAACAAGTTTACGTACGCATGTATTCAGTGATAAAATCAAACAAATTTGTGTGAATATGTTATGAAAGACAAGTACCTGTTAAAAAATATTTTGCAACAATATTAAAATTTTAAAAGCTGGATTTGAGAAGAATCTGTTGAATTATGATCGATTACTCTGACCATTTTGTAATTTCATAAAATCCATACTTTTATAGACATATCAGGTGAAAGATAAATGTTATGAAGTTTTCAAAACAAAAATACTTCAAAAACCTCAGTTTAATCACCTTCTTATCTTAACCTGACAAAAAATGTGTGCCAAAAGGACCAAATCAAACTCTACCCAGTTCTGTCATTAAAGAATTTATATCTACAGTCAGAGGCGGCGCGAGGGGGAGAGGCAGAGGGGGGAGGAATTTGCCCCTTGGCCCCGGGAGAGTGGGGGGGGGGGGCGTTTTGGGGAATTTTTACTTGACACCTAAACCACCTCAACCACCCCTATATAAGTCATGGTTTCAGGGCTTAGATGGGGGGGTTGGAGGTTGGCAACTGACATAAAACTGTTATATCCCCCTCGCTTTTTTTTTTTGTTGTTGGTGCCGTTAATAAGTCCAACACAGACTGGCCACACCAATCTCTTCTGCCGTTACTCAGTCCAACACAGACTGGCCTATCAATCTCTTCTGCCGTTGCTCGGTCCAACACAGACTAGCCATATCAATCTCTTCTGTCGTTACACAGTCCAACACAGACTGATAATATCAATCTCTTCTGTCGTTACTCAGTCCAACAGACTGGCCATATCAATCTCTTCTGTCGTTACGCAGTCCAGCACAGACTGGCCATATCAATCTCTTCTGTCGTTACACAGTCCAACACAGACTGGCCATATCAATCTCTTCTGTCGTTACTCAGTCCAACACAGACTAGCCATATCAATCTCTTCTGTCGTTACTCAGTCCAATAGACTGGCCATATCAATCTCTTCTGTCGTTACGCAGTCCAACACAGACTAGCCATATCAATCTCTTCTGTCGTTACTCAGTCCAACACGGACTAGCCAAATCAATCTCTTCTGTCGTTACTCAGTCCAACACAGACTAGCCATATCAATCTCTTCTGTCGTTACTCAGTCCAACACAGACTAGCCAAATCAATATCTTCTGTCGTTACTCAGTCCAAAACAGACTAGCCATATCAATCTCTTCTGTCGTTACTCAGTCCAACACAGACTAGCCATATCAATCTCTTCTGTCGTTACTCAGTCCAACACAGACTGGCCATATCAATCTCTTCTGCCGTTACTCAGTCCAACACAGACTGGCCATATCAATCTCTTCTGCCGTTACTCAGTCCAACACAGACTGGCCATATCAATCTCTTCTGCCGTTACTCAGTCCAACACAGACTGGCCTATCAATCTCTTCTGCCGTTGCTCGGTCCAACACAGACTAGACATATCAATCTCTTCCGTCGTTACTCAGTCCAACACAGACTGACCATATCAATCTCTTCTGTCGTTACTCAGTCCAACACAGACTGGCCATATCAATCTCTTCTACTAACAATATTCGGCGTCGTTTTACTCTGATCGATCTAGCCACATGTACAGCTTCTGTAGTCCAATTTCGAGTCGGAAAAGCAGGTGTTGTAATTTTTAAACTTTTTTTTTCAATATCATTGTCTCATTATTATTTCTGAAGGATATATCAATTCTAGATCAAAGTAGAATAGAGGACAATTTCATTATAGTTTTTTTGTTGTTGTTTTTTTTTTTTTGGTCTCCATTAATCTAATGGATAAGAGTGGATTTTATTTTTTGACCTGTTCACATTTGTATCATTGTGCAAGCTATCTGCAGAACACAATCCATACGCTGTGTATTGCCATTACCATATCCGTCTCAGCTTCTGTTCTTTGAAAACTGAAATGTTTTCGTGCGATCTTACGGTAAGGAAATTTCCAATGGGTGTTTTGCTGCTTGAAAGTTTCATCAGTATTTCACAATAGGCCATTTTGACTTTGACCTCCATTTTTCGTTAAGGAATGTAAGATAAAGATCACTTCCTTATGCTTTCGTGATGGCTAGGAAAATTCAGACACTGCAAAGACGCGTGTCTGACGCAAAATTCTATTAGGATATGCCGATAATACTGACTTTTATGTCGTCTGGGATTTTATTTCATGAAGATTTTACTATTGGTATATACGATAATGAATAAAGTGTATGACTTGAACAGTGGCGTACTAAGGGTAAATGGCGCCCGGCGCGACGATGATGGCCTAAAGGGCCAGAATACGAGGCCCGAATTTGTATCATCTGTTTTGGCGCCCCAAGACCTCTGGCGCCCGGGGCAACCGCCCCGTTCGCACCCCACCCCCCATTAGTACGCTACTGGACTTGAACCATTGCGGTATTTATTTTGTAAAGAAAGCCTTCATAATCATTGTTTATAATGGCTTGCAAGACTAAACATTTATCGCAGTGTCATTTAAGGTTATGAAAGCTTATTCTCCATATCTTGTTTTGAAGAAGTTGTCTCCTATATTGAAAATAGATATTAAATTTTTAAACTCTTAACAACACAAAAAAAAAAGTTTTCTTACGTAACTGTTAATCAATATGATAGGCACACTTCAGTCCTATCTTTAGGTTCCTGTGTGCTTTATTTCTTTTCAGATCTTCAAAGAAGAATATTAAGCCAAAAAATAATGCTATACCCTTTGATATTTACTAATTATTTTATCGGAATGTATGCAAGAATTGTATCTGGCTTTTCTTACAAGAAATTGGTCTGACAAATATTCGAATTTTTTATCGGATGATATCCACCTAACAAATGTTTTTATCGCAACATTCACATCTCCAAAAGTGAAGAGTTATAAACATTCACATCTCCAAAACTGAAGAGTTATAAACATTCACATCTCCAAAACCGAAGGGGTAAATTATTGCTATGCAGTTTTTCAGAAATTCTTGTATATCTATCTATCTCTCTATCTGTCTATTTGTTCTATTTCATGGTACATAACAGCATTTAAGGTATATGATCAATAGTCTTAATCATTTGTTACACAACACCGTGGTACTACTTTTCCCTACTTCTCTTTGTGACCACGTTTTACTGTCCGACTTTTCAGAGCTGGCAACATTTTTTTAAAATTTATTATTTTCATAAGAATTCAAATTAGCTATCAATGTATTAGGTAACAATCAATTCTATATAATTAAGAAGAGGTAGTGACGGTGTGTATTATATTCCAAGCATTTTAAAATTCAAATATTTATACAATCATCCTACTGAAAATGCAGGTGAGCTCTATTATGAAGTGTTGAACATTGACGTTGATTAAATTCACCACATTGTGAAGAGCTAGACAAAATCATTTCAAATAGATAAGCCAGTAAAACCCATTCACCTTTTCACTTAACCTCTGTTAGTAGAGATAAATTAATCGTTATTTTCCCTGATCTTGAAATTGTACTTTAAAAAAAAAAACGTTCAAACGAGAAAGCATTAATTTGCTACTAGTTTTGGCCAGTTATCAACCAACTATCAACAAGGTTTAAGGTAAGCCAACGACCTATCTTTTGCCTGTTTATTTATTTATTTATTTATTTATTTAAATGCTTGCTTTGTATACTAGCTCACAAACGATTTCAAAATTACTTGATATCCTTCGAACAAGCATATAATGACATTTCTGCAAGTATTGACCATCACAACAAGGATAGAAAAGCGAAATGGCCTTGCGGAAGAATTGGACAGCAAAGACAAAACAGGTACCTCCATTTTCCATTTCTGTTTTCTTTCGTTTCACAAAGATTATAAAATTGTTGATGCTTATAATAGAACAAAAAAGAAATTCAACTTATGGGACTACAAAATCGTAGCAAGTGTAGATAAAAGTCCAAAATATTATGTTCTGGTTTTTCTTAGCGGTGAACCGACATTTATTCTGCTGGGTTTTATAATTCGGAAATTAAAAGTACTTTCTTTTCATAACAATCACACCTTCAAATCTAAATCCCAGTTTGATCAAACAAAAAACGCACCTTTTTGTTTCTATTTTCATTTTGGTTGTTTGTTTGGGTTGGACTACTTCAGTCTTCCTTCAAATTTAATCTTTGTTATTATAACATCATTTTTTTAATCCTTCAATCGGTCTGGAAATTAAATGTACTTTGATTTTGTAAGAGTCACATCTGCAAATCTAATTGATAAAACAAAAGGCACCATTTGTTTTTCTTTTAGCTTGTCTGGTTGGGTTCTACCGCTTCAATCTTCTTCAAAGTTTAATTGTCACTATACAAGTTTTTGTTAATCTTCAACAGGATCTGAAGAATACTTTTTCCCATGTATTATACTGTAATAAAGAACGATTAACTTGTCAACAGCAGTGAATCAAAGTGGCAATAAAAGGAATTAGATGTAATACTCTCTAATAAATGATTAATGTTATGTCGTTTGCATAACGAAAACCAACATCAAGTCTCATCAAAAACCATGATGCTGACTTAAGGTAGATGATTTATCTATCTATCTATTCATTATTGTACAGAAATCATTTGCAAATCAGGTAATTTACGTCAGCACAAGTTGGATGAAATTGAGAAAACTGGAACACCTGGAGAAAACATCTAGTCACTATTCTTACAATTAATTGCATATGTTAGATCAATGGATCTAGGTTTTACCACAGAAATGCAGAGACCGTGTTACCGCTGCGATATCCTGCGCTCATAAGTTTGTTACGTATTGCATTTTATAACGTCATCTATATTCAGATGCGTGGAGGATTTCACAAGAGAACTAATTTGATATATGTATGTGTTTCTGTTTTTGTTGTTGTTTTGCAATCTTGTTGTGGGGGGGGGGTAGGGGGGTAGTGGGACGGGGGTTTGCACAAAGTTAGTTATATAACAAATCCCCCCAATATATTCGTATTTCGTTTCTTATTCAGTTTTATGCATTACCTCTTTATCAAGCACGGTAGGCCGGTGATTTATGATCATATTTACATCAGTAATCCCAAACAAGGTATTTAAACTTACAATGAAAATTTTCCAATCGGTTGCGTCCATATTAAACCGCGGAGTAAATGATTACATTATCTATAGTAGGAAAATAGAGCCAGATATTTCTACCTGAATTTAAAGTACCCCACACCAGGGATGTTAGATCTTAAGTAGAGATACATTTATATTAGAATTTGATAATAAAACGTTTAATGTATAGCACCAAAAGGATAGAGCGAATAAAGATAAGATCTGATGGATTTTAAAAGGTTGGTTAAAGGATAAAGGTTATGGATAGGGAAAATGAAAATGTGATATGTGTAAGACGAGAAGATCGAAACGTGCAGATAACGCATTCGATTAGCATTAAACATACCTAATTTCAGTTTAAAGGTGTGTTGCTTTTAGTGTCTCTTGTCTTCTCCAGATTTACGGCTAACGCAACCGTTTCGGCTTATTTTGTTTGCATCCCTGTATAAATTTCAATGAAATGCCGTTGGCTTAGTATAACCAAAACGACAAATTTCAGATGTGCTCAGATAGTGAAAAGCTTTATAACTGGAAGGTTTAAATCAGTAAAATCTTTCTACGCTGAAATATTTGTGTAAGTTTTGCTTTTGTTTCTGGCGAGCCCACGGCTCGATATAGATATCTAGTGCACCACGCTCTTCCCGAGACGCTATCAAATATTCAGCTTTACGTGAATATTAGATGAAAAACTTTAATCAACTATTGCAGTAAGGACGATTTCATCACAGAAAGGATTCACAGACAGAAATGAGCAGCTCCAACTACAACAACTCTTCCGTCATTAGTGTAGGTACGGTAGTGACTGTAAACGATGGGGACGGTAAGTAATTCAAATCCAATTCTAGTCCTTTGTTTGTTTGTCAGAAATAATTGCTCAGTTACAGAGATTTTAATCAAATGGTGCAGCAGCATTTCAAGTATATCAACTGTACATAATAATATTTTGCCCAAAAAACATTGTTTAAGAAAAAATACAATTATTTCTCAGAGATATTTTTGACTGTGAGTGAAAAGTTCACTCAAATTTGATTTAAAAAAGTTATGCAGTTATTGCAAATTGAATTTGTACATATTATAGTGAGCAAAGGGCCCAGTTCGCGAAGCGAGCTATTTTGATAATGCGTATATGTAAATCAATGTATTAAAAGCCGATACACATAGCAGTTTCAATACACACTCCTCTCAGCTCATACTCTTTCAGAATATATTGTTGCAGTAACGATGTTTTGACCCTTAGGTCATCTAAGCCTTAGTTCATTGTCACCGTGGATTAGCTGACTAAAACCAACAGTACCGAAAGTGCTTATAGTCGCCGCCATTATCTTCCGTGTTTTGCGCATGTTTAGTTATAGAAAACAACGAAGAAATACGAGTGATTGTTCGTAACGTTCATTATAGATTATTTCCTTGCTCATGAGACTTATCGTTCGCTTATAAACAAATCTCCTAGAAGTTTTACGTTTATTCTTAATTCAACAGCAATGTCAATAAATATGCTTTGCAACGCAGGAACACTACTTTACAGAGAACACGTTTGAGACACAATGCGTCAGATCTCCATGACGTCAGGCGACATAATTCAGCACACACACACACACAGACACACACGCGCACAAGTCCAGGAAGCTTCGTACGCTTTTAGGTTTTACCTATTTTCATAATGTAATGCAAACTGTCTAGATGCCTTACCATTTGGGCGGCACACGTCATCTTTTGCAAGCTAAGAACAACAACCTGTGTCACTACGTAACTGTTCACACATTGCCCCAGATCAATCGCTTTTAGCGATGCTCTGACCAGGAATACGTTTTACTTTCATCACTGGTCATCCGTTTTGAAAACCGTGTCTTTGATTTTCTTATGTCATCGTTCCAACCAAAGTGCACAAAGATTTACAGTCTCTTCAGTAAAAACAAGACGAACAGAGAGGGTGGCCATATTTAGCTGCAGTTTAAAGGTTATGTTCCACAGTAAAAAAAAATTTTTTTTTAAAAATCACTTTTAAGACACGTATGTCGTTTGCTAGAGGCACAATCTTTGAAACTGGGACTTTTTTTCATCTTATAGGACTTTTTTTCATCTTATAGGACTTTTTTTCATCTTATAGGATCCAAAATAAAATTCTCTAAGAAGCAGGCAATTTTATCGTATTTTTAAGTCCGGCTTACTCTGCACCCTTTTCAATGCAGTTTGTAAACTTGCGAGCTTGCTTTACAAATAGCAGCAATTTGGTATTTTTTGGCATCTCCCTGTTCTGCCTGTTCTGTCAAAGGAATTTTTCTACACCTACACTCGTATGGATATTTATGTACCTTTTTTCTCTACACAAAATGTGAAGAAAATCTGATTAATCATTTATAATTTCATCTCAAAATGTTTTCACACCATTTCGCTCAGAGCGCACAGTTTGGCAATTAAACCCTGTGGAATCATGCTGGGCAAGATACCCGCAGCATCTGGTATACATTGAATGCTTAAACAAAACTTATTCACGCCACATTAGCATTCCCGAATTAATTTTTAAAATAAATTATGATCCCATAGGTCACAAGTTCGCAAAGACAGACTTAAAATAAACAACATACGTAAGGATATGCATTCTTGGAAAGAATAATACAGACTGAGACCGGCCTATATATATATATCTATATATATATATATATATATATATATATATATATATATATATATATATATATATATATATATATTATCATCATCATCATCGTCGTCTTAAATGTTACTGTTGATTCCGTTGCTTTTCATTATTAGAATCTAATGATTAATGACTTAAATAAAAGAGTATGTTATTAATTACATTATTTTTGCCATCATTACCATTATTATTATTATTATTGCATGTATTATTATTATTATTATTATTATTATTATTATTATTATTATTATTATTATTATTATTGCAGTACCTTACATGATGCAAGTTGCCATCATCATAGCTGTTTGTGTAATCGGTGGCCTTGTCCTACTCGCCTGTATTTTTGCCATATTGTATTGTATCGGGTATGTAATTTCTTCTATTCATGAACATAACAACAGATCTATCTATCTATCTATCTATCTATCTATCTATTTAATCTAACTGTCTGTCTGTCTGTCTATCTATTCATCCATCCACCCACCCACCATTCATCCATTCATATGAGTATCTATCTATCTATCTATCTATCTATCTATCTATCAATCAATCAATCAATCAATCTATCTATCTATCTATCTATCTATCTATCTATCTATCTATCTATCTATCTATCTATCTATCTATCTATCTATCTATCTATCTCTGACAACATATACTGGACGGACGAGACTGCAGGTGCTTACACTCAGTACTGGAGCACATTTTTTTAAAAAAATGGTTTGCAATCCGGACTCTGAACTTCAATGGTAAATCTTTCCAAACGTCACGCTATGACTTCCACGGAGTACAATTTACTTTCCAAACATCACGCTCTGACTTCCACGGAGTACAATTTACTTTCCAAACGTCACGCTCTGACTTCCACGGAGCACAATTTACTTCTCAAAGGTCCACATTTTATAGCGAAACCGGCCAATATAAGACATGTTTCATTTGTTTGGCAACTCAAAAACGAAATAAGCAGCCTCGTGAATCCAAATTCAGAAACAAATTCAGTTGGCAGCCTACTTACGCGTCTGGGGATGTACGGAATTGTATTTCTGACAAAAGTATACATGCCGTTTTTATTCAGAATTCAGATCTTATTAAATCGGATATTTGAACCTCGCAACATTTATCCCAAAACAAGTCTTTGGTAGTAAAGATGGCAGATAAGGGAAATGCCACCGTTGTCATGGACCGAGATCAGTATATTTTGGAAGCGGAGCGACAATTAAATGAATTGAAATATTAACAGCTTCGTTCAAAACCAATTTTATCATGATACAGAATTGGAAGTCAGACGTGAACTTGAAAAGTTATGTGAAAGCGGCTGTTTAGACAAAAGAGAATTCGACTACTTGATTCCGAATAATTCAAGGCCAAGGTATTTTGATCTTCCGAAAATTCACAAACTTGTTAAAGACTGTCCTATAGCAAGGGAAGTTCCGCTAGGCAGGTCCATTGTTTTAGATTGTTCAAGTGAGACTGAGTGTGTTGCTGAATGGATAGATTTTTATGTCAACCCTTTGGCTTAGAAACAGTTTGCATATGTTAGAGATACACCCATTTTTCTAGACAAAATGAGCAAAGTTAAAACTCCTAAATCTATATTCTGGTTACCATAGTTACTTACTTAGTTTGAATTATCCTCGTGTGCGGTTACCATAGATATTGATAGCCTTTTATTAACACCAAGCATGATCATGGTGTGTCTGTTTTAAAAAGGGATTGCTTGATAATTCGGATCCAAATCGACCGGATGACAAATTTTAAATTTAAAATTTTTCTGCTAGGTTTATAGATAATTCATTGGACTCATTTGTTGGTTGAAGAACTAAAAGAGTTGTTTTATCTGATGAATAACCACCATTCATCAATTCAAATGAAAACTTAAATTTGTAAGGAAAGTTTTAGCTGTAACAATATACAAGGGAAATAACTTTGCAAAGGGAGATAATCTGGATATATTAATGTGTATTTTAAGAAAACTGACACTCATCAATTTGCACGGCATACGTTCAGGGGGTAAATCCCAAATACAGACGTTACGCCAGATTTGAGAAAGATGTTACAAAATCATGGGTTCGAGTCTCGGCTCGACCAACGCGGGTATGTGAGAAAGCTTGCCAATAGCTTCCCCTGAATAGGTGGTTCTTCCCGGTTTCTTTCTCCACCAGATATACTGACCACCTTGTATAGCTATCATGTACTGAAAAATGGCGTTTAATCCCACAAAACCAAAACCAATCAGCCATTTCAAGAACTTTTCTACATGTCCGTCCTTTACGCGATTGAATGTGGATAAAGGGTGTCTCACAAAATTTATATCATGACTTTGAATTGTGTTAATACAGACGAAATAAAATTGAGATTTTGTTAATAATTTGAGCTTTGGTTAAAAGTTATTTATAACAGTACATTTAAAATAGAAAACACGCACTGAGAATTTCAATTATCGTAAGACCAAACTTCACTCACTACCAGGGATATTGACGGGACATGAAATAAGTAGAGAAGATCTATTTTACGTATTCATTTTGGGTGTTTTATAAGTGTGTGCATGAGAGAGAGAGAGAGAGAGAGAGAGAGAGAGAGAGAGAGAGAGAGAGAGAGAGAGAGACTACATGTAAAGATTTTTTGCGCATAATTAATTTTTTTATCATAGCTGAGCTGACGGATAATCGGCTGGTGTGAATTTTGTTTCATTACTTGATTAAATTGCTTGCATTCACTATTTTCTCAAAATAGCTCAGTTGTTTTAATATATATCCTCAGTAGTCGATGAATTTCGTAAAGATGCCATGCTATTTTTAAAAAAATCTCTTTATCGATGTTTAGAAATGCAAATTGTCTTCCTTGCAAAACCTCTGTGGTCACCCTGAGAGAATAAAACTATGAGATATACGGTGTTGTTAACCTCAAAATATTCACAATATGATTGAATCTAATGTAGCTGTAATTCCTTAAATGAGGAAAATAAAATTAAATCGTGGAATAATAATATTTTGTGTCATATGTCTCAGAAGTATCTATCTCTATTTGGTAGTTGCTTTAGGCGGTCTCCCTTTGAGGAACGCACGGGCAGCTGCTGCAGACGAACACCAACATCCTCAGTCTATGTCCTGGAGGAGCTTGAGAACGGTTACTACCAGCTGACCAACAAAAAGGTATGAGTAATTCTAATCTAATAATAACAGAATAAACATACGGGTGTCCATCTTGCTGAACCTATCGATATACTTCAGGTATTTCATGTACGAAAGATATCTAACTTTTGTGATGTTAATAACCATGGGACTGAATGTTTCCCCTTGTAAATATATAGCCTGATTATTTTTTCTTTTTATTGAAAACAATTATGGTTTTTAACTTCATTTTTTACAAGATCTAACAAATTATATACATGTATTACATAACATCAAATTCTATCGTGGGAAAGATACTGTATCAGGAGTACATACTGATGGCGGAAAGGCTCGCTCGTTTCTGGATAAACTGAGAGAGAAATATATGTGGATGGCTGGACAGGTGATGCGTACCAATGATTTTGTGAACATACATATATAGATACATACATACATGCACACTTTCTTGCTTGCATACTCGCTCACTTACATCCTTACTTAATTTCTTACGTATTTAGTACTTACTAACTCACTTACTTACTTACATATAATACTTACTTACATACTTACTTACTTACATACTTACTTACTCACTTACTTACATACTTACATACTTAATTTCTTACATATTTATTACTTACTAACTCACTTACTTGCTTACATACTTACTTACATACTTACATACTTACTTACATACTTACTTACATACTTACATACTTACATGCTTACTTACTTACATACTTACTTACATATTTACTTACATACATACTTACATACTTACTTACATACTTACTTACATACTTACATACTTACATGCTTACTTACTTACATACTTACTTACATACTTACATACTTACATGCTTACTTACTTACATACTTACTTACATACTTACTTACATACATACTTACTTACTTACATACTTACTTACTTACATACTTACATACTTACTTACATACTTACTTACATACTTACTTACTTACATACTTACTTACTTACTCACTTACTTACATACTTACATACTTAATTTCTTACATATTTATTACTTACTAACTCACTTACTTGCTTACATACTTACTTACTTACTTACTTACATACTTACATACTTACTTACATACTTACTTACTTACATACTTACTTACTTACCTACTCACTCACTCACTTACTTACTTTTTATTGTTACTTTCTCGCTTACTTAAAAAAGGAATAATGACTTCGTTTTATGAATTACCCACTTATTATTCAATTTATTTCAAATTCTCACCTTATGAATTGTTTTTTTTTTAATCATATTTTTTATCATGTAAAAATATTCAACTTCGTCTTTCAGATGCAAGATACGATTCAAAGAAAGCATGGTCCAATCAGGGTGGTGAATTCTCCAGATGATACAGTCATACTGGAAAAGAAAGTTCGACCAGCCAAGGAAGTTCACACCTGGATGCCCCACACCAACCATGTCAGAGAAATAAACACCAGCACCAAATAAAAAAATAGACTTCATAATGACCAGGATACGACATAGTGTATCCATAGAGTCTTTAACAAATGCAGAACAATATACCATTTTAGGGAAAATAACTTTATGTTTTGTCCAACATGCTGGAGAGCAAGATGTATTTTTTTATGCAGAATTTAATTACTTTCAAATTAAATATTTGTAATGAGAAAACGTCTCTGTATATTTAACAGATGTAATGGGCCTTTGTTTCGAATAGCATCAATGAAAAACTGATCAGATAAATTGCTACGGTATATTTTCTGTTTTGAACTAGGGAATTACACTGAATTAGCATATATAAGAATCATTCAAATGCCCCAGGATGGTGTACAATGGGAGGTAATATAAATCACTTTATTAAATAGTTCAGACAGCAAAGGGAGATAATTACCCTGGATGTATAAATAGTTGGTTTTGATCTAGGATAAATCGTCGTTCCATGTCAGTTAACTTACATTGCTGCCCAAAACTGCATGACGTCTAAACCAATAACACTGTTAATTTTATCTACAGTAGAATTTCAATAATCCGAACTCATCGGAGAACATCAGAATGGTGATATAATTGGACTTTTCGATAGTCTAGTTTATATTTGTATGTATATTTAAAATGTGGAAAGATGTGTTTCTAGTTTGGATGAACCGATTGTAAAAACTCGTATTTGTGAGGTTCTGATTTTCTGTGGCAGGGTCGACAATCGATGCAACAATATTCCTACTCTGTGCACACGCTTGCATGAGCGTATATTAGATTTTACATCATCGTTTGCGTTGGAATCGTGGCCCCGTACAGGGCTTGATTGTCGTTTTGTTTAAGATGTCACTATTGTAGTTCTTACCCTCCAACTTTTCTTTTTTTAATTATTTTTTTAGCTTGTTGAATGAGCACGAGCTAGGATTGCACAAGCACGAATACATTGTTAGTTCTATTTAGTTCTATTACACAGCGGTTGTAAAGTTATTGTAGTTATCACTCTCCAACTTATCCATGTTAATTTTAAAGCTTGTTTAATTGAGCACGAGCTAGAATTACACAACTAGGATGATATCTACCATACATATAGTAGTGTATCATCATCGTCGTCGTCATCATCATCATCATCGTCGTCGTCGTTATTATTATTGTATTTATTATTATTATTATTATTATTATTATTATTATTATTATTATTATTATTATTATTATTATTGCTGTTGTTGTTGTAGTCGCTATTGTTGTAGAAGATTCTATGTTTGGCTTCGTCAGTATGCACTGGGATAGTAAATCTAGTTCCATATATGCATGATTGTCATCCAAAGTTGTTCTAAAACTTTTTGGTGTCATTTACAATTCATTAAGTCTATCCATGATTTGAAGTTGTTCTTAATGTATTCACGAGTAAATACAAGAAGTTGTTGTTGAAACCGTGGATCTTTGAATATAATGTATCCATTTATATGGTCTAAATGATTTAGTCTGAAAAAACAAGGTGATTTGCTTGCAACTTCACTGCATTAATTTCCTACGTAATGACAAACTATAAAATGTCTTGCCTTCATTGTATATACATACAATCAATAAAATAATCATATTTATTTATACTCACTGATGTACTTTTATTTTATTTTTTTTTAATTTTACAAGTACAGTCACTTTTGTAAAATATTTTTTTTGATTGATCCAGTGGTTCGACACGAAAAGTACTTTTATTCAAACTGCGGTAGAAAAAGAAAAAAAAATAATAAAAATGCTTCAAATTTATTCAGAGCACTGAAGCATGGAAGGGACATCGGTACAAAAAAATTAATATCGTCTGGTGGCCACGAGATGCTATACGTATTAAAGTAATGAAATTTGAGAAAGAAGTGTTAAATCTATATAATTAATTGATATGAGATTGGCAAAGGACGAACATTGTATCGTCCTGGAGAGGTAATGGTCAAATTATTGCATAGAATTTGGCAAACACATATTCCGATACATATCGCGAGATTCAGTTTCTCCCAAAATTGTCTTGTTTTCTTCAATTCGTCATTCTGATAGAAAGAGTCCTCAACAAATTGTTCATGAGGATGCTTCTTTTCATTTCATTCTGAAGGCAATGCAAGCTGTTCGCTGACTACACACTTCCAGTATTCGTGAGACTGGAGATAACTATCAATAGCCATCTTTAAAAAAAGTTCAGAAAGGCGTACTTTTTACCCCCATGCACTGCGTCGATGTAAAGTTACCAATGAATCTCTTCAGTTCGAGGAAGGGGAGTTTCCAAACTAGTCGTTATGGGAATAACGTCACTACAGTGCAATTAACATCACTAATTAACCAATTGGAATACGGAGAGTTTACTAGTTACTGGACTATGACTACGCTCCTCACAGCTAATACTCTTTCAGAATATATCGCTACATGAAAGCTGTTTTGAACCAAGGGTCATTTAAACCTTGGTACATTATCTTTGCGCATTAATACACGAGTACCTTGACTGGATCCTATCTTTGATCTATTACCACAGATTGAAATCCAACCAGAAACGAGGTATAAGCAAACCAGACTATGTAAGGCGGTTCAGATGCGTTTCAATGTGACGTTATTGATACATTGTGACGTCCGCCGCGTGCTACCTTGTAACGTCGTCAGTCATGTACTCCGCCGCCACAAGAAAGGAATTCCTGAAATTTGTCCCCAGTGTATTCGGTACAATCTCCACATTCTGCATTTTAGAGAAAAGAGCGAAGAAAATGGAATACGAACTGAGCGTGATGCAATTATCAAAGCGTACGGTTGTCTCCAGGAGGCATTGTAGCACCAACATTTACATCGTTGTGGCAGTACGAGGTAACCCACATTGTCGAGTATGGCCTATGCCATTGGCTTGCCAATTTAGGCCGGGTACCAGCGAATTCGAGCTGTCGAATACTTTACTCATCGTAAAAGTCAACTTTTGTTACATTTATAAACTAATTTCTACCATGAAGAAAGTTGGTGTCTTTAAACCGGGGCAATTTGGATTCATGCCTACCACCTTCAAGCAAAGGGCGCTTATAAGTTTGAATTGTATACAATGATATAGATAGTTTGACGCTATCTTCGAAGGTTAAGGAACACTCGATTACCTACAAATTATACTTGTAGTAAATTAAACATTATACATTGATCTCATAATAAATAAGGATGCTCGATGTTGAAACTAACTCGGTCACAAGAGGTGGGAAATTGTCAAATTTGACTGACGTATCTTTATTTTCAAATTTCGTTTTATCTGTATCAGGAAGACATATTAAAGTATAGATATTTATGTAGGTCCTGAAAAGAATGCACCCCAATTAAGAGATTGAACAATAAGTATTTTTAAGAGCCTTTATGTTTATTCAAATTTAAATGTATTCAACAAATCCATGAAACAAATTTTGAAAACCCATTGTTTAAATACCTTAAAAGGTATTTTCTACTAAATTTGTGATACTATAGGAGTCAGGGGACCGTGTCAAGGATTTTGTATATTGCATAGATTAGAAATTATACGAATTTGACATTTAATTTGTGATACTTTTGAAGAATTGAATTCGGTGTATATACTTCAATGGCTATAGCACAGAGAGAAAATGTTTCTTCAAAAATCTCTGACACAGTTCACGAAAACATATACCCATCGATACAATCAACAAGGTTTGTGTTAACCTGTTATAAGATAAAAGAGAAGTTATTGTTCAAAAATATATATATTTTTTTCAGTTTAATAGTTTTAAATTTAATTTTTTTAAAATTACTTTCTTTTAGAGAAAATGTGTTACCATACGATTGATTATGCTTGTCATTTAAAATTTTACTTTCATATACTTATCAAATAAAAGAGAACACTTATGAAGTTTCAGAGACAAAAATACATCAAACCTTAAATTAACCACTCTTCTTACACTAAAGTAGATCACCTGCCATTACCTATAACTGCTTTAAAAATAGTTTACTGTTAGAACTACATTTAGGAAACATTTACCAAAATCTCTCTCTCTCTCTCTCTCTCTCTCTCTCTCTCTCTCTCTCTCTCTCTCTCTCTCTCTATATATATATATATATATATATATATATATATATATATATATATATATATATATATATATCTGGTTCGATTTGTCTGTCTATCTCTCTTTCATCTTACACGTCTCTTATGGTTACCCGCTCATTGGGCTTATGATTTTACAAGGTGTATCAACCTAAATTTTCCTAATTGTAAGAAAAATCCTTATTTATTGATTTGCATTTTCTTGTACCAAGCTCAGTTGGAAAATGTTTAATAACGTGACTGGTTTTCGTCCCTGTTTTGTCATTGTATAATCTAAACCACTCAAATCAATCGAATCGGACACTGAACTCTACTGACATGACAAATCAATATGTCCTCTTTCCTTCTTTTCTTAATTAATCAATATTACTTTCATTTAGGCCTTGAAACACTAGTGAAATAAAATAAAATGCATATAATTCAGTCTCAGTTCTAGATAAGGACCCAACCGTTTTGGAAGATATCCAAATTTTCGAAAGGTTAGTACTGCAGTTTAAATTTTATTCAGATTTCAAGATGAAAATTTACTATGATGCAATGACTTTATTCCATTTGAAGCTTCTTGATGTCAATTGCAACATTTAATCAAGTTGATTTACATGTCAAAAGTCAAGAATAGCTAAACAAGTCAAGAATGACAAGACAAATCTTGGGAGCCGTGTTAGCTCAGTTGGTAGAGCGATCGAAGTGTATACCAAGGTCGCGGGTTAGATTTACCTGTTCAGGCTAACCCGGATCGGCTGCCTCGTTGTGTCCTTTGGAAAGCCACTTTACATAATATAGCCAAAAAAGTGTTCAAAGTGCCATTAGAAAAAAAGAAATCAAGCAACACTTTTTTTTATTATTTTTTTAGCAATATTATTGCAGTTATTAAAATATATAATATCAACTTATCACAGACGGTCGAATGCAATTCATTTGGAGAATACGTGTTGAAAAAATAAAAAAAATTCCACCTATCTACCATCAGCTGTCAGTTTTTTTTATTGTTTATTCCAAATTTTAATGGGCCACTAGCCAATCTTATCCCGGGAAACGTGTGAACCATTATGCAATGACACCTGGTCACGTATTCCTCAAACATTTTGAGCAAGAAACTCAAGCTCAATCTGAAAACCCCAAAATGAGATGTTATACTTGTGGTTTATACCGAAATTTACGGAACGGAAATGAAATGTTATACTTGTGGTTTATACCGAAATTTACGGAACGGAAATGAGATGTTATACTTGTGGTTTATACCGAAATTTACGTAACGGAAATGAGATGCTATACTTGTGGTTTATACCGAAATTTACGGAACGGAAATGAGATGTTATACTTGTGGGTTATACCGAAGTTTACGGAACGGAAATGAGATGTTATACTTGTGGTTTATACTTAAATGTACAGAACGGAAATTAAATGTTATACTTGTGGTTTAAACCTAAATGTACGAAACGGAAATTAGATGTTATACTTGGGATTGACACCTTAATGTACGGAATTGAAATTCGGCTTGCTAATAGAGACACCAAAATTAGATCTTGTACTTGTGGTTGATACCAAAATCGGAATTGAAATTTGGCATGCTAGTAGAGACACCAAAATTAGATCTTGTACTTGTGGTTTATACCAAAATGTACGGAATTGAAATTCGGCATGCTAGTAGAGACACCAAATTTAGATCTTGTACTTGTGGTTTATACCAAAATGTACGGAAATGAAATTTGGTATGCTATTAGAGAAACCAAAGTTAAGAAGATCTTGACAGTGATATCATTCAAACTTCAGTTACAGAACTTCAAAGTTTTCTGTCTTTGTGCATGAGCTACAGCCTGAGTTTCGTGCTAAAAAGCTTTGAGAATATGGGGTCTGTTGTGCTAAGACTGTCTGACTAAGAGGACGTCTGCGGCCCTAATGGTTAGACACCTGGACAGTTTTCACTACATAACATATATACATTTTATGTTTAATAACTTCGTTATTGTTCATTCTAATCGATAATCAAATAATATGATAAAATTTACAAAAGAACAACTTCCGCTATACAGAAAATGTTCTGCTAATGCTTAGGCGTTGTTATATTGGTTATGTCGATTAGCAACGCCGACCTGCGCTGTTTTGTTCTTCTGTATGATCCCTGCGGTCTCCCTGTTGTCAGAGCATTCAAGGTAGATTCAAGAACAGAACGAAAATCAGTACAGTTGATTTTGATACACTGATTGTAAATCATTACGTTTTAGAATACCTATATGAAGTAAATCTAGCATTCTCTATAGGAATACACTATATCTAGCGTTCTCTATAGTAATTTCGGAGTAAAGGAGATACCATTTAAGGTAAAAGGATACCCATGAATCAACGATCAGTGTGCGACAAGTTTAAGAATATCAGTAAAATTAATAAAATTAGTTTCTTTTCCCTTATGTTGATGACTCAACATAATAGCATTCAGCAAAGAAAATTAAAATATAAAATATAAAATATAAAATATAAAATATAAAATATAAAAATATAAAATATAAAAATATAAAAATATAAAATATAAAATATAAAATATAAAATATAAAATAAAATATAAAACATAAAAATTTAAAATATAAAATATAAAATATAAACTCCAAACGAGCGTAATTTTAAGTGAAATACGTCATTTTTGGCATACTGTAAAATGGCATGGTATTTTAAAAATGAACATTATGTTTAAAATTTAGATCAGATTGAGGAAACGTTGATAATAGGATTACTTGACTGAGTCTCAGGAATGGGGTAGGGATCGGGCGGAGGGGGTACGCGGGAAGAGGGAAGCCATGGTGGTCTATTAGTTGGCGTGTCGGATTCGCAACCAGAGGGGTTCAAGTTCGAATTCTGCCGATTCCAGGCCGGATCGGCCGCCGTTGTGTGTCAATGGGCAAGGCAATTTACTTGGCACATCGTAAGGTTTAATGTGTTGATGTGTTGTTAAACACCAAACCAAACCAGTTTAAATAATGATTCAACGTAAATGACTATTGATTGTTCGCGTGAATGCGTAGAAATTTAGAAAATATTTCATCATGTGTCTGAGTGAAAACGATGAATATGAAGAGTGACAATACTAACTTTTTGCACGAAAATCTTAATCTATGCTATTTTAAGCACGGTCAACCAGACATTTTCGTGCGTTTCTTTAAGAATATTTTCTATATCATATATTTGTCTAGATATTTTTATTGTTTAAATGTAGAAAATATCCGTACAAAGTATTTGGAAAATCTGACATGGTTTGGTTAGATGTTTTATGGCACAGCAACACAGTAAGGACATTTATTGCCAAGGCAGTTAAAGCAGTGTCTTGCCCAGGGACACACCATTTAGTCGACCTGTGCTGATCCGATAGTAGGATTCGAACCCGCACAATTTTAGTCAAGAGTCTGGCATGCTAACACATGAGAATATAGATGTGAACTATTATTAAAACAGTGTAGGAAACAATCTCATCTGGGCAAAGTCCTTTTCGGATACCTATGTAAATTCCTGTTGAGGTTATTATTATTATTATTATTATTATTATTATTATTATTATCGTAACAGACCAGAGGGTCTAACAGCGCCTCAGGGCCGAGCGAAACAAACAACACCTGCGTAAGTCTGGCTTGAGGTCGATGTTTCCCCTATTTCCAAGTACCTCAAGACTACAGTCGTTGTCAATTGAAGGATTCTTAAACGCGCTAATACCACAAATAATTGTCCTATAATCAACTAACGACTATACATTCACGAGACTCTAATTTCACACTTCCACGACTTTCTTGCTTCACATTCGTATGACTTATCAGTGCGCTTTTCTAAGCAATAGATCGGTATTTTATGCCACGGACAACGAAACATGACCCAAACGCCTATAACACACAATAATTCCTATTTCAAATGACCAAACACTTTTACGTGAGAATATCCCGAGAATTCCTAATGTTAAGAAATTAGCACTGATTCATTTTTCGAAACTAATCCATGCTACCAAACAAGTCTCGTGAATACTGTATATTACGACACCTGCCCCTAGTAATTGGCTAATTACACGGTTTGAGAAATATCTTCCCAACACCGACTCCCCTTAATCAAACAAATAATCACTAAAATCTAGCAAAGCTATTAACGGAGTCCTAAATGCAAATAGCTCATACCCTAGGTTTGTTACATTATTATTATTATTATTATTATTATTATTATTATATGAAGTAACACACAAAGAGATTCGCCAAAAAGACATCAATGAAGATATGCTTCTGAACCTTGTCTATAAGTGTTCTGGAAACGACTGAGTCATTTGAAGAAAAAAATTCGAATATGCTGTTTAAAAAGAATTAGAAACAATTTCTTGAGTAGATATTTCTAAGAAACATATATCCTTTGTAATATACTGTACAAATGTATAAATAACGTTTGATCAACCAACGAAAAAAAGATTCAAAATTTAAACTTGAATTTCGGATTGTAATACCGTTTTATTCTAGATGGTTTTGTGCAATCTTCACATTTCTGGTATTTTGCATTTCTTTTTTCCATTTCATATATCAGCTTTTCTTTGTTGCATTTTTAACAGTTTGCAACCGAGTGTGTTTCAGATATTGATCTTATCTTATAGTTTAATTTCAATTATTACTAGATATCAAATGAAATTTATACACAAAATTATATTCAAAATCTGTATATCTACACAGTTAAATCTATACTTGATTTTACTTCATCCGTGTGGTGTAAAACTCCTTCAATATCAATTGATTTGGGTTAATTTGTTGTAACAGAAGGTTCCATGGATATGTTAAAATTCTGTATGGTAACACTTTTATCCAGTACGTTGTTGACATGATTGATCTACCTTCTTTAAATGTCATCATTACTGCATGAATATGTATGTGACTTTGATTACCTTTTATTTTGTTCAAAATCTCATTGACAAGCTTGTAGTCTTTACATTGTATTTGTTTGTTCACCTTTTATGAGATGTAACTTGAATCAACTGCATATTTATCCATTTTTCACTTCTCGTAATTTCATTTATTATCTTGCTTGAACATTGTCTACATTGTAGTCCCCTTATCACGATTTTCATGTGTACCATTTTATTGTTTACAAGTAATTTTTTCTGGTGTACTTTCTTTTTTCCCCTCTGGTATAGTGATCAACATAAATTCTCATGCCGTGTCTGTTTTAACTGCTTTTTTCCCTAACGCGTTCTTTTATTATTATTTTTTTCTCTATATATCACGCATTCTAGAAACTCATTACATTTAAAAAATGCAATGTTTTCATGCTCTTTTATATCTGTACTCATCTTGAGTCATCCCCGAAAGAAAGGTGTCATTTATTTAATTGGCATGCTATTTTCAGATTGTTCCTAACTGTAAGACGATTCATCATATTCTTTTCATTTCACAAGTTGATATATTTTAACGTTCATCCTTTTTGTCTTCAAAATCTGTTCATATTTATACGCCATCTTCTTTGTAGTATAGAGATAAATGTTCTTTTATAAAACATGCTCTCTATATCCTCTCTTTCAAGTCTCCTAGTTTGCAAAAAAACTGTTTTCCTTTTTCAAAGAAATCCTTAACGGTCCTGTTGTAAAACCCTTTTCCCTCATCAAACTGTATTCTTTTAGGTCTTCTCTCTTTGAAGATTTCGTTAAAAGAATCATCCATGTTATCTACTTTTTTTTGTTTTCACTTTCTCAGCCTAGACCTATTTTGAGAAGATAGCTCTTACTGTCAAAATGTATTTGTATCCATTGTTGTTTATTTATTTCATATGCTGGTATGTCAACAGTGTCTGCCTGCCACTGGTCATTCACGTGACCAGCATAAACTCTTTTGAAGGAAAAGTATCTTCTCGCTTGCTTGTATAATGTGCAAGCAGATTATTCAGTTAACCATTTGTTCAATTCCGCGTATTTTATTTATTTGTCTACCTTTACGTTTGTTATCACAATTAAAGATGTCTTAAATTTTATTCTTTATCTTGCTCTGCAATGTCCACTTTATGTGAGGCTAGGCTGTCTCCTACGTCGATCATTTCAAACGGTATGAAAACATCCAGAGAATACGTTGTGCTTGATAAATTGTCTTTAGGTGTTATCAACAAGCCAACAGGACGACCGTCGAGAAAAAGTACTTCTATTTTCAGCAATATGCAACGTTTCTTCAATCCTATAAAACGTATGAACGATTTCAGCTCTATGTCAAGTTTTGCCATTCCTATAATTGATTCTAAAACAGCCACTTCTTATACCGAGTCACAATGCGTTGTTTTAAATTGAACTTTGTTCTCCATAAATTCTATCTCTGATTTTGCTGAATCGTTTTAGATTGGCTTTGTAACTTTTACGAGTGGATTGGACTATTACTACTCGTTAGACCTGTCATTATGATTTGTATCCTACACGAGTGGATCGGACTATTACTACTCGTTAGACCTGTCATTATGATTTGTATCCTACACGAGTGGATCGGGCTATTACTACTCGTTAGACCTGTCATTATGATTTGTATCCTACACGAGTGGATTGGACTATTACTACTCGTTAGACCTGTCATTATGATTTGTATCCTACACGAGTGGATCGGACTATTACTACTCGTTAGACCTGTCATTATGATTTGTATCCTACACGAGTGGATCGGACTATTACTACTCGTTAGACCTGTCATTATGATTTGTATCCTACACGAGTGGATCGGGCTATTACTACTCGTTAGACCTGTCATTATGATTTGTATCCTACACGAGTGGATCGGACTATTACTACTCGTTAGACCTGTCATTATGATTTGTATCCTACACGAATGGATTGGACTATTAATACTCGATAGACCTGTCATTATGATTTGTATTCGTACTAGTTGTCGTATTACATATACGAATGGTTGATGCAGCAAAAAGTACTACAATAAAATAAAGTCAACTGGCTAGAAATCTCTTGGTTTTAACTGCTATCATTTGTATGTTTGTTGTTTTAATACCACAATCAGGATAAATATTTAAGACATAAATGATTTTCATAATTAACGTATGATTGTGGTCACCGGATTAAAGAATCAGACACTGAATTCTACTTACATTACTGATTGAATAGTTTTTGTCTTGTTTTGTTCGTTTTGAAAATAGAACTGTCAAATTAATACTTTCCAGGTAAATCTTTTCAACATATACAATAATGCAATTAGTTTTTTTAAGAATCAAAATCTTGTTTCTGGAAAGCTATTGAAATTTTCTGGAAACACTTTATCAATTCATATTATTATTATTATTATTATTAGTAGTAGTAGTAGTAGTAGTAGTCGTAGTGTTGTTGCTGTTGTTGTTGAAGCTATTTTAACCACAATTTACGAATTATGCAAACACCTTTATAGCCTTTTCAAAGTGTTACATTATAACATTATATTTACTTGTCAAATCAAGAATGGATACACAACAATTACTTCTGTGATTTTATTAATGACATCATCGGAAAAAATCTTATCTTTCAATCATTAGATTGTCATGAAATACGACCTTTGCAACGGTTTGAACCACAATAAATTTCCATACAAATTTACATGGAGACCATGGTTTGTTCATTTTGAAAATATCATCATAGCTATGACGCTATTGAATCTTACACAAATATTTTTATCTCTGCACTGGTAAACCTTGGCTTTTTTTTTCGTGACACACCCATAGTAGATTGCGGGGACAGATGTAAAAATCTTCTTTGCTCTTATCACATAATATAAATTGCAAGTTATTTAAACTTATGCAAAACTTTATTCAACAAACTGGCCGAAGTTTTCCTTTTCTTTTCTTTTTGGTAAAGATATCTCTCTCTCTCTCTCTCTCTCTCTCTCTCTCTCTCTCTCTCTCTCTCTCTCTCTCTCTCTCTCTCTCAGTAATATTTATAGCTTTATGATTTTAATTTTATGTTGTATGATTTATATATATCTATATTTTAGCTGAATTCGCTTTCTTTCACAGACTCGCGACCAAAAACGTGCGGGTTAGAATCCTTTCATCGGATAAACCTGGGTCAGCTACGCCAGTGTATTCTTGGACAAGGCACTTTACTCCAGTAGCCTCGGCACTAAATAACCTATTTGTGTTGATGTGCCGTAAAACACCAAAATCAAACAAAACCAAAACAACCAACTTAAATTTCTATATTTATATACATGATAGCTGGTTATTACTTGTGACTGTTGATGAATAACAAAATGTGGATAGGGTTTGATTTTGATATTGATTTTTAAAAAAAAAATATAAATCTGAAAAGTAATATAGAGTTCTGAAGTAATGTGACTGGAATTCAAAACATCCGAACGAATGGAAATAAACCTTTTGGGCCATAAACTGATGAGTGAACTTTTTGCCACCCTGATTAGAACGCAAGAATTTTAAATATTTTTTAACCTGTTCGATTCTACACAAGGAGACATTAGATGCTATACCGTTTGATTATTCAAAAAAACTTTGAGGCTCGGGTGTTTTAAGGTATACATATGGAAGATTAAAGTGATACAAGATATATCGTTGTAATATATAAGCAATCGCCTATGTCATTCACAGATTATGTACGGCAGTAGATATAATGTAAGTGTACTCAAATGGAAGATATGGATTGATGATCAATATAAATCAATATAAATTGCGAACAATATATGTATATATATATATATATATATATATATATATATATATATATATATATATATATATATATGTGTGTGTGTGTGTGTGTGTGTGTGTGTGTGTGTGTGTGTGTGTGTAATAAACCTAGGGCATGTGCTATTGGTATTGACGTCTCCGTTTATAGCTTTGTTAGATTTTAGTGATTATTTGTTTGATTATGGGAAGTCGGTGTTGAGAAGGTATTTCTTAGTCAGTTTATAGAGCAGACGTCATAATTTACAGTATTCACGAAATTTTATGATAGCATTGATTAGTTTCGTGAAATGGACCCTGCATAATTTCTTAATTTAGGGAATTATCTGGATATATTTAGGTATACTTGCTTAGTAATTTAAGATAGAAACAATTCTTTGTATTGGGTGTTTAGGTCGTGTTTTGTATTGCATGTCGTGAAGTGCTAATAGTTGGCTTGAAAAGGCTTACTAATAAGTCATACAAATTTGAAACAAGAAAAACCATGCAAGTGTAAAATTAGAGTTTCGTTATGTGTGGTCATTAGGTGATTAGAGGAATATTATTTGTAGTGTTTGCGCGTTTAAGAACCTTTCAGTTGACAACGAATGTTGTCTTGAGGTCCGTGGAATAGGGGAACATGGACTATCAAAGCCAGACTCACGCAGGTGTTTGATTCGCTCGGTAGAGAGACCCTTTGCGTGTTACAATATATATATATATATATATATATATATATATATATATATATATATATATATATATATATATATATATATATATATATAATGATAAGGATATTTCCAAGGACTGTTAGGAATTAGAATACCTTAAAACTGACATAATGTCATGTTATTCTCACTCTTAGTTCTTTGATTTATCTAAACATGCCTCTGGTGTGGGGGGTATGGGGGAGCAGGATGCATGTGTTGTTGCATTAGCTATATCCCGAAGTGCATGTAGCAATGAGCCGGCGAGCCATGTATTTATGAGCAGATATGGGTTTTCCGGGGTAATTGTACTCTAATTCTAATTTATAGTAGAGATATTAACAATTATGTTTGTCCTTACAGTCATTACCTCTACAGTATATGTGGTCACTTTAAACTTTTTTACTTGGCCTTGACTTGCACCGATGAGGTGGAGCAACAACTTGAATCAACTTAGGTACAATCCACCCTTGTACCGGGGGGAGGGGGGGAACTTTAAGACGTACACGACGATATAATAACAATATAATGTAAAAACATTAAAAATAAATAACCACATATGCATAGCGGAGAGGTAAGGGCTTGTTGCAAATTAGTGCCCACCTCCCCAACCCCAGTTTGTGCAATACTGCTGAATTTGTTAGCGCATTGAATAATTTGTCAAATATGCAGACATAAATCAATTGAAGAAAAGAATTATTTATTAATTTTTACGCTCTAACACCACTATCAAATGTGAAAATATCAGATATAAAGAATTCTTTCAGATCTTTTATATTTGCAAATATTAGATCACCGGATAAAGCGAAACGGACATTGAACTCTGCTGACATCAAATAATTGTCCGTCCTTTATTGTTTCTTTTCGTTGACTTTATATTTTCTTTCACATTACAGTTCTTAGGTGACAGAAGTCGTAATAACGTCACCTTACGTCCAATAACTTTCCAAGTTAACAATGTTACGACGCATTGAGTTCACAAGTGGCGTCATATTGACGTAATAATAACGTAATGAAGCTGCATAGTAAACGTTTATTACACCAAAGCAGACATCTTTAAAAGACAAAAAAACAAAAAAAAAAGACGACAAAACATTTAGATAAAGCGATAATGGATGGATTTGTAGCAAGCGATTGTTGAACCATCCGTTCAACAATCAATTCTAACAAATCCATCGGCTATCGATCAAACTACATGTTTTCTTATTTCTTTTTTATTCAGTTTTTGACAATATCTATCTGTCTATCTATCTATCTCGATTCAATTTTACCTATCGATCTCGATTCAATTTTATCTATCTATCTATCTATCTATCTATCTATCTATCTATCTATCTATCTATCTATCTATCTATCTATCTATCTATCTCGATTTAATTTATCTATCTACCTATCCATGGACGGATCCAGATTTTTCGTTGTTTAGAAGTGATTGGTTCATTTTGCTGAAAATAACTAACTTTTTCTGTTTGTCGCTGAAAAGTATTACCTTAACAGGAAAAGGACCTCGATTGAACCGCACGTACTCCGTCCAAATCCATTTCATTTGCATATCTATATATCTATCCTATAGTATCTTTCACGTGGCGCTAACATTGCTCCCCGCCCCCCTCCCCCACCCCAGTTTGTGCAATTCTGCTGGATTTTTTTTTAGCGTATTGCAGAATTTGTCTAATATGCAGACATAAATCAATTGAAGAAAATAATTATTATTAATTTTTAGGCTGTAACACCAGTGTCAATGTGAAAATATCAGATATAAAGAATTCTTTCAGATCTTTTGTATTTGCAAATATTAGATTATCAGATAAAGCGAAAAGGACATTGAACTCTGCCGACAGAAAAAAAAATTCCGTCCTTTATTTTTTCTTTTCTCTCATTTCTGAATCGATAGTAATAAACAGTTATCTTGACATTCGTGATAAAATTGTGAAGAATTAAATAAAATGTAATTTATTTCAAGTTAAGGATAAAGACCTAAGCGTGTTAACAGCTACTCAATTTTCGATTATAACAGGGCTTTTATACTGTTAATCATTTGTTATGCAATCCTAATATGTCTATCGCAATTTTTAAAACTTGGTAATTATTATTCATATCAAGCATAAGTAAATATAAAAAAATTGGCGATTTCATCGGTAATATTATAATTATTAGTTATATCTTGTATCAAATGAATAGCTACCGATCGTTTTCAAGTGATAACAGTTTATATAAGTGTATTGGAAAGAAATTAAATTAAAGAGTAACATTGAATGAAGAACGTTAAGAGATTTCCTACTATTGGTTTATTTGAATACTGTCTTGATCTTTATTATGCTGTCATACTTTATCTTTTTGTTAAAAAAGTCAAGATATATACAAATGACAGCATTACTTATCTTAGGTCATACATTGGGTTATGATCAAGAATTGGTAATATGTACAAACTAGATTTGTTTGGTGTAACAATTGAAATAATTACTATGCCAACAAAGTTGAGAGCCTGTATTAAGTAATTCTTAACGCAGTGATAAATGGAAATAATTCTTACAGTCTTGAAATACTGCTTGATTGCACGCTCACTAAAAAGTTTGATAAATTGAAGTACCCTTCGATCGATACAAGTGACAAGCTTATATTAAAGTTTTACAACCCTTCAAATATGTCTGGGCACATATATACCTGTTGACGTGCTGAGTTACTTTCTCCTGGTCACTCTTAACGTGCGTATTTCTGCTGTAATCATGGAGTAATGAATGATTGGTATTGTTCATGGCAGATATAGCTGAATAACTTGTTCGTTTTTGTTGTTGTTGTTGTTTTATGTTGTTTGTTGTTGTTTTTTGTTTTTTTTACATTTTAAATTACATATACTATACTTACATAGAATTCAGAGACTTAATATTTTAAGAAAAAGGTAGAATAGACCAACAAAATGCCAGTATTGATTATGAACTGCAAAATCCCTGTTGTCTAAAATCTGTTAAGAGGAAAAAAATATCACTACTCTGGAAAAAATAGTCGCCTATTATCTAGAAACACACTCTCTCGCTCTGGAAAACTAGGAAAAATTATTTTTCCTTGAAGCCGACAGAAATGATTCTACAGTATCAATATTGACTTAATACACCAATATATTGTCAGTTTAATTCAATGGTAACATTAAATTGGATTAAAAGCGTGAAAAATATCAGCTCTTGTCTACCTGTGGACTGGGATGGACAGATTGTGTTGACGTGTTCAAAAATAACGGATATATTTGTACATAATTGATATGATATGGATGTATTTGTACATGATTGATATGATATGGATGTATTTGTACATAATTGATATGATATGGATATATTTGTACATAATTGATATGCTATGGATATATTTGTATATGATTGATATGATATGGATGTATTTGTACATGATTGATATGATATGGATGTATTTGTACATGATTGATATGCTATGGATATATTTGTACATAATTGATATGCTATGCATATATTTGTATATGATTGATATGATATGGATATATTTGTACATGATTGATATGATATGGATGTATTTGTACATAATTGATATGATATGGATGTATTTGTACATGATTGATATGCTATGGATATATTTGTATATGATTGATATATATATATATATATATATATATATATATATATATATATATATATATATATATGATTGATTGATATGCTACGGAAATAGTTGCATATGATGGATATGCCGGGGATATATTTGTATTCGATTGATATGCTACGGATATATCTGTATATGATTGATTTTTATATTTAATTTCACAGGCGTAATTCGTTGTTTCATCACGAGTGATAAATCTTTTCACCGCTCATCATCATCTTTTCAACGCAGTAACGTCTGGTCGTGGAACTGAACTATAAAAGGGAAAAGATTTGATCAAGCTCAGCCTGAAACTTGATGCCATCGAAAGTTGCTTCTTGTTAACAACCTGAAACCGGTTAATGGGTGAAGCCTGACATCTAACTGATTCGTGTAAAGTAGCCTACAGCTCAGTGCATCACCACATCAACGAACAGATTTTTTTTTCGTGCCTTGTTTGATACGGGTAGATAACTAAGCTCAACCTACCTGACCAATAACGGCTCCTGTGTAACATATGCCAAACTCGGGCTTTAACACAACGGTCGCTACCACTACATATGAGCAGCGATAGTCCCTGGTGTTAACTGTCCGAATTGAACAATTGACGAAAAATAAACATGGCTTATTCTTATCTCTCTATCCTAGTACTCTTCCATCAATTTTTAATATATCTGTTTGCTTTTACTCAACAACCTTTTTGGTGCAGCTAAATATTCAATATATAATTAAAGTATTACAAGAGAAAAAGATCCTTCGTTTGGAAATTTAAATGATAACACAAAGTCGAGAAATCGATGCTCTTTTGTAAAGTTTTATGACTTTCAATAAGTCCTCTCGCTTTACTTGGCAGATTTAAAGCAGGATTGTTCATACTTAACACTTCAAAGCGGCATGATATTTTAAAAGGTCAAGTTAAAAAGATAAGAAAATAAACGTCCTTTTTATCTACCTACTGGGGGAGGGGTGCAGGGATGGGCAGGAATCATGTATCGGTGCATTAGCTATACCCGGAAGTTCGTGTATCAATGAGCCGGCGGGCCATGTACTTATGCTGATAGGGGTTGGGTAATTTTACTATAATTCTAATTTATAGTGAGATTAAAAAGTATTCTTGAATTAACTTAGGTAAAACCAGTGGCTGCGCGAGGGCGGGGGGGGGGGGGGGGGCAATTTGCATCCGGGCGCCGTCGAGAGCTTTTTTTTGTTCCCACCCACCCCACCTAAGCCCCCGATTTCAGGGCGGGGGGTTGGGGGCTGGCAACTGACATAAAAACTGTTCTCTGTGGAAAAGTAGGGGCGCCACTAAAGAACATTGCCGCCGGGCGCCTCAAACCCTCGCGTCGCCACTGGGTAAAACCCACCGTTGTACAGGGGGAAAAACTGTAAGACATACACGACGATACAATAACACTATAATGTAAAAGAATTTAAAAGAAATAACCGCATATGCATAGCTGAGAGGTAAGGGCGTTTTGCAAATTAATGCATGCTAACGAAGGAGCTAAAGAAGTATATAGATTGTCCTGGCAATAATAATAATAATAATAATAATAATAATAAAAAGAAGAAGAAGATGATGAGGAGGAGGAGTAGAAGGAGAAGGAGGAGTATGTGATGAGGAGAAGATTAAGAACAAGAAGATGATCATGAAGAAAGAAAAAAGAATAAGAAGACACCGAGTTATATTTTGTAATGAATCAGAATTTAAAAGTAAATTGTTTCCAGAATGAATTCTTTCCCGTAGGTCAAAACTTTGGATTTATTAAAAATAACAATCCACCGTATCTTTATAGTGACCCTTGATTACGATATCCGTAAATTATTGCCATAAAAAGGCAAGAAAAGTAATTAGCAAATAACTGATAGTTCGAGTACATCTTTGTCAGATAGCGATTCATTACAAGATGACGTTGAAACTTCAGTCCATCATCCACCCACCAATAATTCCATCATCCACCCATTCATCCATCGACATATCTCTCTGTCTGTATGTCTGTCTGTCTATGGATGGTTAAAATATATGTATTAAGGATGAGCGCTGGTGAAATGTTGAAGTACTTAAATTTAAAAAAATGATTTTGTTTTACATAGTTAATGGTCCAAGCAATCGGTAACCACAATGCAAAATGTATAGGTCAAAGTGCATTTTCTACCGCTACACTTACTGAAATATATATCCCCATGTAATGGTCATTACATAATAATTACAATTTTGTCCCAAGCCTTACCTAAAGATATATATCCATGTATGGTCATTAGATAATAATTACCTAAATATATCCTCATGTAATGGTCATTAGATAATAATTACAAGTTTGTACCAAGCCTTACCTAAATATATCCTCATCTAATGGTCATTAGATAATAATTACAAGTTTGTACCAAGCCTTACCTAAATATATATCCCCATGTAGTGTTTTTTAGATAATAATTACAATTTTTTTACCAAGCCTTACCTAAATAGATATCGCCATGTAATGGTCATTAGATAATAATTACAAGTTTGTACCAAGCCTTACCTAAAGATATATATCCATGTATGGTCATTAGATAATAATTACAAGTTTGTACCAAACCTTACCTAAACAGATATCCCCATGTAATGGTCATTAGATAATAATTACAAGTTTGTACCAAGCCTACCGAGTGTTGAGATCAAATCGCATCATGCGACGCAGAAAACTAAAATTTACTAGTTCATAACACCAGAAAAAACTACTTCTGTATTCTTGCGCCGTTCTAGTGTTCTTTGACAATATTTGTAAAGAATGGCATGAATATAGTTCTGTTATTATTTCTTGACATTCATTATTTTTTGTTATAACTATTTGCAATTCTAGGAATTGCACTTACTTTTTACAGGATTCCTGAAGTGATGAAACATGAAAATCGATTACACACTATGCATAAACGGCCTTCGCTAGACCATGGCCGTTCGCTAGACCATGGCCGTTAGCTAGACCATGGCCGTTCGCTAGACCATGGCCGTTCGCTAGACCATGGCCGTTCATGAAGTGTGTAGTTGGTCTTTAAACTTGATGACTAAATGAATCATGCAAATATACAGTTCAGTTATTAAGAATAGTATTGTAAACAGTCCCTTGTAACTAAAATGACCATAAAATAACAACTGAATAAGTATTTTAAAATTCATCACATTTGCACGCATTGAAAATAATTGATTCGATTTATCAGGTGTATCGAGAAAAGTATTTGTTGGTGAGTGATTTTTTTTTCTTTCACTATGATACGATTAGTTAACTCACATGGAATGCCGATATATACCAATTTTCGGCAGGTTGCAAATCGCTAACGTTTCCCAGGGCGTCGTATTTTTTTTCGTTGACTTTATATTTTCTTTCACATTACAGTTCTTGCCAATAATAAAAATATATAAACATGTATAAACATATTTTGTTTAAATATACATTAGGTGACAGAAGTCGTAATCACCTTACGTCCAATAACTTTCCAAGTTAACAATGCTAAGACACACTGAGTTCACAAGTGGCGTCATATCGACGTAGTAATAACGTAATGAAGCTGCATGGTAAACGTTTATTACACCAAAGCAGACATCTTTAAAAGAAAAAAAAAAAGAAAAAGAAGACGACAAAACATTTAGATAAAGCGATAATGGATGGATTTGTAGCAAGCGATTGTTGAACCATCCGTTCAACAATCAATTCCTACAAATCCATCCGCTATCGATCAATCTACATGTTTTCTTATTTCTTTTTTATTCAGTTTTTGACAATATGTATGTATGTATGTATGTATGTATGTATGTATGTATGTATGTATGTATGTATGTATGTATGTATGTATCTATCTATCTATCTCGATTCAATTTTATCTATCTATCTATCTATCTATCTCGATTCAATTTTATCTATCTATCTATCCATGGGCGGATCCAGATGTTTCGTTGTTTAGAAGTGATTGGTTCGTTTTACTCAAAATAACTAACTTTTTCTGTTTCTCGCTGAAAAGTATTACCTTAACAGGAAAAGGACCTCGATTAAACCGCACGAACGTCCTCTAAATCCGCTTCATCTACATATCTATATATCTATCCTATGGTATATTTCACGTGGCGCTGACATTGCTCCCCGACCCCCTCCACCACCCAGTTTGTGCAATTCTGTTGGATTTGTTAGCGCATTGAATAATTTGTCAAATATGCAGACATAAATCAATTGAAGAAAATAATTATTTATTAATTTTTACGCTGTAACACCACTGTCAATGTGAAAATATCAGATATAAAGAATCCTTTCAGATGTTTTGTATTTGCAAATATTATATATATATATATATATATATATATATATATATATATATATATATATAAGCATATATTCATTGTACCTCTAACTACCTATCTATCTATCTATCTATCTATCTATCTACCTACCTACCTACCTACCTACCTACCTACCTACCTACCTACCTACCTATCTATCTATCTATCTATCTATCTATCTATCTATCTATCTATCTATCTATCTATCTATCTACCTACTTATCTATCTTTCTATCTATCTATCTATCTATCCAGGGGCGGATCCAGATTTTTTGTTGTTGAGAAGTGATTGGTTCGTTTTACTTAAAATAACTAGCTTTCTCTGTTTCTCACTGAAAAGTGTATTACTTAAACAGGAAAATGGCCTAGATTCAACCGCACGTGCTCCCTCTAAATCCATTTCATCTAAATATCTATATATCTATCCTCTGGTATCTTTCACGTGGCGCCAACATTGCTCCCTGAAGTTACCCCCACCCCCAGGTTGTGCAATTCTGCTGGATTTGTTAGCGTATTGCAGAATTTGTCTAATATGCAATCAATTGAAAGCAACAATTATCAATTTTTACGCTCTAACACCACTGTCAATGTGAAAATATCAAAAATAAGCAATCTTTTCAGATCCTTTGTATTTGTAAATATTAGATCACCAGATAAAGCGAAACGGGCATTGAACTCTGCTGACATCAAATAATTGTCCATCCATTATTGTTTCTTTTTCCTCCTTTCTGAATCGATAGTAATATACAGTTATCTTGACCTTCAGGAAACAATTTTGAAGAATGAAATAAAGTGTAATTTATTTCGAGTTGAGGATAATGATCTATGCTTATAAAGAGCTATTGAAAATTTGTGGAAGTCATTTATCTATTTTGATTGTTATAGGGCTTTTTTATACTGTTAATCGTTTGTTATGCAATCCTAATATGTCTATCGCAATTTGTACAACTTGGTAATTATTATTCATATCAAGCATAAGTAAACATAAATAATTTTGCGATTTCATCGGTAATATTATAATTATTAGTCATATCTTGTATCAAATAAATAGCTACCAATCGTTTTCAAATGGAAACAATTTATATAAGTGTATTGGAAAGAAATGAAATTAAAGAGTAACATTGATTGAAGAACGCCAAGAGATTTCCCACTGTTGGTTTATTTGAATTCTGTTTTCATTATGCTTGCATACTTTGGCCCTTATTATAAGAATTTCAAGATATATACGAATGACAGCATTACTTATCTTAGGTCATAAATTGGGTTATGATCAAGTATTGATAATATGTACAAACTTGATAAAAACGGTAAATAGATTTGTTTGCAGTAACAATTGAAATAATTACTATGCCAACAAAGCAGAAAGCCAGTATTAAGTAATTCTTAACGCAGTGATAAAATGGAAATAATTCTTACAGCCTTGAAACAATGCTTGATTGCACGCTGACTAAAAAATGTGATAAATTGAAATACCCTTAGATCGATACAAGTGACAAACATATATTAAAGTTTTACAACACTTCAAATATCTCTGGGGACCCATAGGCCTGTTGACGTGCTGAGCTTTTTTTTCATGGTCAGTCTGAACATGCGTATTTCTGCTGTAATCATAGAGTAATGAATGATTCGTATTGTTCATGGTAGATATAGATGAATAACTTGTTTTTTTATTTGTTTTAATTTATATACTTCTTTTCGAGCTGCATAGAAAACATTTATTTTATTTCACCAAAGCAGACATCTTTGAAAGACAAAAAAAAAAAAAAAAAAAAAAAAAGAATAAAACATTCAGATAAAGCGATAATGGATAGATTTGGAGGAAGCCAAACGATTGCTGAACCATCCGTTCAACAATCAATTCCTACAAATCCATCCGCTATCGATCAATCTACGTGTTTTCTTATTGCTTTTTTATTCAGTTTATGACAATATCTGGATAGTAACTTACATTTTTACCAACACTATAAACATTCTAAGAGTAATATGTTCACTTTGTGCAGTGTGTAATAGGCAATACCGTCCGTACTCGTTTGTAAGTAGAATCGAACTGCAAACAAAATAGACCCTGGTCTGCCGTCGCATAATGCATCATCAGATCAGAGTCTATGTTGTTTGTTCTACTGATTACTCCTAACCAATTACAGAGACCCATATTTGACGGCGCAATATGTGACGGCAGATCTGGCTCTATGCAGTTTGCAGCTGGACTCGACTTATAAGCGATTAAAGACGGTGCATCTTACTTTCGTCGCTGATTAATAATTTGTCCGTTATCAGTTAATGTTTGTCTACATTCTGTGAGTGATGTGTTCTGCTACAGTCATTAGCATCGATTATAGAAAAGAAAACAAAAAACTTACATGGCAAACGTTACAATAATCTGTCAAAATAAAATAAGCAGAATATTAAACGACAACACTTAAAATCATATTATTTTACATCGACGGGAAATGATGAACCAGCTTCCTAATATATATAAGAAATAAAAAAAAACATTATCTTTAGGTCTCACGCAAAATGTTATCATTAGGTCTCACACAAATATTATCATTGGGTCTCATACAAATATTATCATTAGGTCTCACACAAATATTATCATTAGGTCTCATACAAATATTATCATTAGGTCTCACGCAAATATTATCATTGGGTCTCACACAAAATATTTTTCTGAAAAATTACATGAAAATAGAAGAGTAATAATATATATATATATATATAATATATATATATATATATATATATATATATATATATATATATATATATATATATATATATATATATATATATATATAAACATATATTGATTGTACCTCTAACTACCTATCTACCTATCTATCCAGGGGCGGATCCAGATTTTTTGTTGTTGAGAAGTGATTGGTTCGTTTTACTTAAAATAACTAGCTTTCTCTGTTTCTCACTGAAAAGTGTATTACTTAAACAGGAAAATGGCCTAGATTCAACCGCACGTGCTCCCTCTAAATCCATTTCATCTAAATATCTATATATCTATCCTATGGTATCTTTCACGTGGCGCTAACATTGCTCCCTGAACTTACCCCCCATCCCCAGGTTGTGCAATTCTGCTTGATTTGTTAGTGTATTGCAGAATTTGTCTAATATGCAATCAATTAAAAGAAACAATTATCAATTTTTACGCTCTAACACCACTGTCAATGTGAAAATATCAACTATAAACAATCTTGTCAGATCCTTTGTATTTGCAAATATTAGATCACCAGATAAAGCGAAACGGGCATTGAACTCGGCTGACATCGAATAATTATCCGTCCTTTATTGTTTCTTTTCCCTTCTTTTCGAATCGATAGTAATATACAGTTATCTTGACCTTCAGGATACAATTTTGAAGAATGAAATAAAATGTAATTTATTTCAAGTTGAGGATAAAGACCTATGCGTGTTAGTGCTACTCAATTTCAATTATTCTAGGGCTTTTATACTGCTGATTGTTTGTTATGCAATCCTCATATGTCAATCTTAATTTTTTCAACTTGATATTCATATAAAACATAAGTAAACATAAATAATTTGTCAATAGTATCATTAACTGTCATATTTTGTATCAAATAAATAGCTACCAATCGTTTTCAAGTGGTAACAATTTATGTAAGTGTATTGGAAAGAAATGAAATTAAAGAGTAACATTGATTGAAAAACGTCAAGAGATTTCCTACTGTTGGTTTATTTGAATACTGTTTTCATCTTTATTATGCTTTCATACTTTATCTTTTTGTACAGATTTCAAGTGATATACGAATGACAGCATTACTTATCTTAGGTCATAAATTGGGTTATGATCAAGTATTGATAATATGTACCAACTTGATAAAAACGGTAGACTGTAGCTTACAAAGGGGGGGGGGGGGGCGGGCGGACGGGGCAGTTGACCCGGGCGCCAGAGGTCTTGGGGCGCCAAAACAGCTGATAAAAATTCGGGCCTCGTATTCTGGCCCTTTGGGGCATCATCGTCGCCCCGGGCGCCATTTACCCTTATTACGCAACTGACGGTCGATAGATTTGCTTGGAATAATTAATATGCCAACAAAGTAGAAAGACGGTATTAAGTAATTCATAACGCAGTGATAAAATGGAAATACTTCTTACAGTCTTGAAACACTGCTTGATTGCACGCTGTCTAAAAAAATTTGATAAATTGAAGTACCCTTAGAACGATAATACAAGTGACAAGCTTATATTCAAGTTTTACAACCCTTCAAATATCGCTGGGCACATATAGGCCTGTTGACGTGCGTAGCTATTGTTTCATGGTCAGTCTGAACATGCGTATTTCTGCTGTAATCATAGAGTAATGAATGATTCGTACTGTTCGTGTTATATACAGAGGAATAAGTTGTTTTTTGTTTTGATTTTTGTTGGTTTTTTTTTTTTTAATTACATGTACAATACTTACATGGAATTCAGAAACTTTAAATGGACAAATCAAAGAGTACAAAAATATTTGTTAAAAAATATTAAGGTAGACTAGACCAACAAAATGCCAGTATTGATCAGGAACATGGGAAATCCCTGTTGTCTGAAATCTGTTAAGGGGAAAAAAAATATCTTAAATCTGGAAAAAATATTCCCCTATTGTCTAGAAACACTCTCTCGCTCTGGAAAACCAGGAAAAAGTCTTTTTCTTTGAAGCCGACAGAAATTATTCTTCAGTATCAATATTGACTTAATACACCAATATATTGTAAGTTTAATTCACTGGTAACATTAAATTGGGAAAAAAGCGTGAAAAATATCAGCTCTTGACTACCTTTGGACTGGGATGGACAGATTGTGTTGACGTGTTCAAAAATAACGGTTATGCTACGGATATATTTGTATATAATTGATATGCTATAGATACATTTGTATATGATAGATATGCTATAGATATATTTGTATATAATTGATATGCTATAGATATATTTGTATATGACCGATATGCTATAGATATATTTGTATATGATCGATATGCTAGGGATATATTTGTATATGATCGATATGCTAGGGATATATTTGTATATGATCGATATGCTATAGATATATTTGTATATGATAGATATGCTATAGATATATTTGTATATGATCGATATGCTAGGGATATATTTGTATATAATTGATATGCTATAGATATATTTGTATATGATCGATATGCTAGGGATATATTTGTATATAATTGATATGCTATAGATATAATTGTATATGATAGATATGCTATAGATATATTTGTATATGACTGGTATGCTATAGATATATTTGTATATAATAGATATGCTATAGATACATTTGTATATGATAGATATGCTATAGATATATTTGTATATGATAGATATGCTATAGATATATTTGTATATGATAGATATGCTATAGATATATTTGTATATGATAGATATGTTATAGATATATTTGTATATGATAGATATGCTATAGATATATTTGTATATGATAGATATGCTATAGATATATTTGCATATGATAGATATGCTATAGATATATTTGTATATGATTGATATGCTATAGATATATTTGTATATGATAGATATGCTATAGATATATTTGTATATGATAGATATGCTATAGATATATTTGTATATGATAGATATGCTATAGATATATTTGTATATAATTGATATGCTATTGATATATTTGTATATGATAGATATGCTATAGATATATTTGTATATGATAGATATGCTATAGATATATTTGTATATGATAGATATGCTATAGATATATTTGTATATGATAGATATGCTATAGATATATTTGTATATAATTGATATGCTATTGATATATTTGTATATAATTGATATGCTATGGATATATTTGTATATAATAGATATGCTATGGATATATTTTTATATGATAGATATGTTATAGATATATTTGTATATCATTGATATGCTATAGATATATTTGTATATGATAGATATGCTATAGATATATTTGTATATGATAGATATGCTATAGATATATTTGTATATGATAGATATGCTATAGATATATTTGTATATGATAGATATTCTATAGATATATTTGTATATAATTGATATGTTATAGATATATTTGTATATAATTGATATGCTATGGATATATTTGTATATGATAGATATGCCATAGATATTTTGTATATGATAGATATTCTATAGATATATTTGTATATGATAGATATGCTATAGATATATTTGTATATGATAGATATGCTATAGATATATTTGTATATGATAGATATGCTATAGATATATTTGTATATGATTGATATGCTATAGATATATTTGTATATGATAGATATGCTATAGATATATTTGTATATGATAGATATGCTATAGATATATTTGTATATGATAGATATGCTATAGATATATTTGCATATGATAGATATGCTATAGATATATTTGTATATGATTGATATGCTATAGATATATTTGTATATGATAGATATGCTATAGATATATTTGTATATGATAGATATTCTATAGATATATTTGTATATAATTGATATGCCATAGATATATTTGTATTTGATAGATATGCCATAGATATATTTGTATATGATTGATATGCTATAGATATATTTGTATATGATAGATATGCTATAGATATATTTGTATATGATAGATATGCTATAGATATATTTGTATATGATAGATATGCTATAGATATATTTGTATATGATAGATATGCTATAGATATATTTGTATATGATAGATATGCTATAGATATATTTGTATATGATAGATATGCTATAGATATATTTGTATATGATAGATATGCTATAGATATATTTGTATATGATAGATATTCTATAGATATATTTGTATATAATTGATATGCTATGGATATATTTGTATATGATAGATATGCTATAGATATATTTGTATATGATTGATATGCTATAGATATATTTGTATATGATTGATATGCTATAGATATATTTGTATATGATTGATATGCTATAGATATAGTTGTATATGATTGATATGCTATAGATATATTTGTATATGATAGATATGCTATAGATATATTTGTATATGATAGATATGCTATAGATATATTTGTATATGATAGATATGCTATAGATATATTTGTATATGATAGATATGCTATAGATATATTTGTATATGATAGATATGCTATAGATATATTTGTATATGATAGATATGCTATAGATATATTTGTATATGATAGATATGCTATAGATATATTTGTATATAATTGATATGCTATGGATATATTTGTATATGATAGATATGCTATAGATATATTTGTATATAATTGATATGCTATAGATATATTTGTATATAATTTATATGCTATAGATATATTTGTATATAATTGATATGCCATAGATATATTTGTATTTGATAGATATGCTATAGATATATTTGTATATGATTGATATGCTATAGATATATTTGTATATGATAGATATGCTATAGATATATTTGTATATGATAGATATTCTATAGATATATTTGTATATGATAGATATGCTATAGATATATTTGTATATGATAGATATGCTATAGATATATTTGTATATGATAGATATGCTATAGATATATTTGTATATGATAGATATGCTATAGATATATTTGTATATGATAGATATGCTATAGATATATTTGTATATGATAGATATGCTATAGATATATTTGTATATGATAGATATGCTATAGATATATTTGTATATGATAGATATTCTATAGATATATTTGTATATAATTGATATGCTATGGATATATTTGTATTTGATAGATATGCTATAGATATATTTGTATATAATTGATATGCTATAGATATATTTGTATATGATTGATATGCTATAGATATATTTGTATATGATTGATATGCTATAGATATAGTTGTATATGATTGATATGCTATAGATATATTTGTATATGATAGATATGCTATAGATATATTTGTATATGATAGATATGCTATAGATATATTTGATTATGATAGATATGCTATAGATATATTTGTATATGATAGATATGCTATGGGTATATTTGTATATGACTGGTACGCTATGGATATTGTTGTATATGATGGATATGCTACGGATATATTTGTATATGATTGATATGCTGCGGATATATTTGTATATGATTGATATGGTACGGATATATTTGTATATGATAGATATGGTACGGATATATTTGTATATGATTGATATGGTACGGATATATTTGTATATGATTGATATGGTACGGATATATTTGTATATGATTGATATGGTACGGATATATTTGTATATGATTGATATGGTACGGATATATTTGTATATGATAGATATGCTATAGATATATTTGTATATGATAGATATCCTAGGGATATATTTGTATACAATTGAAATCTTGAAGCATTATAAAGTTCCGTAACACATTTGATTTTGTTTTCAAGAGCTCTAATAAATAAGTCACAATAAAATTACTTTTCTAAGTTACCAAGTGATTCTTATCATTTCACTGGGCGTAATTCATTGTTTCATCATGTGTGATAAATATTTTCACCGCTCCTCATCATCTTTTCAACGCAGTAACGTCTGGTCGTGGTGAGACTGAACTATACAAGGGAAAAGACTTAATCAAGCTCAGCCTGAAGTCAAATGCCATCGAAAGTTGCTTCTTATCGGGATCTAATTGGTTAGTTGGCCTTGTTAACAACCTGACACACTGGTTAAATTGTGAAGCCTGACATCTAATTGGTTAGTTGGCCTTGTTAACAACCTGACACACTGGTTAAAGTGTGAAGCCTGACATCTAATTGGCTAGTTGGCCTTGTTAACAACCTGACACACTGGTTAAAATGTGAAGCCTGACATCTAATTGGCTAGTTGGCCTTGTTAACAACCTGACACACTGGTTAAAGTGTGAAGCCTGACATCTAATTGATCCCCTATTCTTATAAAGTACGTACAGGTCAGTACATCGCCACATCAACGAATAGGTGTTGTTTATCGTGCTTTGTTTGATACGGGTAGATAACTACTCTTTAACACAACGAATAGGTGTTGTTTATCGTGCTTTGTTTGATACGGGTAGATAACTACTCTTTAACTCAACGAATAGGTGTTGTTTATCGTGCTTTGTTTGATACGGGTAGATAACTACTCTTTAACACAACGAATAGGTGTTGTTTATCGTGCTTTGTTTGATACGGGTAGATAACTACTCTTTAACACAACGAATAGGTGTTGTTTATCGTGCTTTGTTTGATACGGGTAGATAACTACTCTTTAACACAACGAATAGGTGTTGTTTATCGTGCTTTGTTTGATACGGGTAGATAACTACTCTTTAACACAACGAATAGGTGTTGTTTATCGTGCTTTGTTTGATACGGGTAGATAACTACTCTTTAACACAACGGTCGCTACCACCATATACAGGGCCGGATTAAGACCTTTAGAGGCCCTAAGCACTGAAAAGATTATGGTGCCCTCCCCACCCCATGTAATTCAAAATAAAAACAATACTAAACCGTAATTTCTATAAAAAAAATTGTGTGTGTGTTTATTTTTTGTTTTTGTTTTTGTTTTGGTGCCCCTGCTTTGTTGGTGCTTTTAGCACATGCTTAGTCTGCCTATTGGGTAATCCAGCATTGACTACATATGAGCAGTGATAGTCCATAGTATTAATTGTCAGAACTTGTACAATTGACGAAAAATAAATAGGGCTTATTCTTTTCAGAACTCTCTTTCTCTCTCTCTCTCTCTCTCTCTCTCTCTCTCTCTCTCTCTCTCTCTCTCTCTCTCTCTCTCTCTCTCTCTCTCTCTCTCTCCTAGCATTCTTCCATCAATTTGTAATATATCTGTTCAAAACAAGTTTTTTTTTCAACACTCTTTTGTTCAGCTAAATATTCAATATATTTTTAATATATCACAAGAGAAAAAGATCCTTCATTTGGAAATTTAAATGATAACACAAAGTCGAGAAATCGATGCTCTTTTGTAAAGTTTTATGACTTTCAATAAGTCCTCTCGCTTTACTTGGCAGATTTAAAGCAGTATTGTTCATACTTAACACTTCAAAGCGGCATGATATTTTAAAAGGTCAAGTTAAAAAGATAAGAAAATAAACGTCCTTTTTAATCTACCTACTACGATGTAATTGCTCTCTTCAAATAAATCTGAATTTATAAACTTACCTCTCCATTTACACCGTTTTCATCTCTGGTCTCCGTCGTAAATCAATAAATAAGTGAAAGGTTTTCCAATTGTAACAAATTTCAACGAGCTTGTTTGCATGGTTGATTGTAACTAATTGTACCAGGCTATCTCAACACTACTTGTGACATAACCGAATTTTAAAGTATTTGTTTTTCTTTGATTATTCGGAGTTTGTTAGCGGATACGCATTACATACAACGCAGTTGTAACATCTCTGCATCCTGTACTCAGTCCGGGGTAAGATTTTATCCACTTTCAAACAATATATATATATATTTTTTTGGCATATAATATAGAAAGAAAGGTATTTGTGTGGAATGATTCTCAAGTTTTTTTAACACTATTAAAACTTGAATTTTTTAATACGAACAGGCTTATTTTATTTAAATTTATCTGTTTTAAAGTACTCTTTTCGATGTAAATACAGCGTCAAATATCTTTCTGTATTTACTGGTTTCAGGGAGATTATATTCACTAAACTTCTATTGAATCCCCCCCCCCCCCCCCATTAAGCAAAAATATGAATATTGTCTTTTTTTTGTGGGTGGGTAAGGGTGGGTGGGTATGTGTATGTGTTTCTTTATCTAAAAAAAAAGTATCTAGCATTTTCAGATCTAATATCCATACTTTTAGTTTTCTTGTCAATTTCTTCCATTAATAAGATCACTGCTTACTTTACTTCGATATAAAGAATTCAATAAAATTTGAACTTAGTTTGATTATTAGCCATATGGTATGTATACATTTTTGCTTTCTATTTAATTTCATTATTTAATGGTCAAGAAAGTTTTACCTGTCGAAATACAAGCATTTTCTTTCATTTTAGAAGGTATGCCAAATGGCATTTTAACAAAGCGCTTTATTATTCGTAACTTAAAAAAGATAAAAATAATAATAATAATAATAATAATTCCAGTTTAGATGACATGATTGAATAAAATGAGCGAAAACTTCCCTTATCCAGATCAGAGACATCTATATTAGGAAGTAATTGCTTGAATGAATCAGGGATATATATATATATATATATATATATATATATATATATATATATATATATATATATATATATATATATATATATATATATATATATATATTATGGATGTATCTGATAGAATTGTGCAGTAGAACCTCAAACTGTTCCCCATATGACGTCAGAGAACAATGCCCACTGCATGCCCAGACCATTCATCCTTGTGTCAGCCTCGTTTTTTGCTGTCATTGAAGTCATTTTTGGATTGAATTTTATTGGGAAAGACGAGATAAGTGAAACAATGCAGTGCTAACTCTGCTATGTCAAGACTTGTAATTTATATATATTTTTAATTTACTTTGTTCGCGAATACCTTGACAAACAAGATCCTATGAACAATAGGCTTTTCTGCAAATTCTGGATCTTAAAAAATCTGTGGCGTTGCGAGAGAAGCAATGGCGCCATCTGTGGGGTGGTTTGTGTTGAACCTGTGTAGTCCGGTCATAAAAGAAGAATCGAAATATAGGCCGGATTGAGCGGTGAACCGGAATGGTCGGTGTTAATTCATGATAATAAGGCTGGGATGGATTACAGTGGGCATGGATCCGAAATAATCCGTAGCCGAATCAGGCTGATTCAACTGTAATTTATAGTGGAAAGGTACTTTTGTTAATTATTCTCTGATATTTTCAGGTTTTAATTTTGTGACTGGGATAAAATGAATAGCAACACAACACAGATAATTGTTGATGTGGATGTCAATTCACGTGTAAACGTAAATGAAGAACAACGTATGTATTTGTATTCTCACATTTTATGCATTTGTATTTTCACATTTAAAAAAAAATCCATTGTATGTTGGTTTAAAGAAGAGAGAGAAATCTACATGGCAACCGAGTTTAACAAAGAAGATTTATTACTTTTATCTATCTGCTATTTGAGACTTTAATTGAGTAATTTTCATCTAATCATTCAGACTGCGTTTTAATTTGCTCTTTAAAGCATTTATGAAACATCCAATAGAAATTACACATTTTTACCTAGCTTTTGTAACAAGCATTTAGATTGATTAATATCGCATCATGTAACGCAGAAAGCTAGAAGATAACTCCAGAAAGGGACTACTTGTGTATTCATGAGCCCTTCTTGTTTACTTTGACAACGTTTGTAAACAGTGGTTAAAATATAACTATTTTGTGATTAGATGAATTTAGCTTCATATCGTACAGGATTCATGAATTCGAAAAGCTTGAAATTGATTATACACCATGCATGAACGGCCTTTGCGTCACAAGGGTCATTCATGCAGTGTTTTAATCGACTTTCAAGCTTCATGACCTTATGAATTCTGTAAAACATTAAATTCAGTTCTTAAAAAAATTAAGTTTAAGGTATTTTACCTGAATCAACTCAACCAAGACAGAGCGTGGATTTTGATATCAGGTTCATTTGACAAAGATGCATTAATTGATTGACATGGTAATTGATTTAATTTGTAAAGAAACTGGACAAATTCTTAACTTTGAAAAACGATATTTTAACATAATTTCTCTTATTATCTGCAGTTCCAGAATGGTTGTTAATACTAATAGGCGTAAGTACAGCTGCACTAGGACTTCTACTGCTCACAATGTGCCTGCTGGCAGTACTGCGCATGTGTGGGTAGGTAAAGGACGAGACCGAACATAATGGACATTTGTCCCCAGAAAATCGGTCTTTGAACCCAAAAAATATATGTCGATAAGACAAAACCTACTGAGATGTTTTGAAGAAACTTTCTCTGAATTAAAAGACAAAAAAGTAGATTGCACCACGAATTGAAATTCCAACACAGTATCAAAATAAGTAATTTTGTTTAAGTTTTGAAGTTTATAAGGAGTTTTCTCGACTTTAAAGTAAAAATTTCCAAAGAATTAAATTATAAAACACCATAACTTTAGTGGTAAATTACAGACGTGCGCGACTTTGCTTTAGAGGTAAAAGTTATTTGGTCACCGAAATGTAAAATGCGGTTGTAAACTTTAGTACTTTCATGATAATGTACAGGATTGAGTATACTAACTATTGTTGTCTAATTAGTTCAATGGTTGGAAAGTGTTACGACGGTGTCAGCGATATCGGGATAGAAACCACAGAAAGTTTTTTTTTTCTCTTTCTCTTTTTCACTAATCAACATTTTACTTTATACATGTTGACAGATGATTTCGAGTAAAGAGAGCTACACATACACGATACACGCCATCAAACACGACCAGTCATGCAAAAGCCTCCGTCAGGGATGAATTCTCATCAAATTTAAACTTGTTATTATCAAACTTTGGTTTATTTATTTATTTATTTATTTATTTATTTATTTATTTATTAAAGCTTACTTATTTATTAATGCGTCCTTATGCTACTCGTGAAAAATGTGTTCAGTAGTTACCTGTGAGAGTCATTTGAATGTGAATTTATCCTATCTATTTCAGAGTCCATTTTATTCCGAGTACAATTTTATATTTTATTATTTTATAGCTTAAAACTTGTTTTTTGTTTTAAGAGTCTCTATAATATTGTATCGAAATTACATTCACTTTCTTTACATAACATCAAAATTCGACTCAATAAAAATGATTTAGTCACCGCTCTCATTGAATATTTATTCACAGTTGCATTAAATCGTCCTTCTTCGGATCTAGTACTTCCGATCAAACCAGTTGCTGCGGAAAGAGGAACAACAAAACATCCGAATACATCACGAACAACGGGTCATACGTACTGGCTTTATCAAATCCAAGGGGACGAGTAAGTCTCTCTGTCTCTCTCTCTCTGTTTGCAAATGTATGATGACATTCTATCCACCAAATCATACTGCAAAAAGTCCATTGACATGTCTTCCCGAATCTACATACCCGAGTTTAAAAACAGCAGGTGGAAAATAAGGAATCATAATAATAATTCTAGTAATCAACATCATCAATTTGTATATTCAGTCGTTATATTTTGAAAAATATTTTGGGGATTTTTAGCAATAAAAGAAAAAAAAAAAAAAAAAAGAAGGCTTCGAATTCTAGTACAATACCATTGGAAAACTTCAACATGAATCTGTGTATGCTTTGTCAATTTGCATCGTTTCACTAGTATAAATATTTGTTAATCTATGCAATATTTCCTACTGCTCAAACAATGTAAAAACACAAGTCAGTCAGTATATTATCAGGTAAAAAGAAGAAGTAACATGCACCCGGATTTTACTACTATGAAGATTCTGTACAATCATCAGTTCATTTTGTAATGAAGAAAATGTAAATAGTATTTTATGATTACTTCCTTGACCCCCTCCAAACCCCCCCCCCCAAAAAAAAAAACATTTATAATATTAATTTTGATATTCCACGATTACAGTATTTCCGGTACATTCAATGTCTTCATGTGCCGAAAATGAATCTACGGGATAATTGTTTTTTTTTTAATTTTGTTTTTGCAGATGTTGAGGCACTATGAGCCAAAACCAACACCAAAACATTATTTGGTGAGTAAGCACTTATTACAAAACGAAACACCTTTTGGCATTCCTACCGGAAAGTTGTTTTTATTTTTTGTTTTGCTTTGTCGAGGGTGGATGGGAGGCTGGAGAGAGATAGAGAGAGTAAGAGAGAGAGAGAGAGAGAGAGCGAGTTCACTTATTACACATCCAGAGATATCTTTTTTATGCGGCTTTTTCAGTCTAGGACACAACAGATTATTGAGATAAAGTTCGCAATGACTATTTTAGAAACATTCTTGAAAAAAATACTAATTATTATATTTTAATTTCATTTACGATGCATTCGAATGCAACAAGGATAGACAGAAAGGAAAAATAGATAGATGACTAGTGATACAGAAATAAAGATAGAAAAAAATAAAATATAAAGACATGTGGATGCAAGACATGTGGATGCAAGAGAGACGTTATTGCGATGATACTCTGGCTACGAGAAAATTTAATTTTAATTTTGTGAAGCATTGTCTTTCAGCAAAGTCCAAGGCTTTTCTTGGTCGAGGCAACTGATCAGCCCAAGTTACGACAGGAAGTGAAAGCCAGCAGGTCAGTTAAGGTCGTCCCCATTGTAAGTGCGGTTGAAGACCCTGGATCAGAGAGATTCAACACTGGAGAACCGAAGTGGCTGCCACATACGCATCCAATACGGAGCTGGGAAATTGTTCATAGCCCAAAAGCAGTTTAAATGACAACCGCTCATCCAAATTTCCAATTTTGTAGACAGTATAGATGTTGTATACTGTCCTTTATTTTTCCGTTCCCATAATTTTCTATCATGTTTTCTATTTTTGCGTTTTCTTCTCCATTATCGTTCCCTATATTGGTCTGTAATCTGTCTATTTGTGTGTCAAAACTACTGACGTTCTACTTCAGTATTCTTTTTTTCTTTCTCTTTTACAAAGTGGAAGAGAAGCTTTACCCTTTATCTCTAATTTCCCTTGTTGAAAAAGAGTACCTTAGTACGAACCCAGATACAACAAATTTGCATAATTGATTAGTCCTAATAAGTAGATTATAATATGTATGCAATTAATTATGGATTTAAAAAAGTACATTTGAGGGTCCCGAGAAGTTTGTTATGAACGTTTGTATTGTTTTAAGTTAATGATATCATCCCATATTATTTTACATGTCATTTTCGTCAGCTTTTTAAGTAGGATTGCGAGTTTTAACTTATGTATATACGCATGCGGTTTGTATACATTTTGATGAGGCTCATATGATAGATTAGCTATAATGCTAAATAAAAAACATTATTATTATTATTATTATTATTATTATTATTATAGAAATATCTTAAAGGTTGAAATTCGTCTAAATTACTATTATTTTTAAGTTTGGGCAATTTGTTTCATGAAAAGTTGAAACCCTAAATTTTTGACAAAAAGCACAAATATGAGTTTGAGTGTGCACTCAAGCTGTGAAATTTTGTGAATACGGGGTGTGGTGCCTAACTCTCCGTCGTCGAAGTTCATTCGGAACTACCTCGGCTATTTCTATGAGACAAAATTATGCCTCGGATGTATGTCGGCGCAGTAATTTAGATTAACCGAGGGGTTACGAATGAAAAAAAAATATTTCGATCATTCGTAGCGTCTCGGTTAATCCTTGTTTCGTAAGTAGCCGAAGTAGTCCGAATGGCAGCTGTCGATATACATTCGAGGTATGATCCGTAGGATTGAACTCGAAGTTGCGAATGGTCGAAGCTCTGACATCCTAGAGCGCGGATATAATTAGGCAATGCTTTACATCTAGCTGGCTTCAGGATTGGTCAACCTTGTTTAGAATTTCCAATACACAATATTCACAGACAGTCAGGGTTTGCAATTCTTTATTTCTAAAGTTCTTATAAAAACATATGACAGAGCGATTGAATTTTTCTAGCTCTGTTCATGCTTTTCACTACGTACAACAGAAGTGCTAAACACATATAATGAAATATTGACAATGTTTTTGGCGGCGGTGTTTTGTTTTTGTGTGTGTTTGTGTGTGTGTGTTTTTACGAAACACTGGCTTTCCAAGATTCTGTTTTAAGATCATATATCTTCGTGTAATGTGGTCTGCCAATTTTCTCTGTCAGTGTTAACCATTCCAGACAGAAGTAGGTGACAGTTACCTACTTTCTATGTGTAACTGACCATGCTTCAGGCTTACTGGAGAGAAGTCAACTGAGTGTGTTTCTTCCCAAATTTAAATGTCTTTTGTCTGACTTTTCATTATATAGAGAGTATGCTGTTTTATGGCAAACAGAGAAATACAGTAAGTTTTTCGGAAAGGTGGTCTCGGTTTGTTATTGATACTTGCATATCCTTTCCAATATAATTATACTATCGCATCTTGATAAATTTGCCTTGGTCAAAATGAAAAATTAGAAGATCCCATTATGTGTAGACGCGTGTGACTAGAGATGAGAAAAAGAAGAGATTAAGTCTTAATGATAATATGCCCGGTTTTCACATTTCAAATAAATACCTCCATCCCCACACCACTACTACTTCTACTACTCCAATATGTGCCATTACTACTGCTACTGATGTTGGTAGCATTAATGCTGCTTCTACTACTATGACATCTACTACTAATTAACTACTATTACAGATACTATTAATAATAATACTTCCACCACCACCACCACTACTACTACTGTGTGACTGTGAAGTCGATTTGTTAATTATCCATCGGTTACCATTTTGCAAACATCATTATGGCCATGAGATCATTTGTTCACGAGTTTTGTTTAAACTCACAAACATATTAACCAGCAGGTGGCGTGTGTGTACTACGCCTGCTCCGTGTTTGTAAGTTTTGCTCTCATGGATAAATTTCCAAAGAGAGAACCAGTCTAGAGATCCTTACACCATCTGGCAGTAGTAGTACAGAACAGAAGAATTCTAGGACAATGGAAGAGGTATGGAGTCTCGAACTGATTTACAATTACAAATGATCTACTAAATGACCAAATACTAAACATTCCAATAATATAGAAGCTGCTAAAGCTGCAACAAAGACAGGTTTCAAAATATCAATGATAAATGAGAAAATCATGAATGAAAAAATAAAAACATTATTACAATCTAATTCCAGTTTTCTAGAACACACATGTTGCATACTACAATTCATATCAGTTTGACAACAATAATAGGTTGCAGTTTGACAACAATAATAGGTTGCAGTTTGACAACAATAATAGGTTGCAGTTTGACAACAATAATAGGTTGCAGTTTGACAACAATAATAGGTTGCAGTTTGACAACAATAATAGGTTGTCTAGAAATTAGATGATAGAGTCAATAAAACAAAATACAATAGGTGGACTGGACATTCTATAGTTGAGTGAATAAAACAAAAAATAACAGGTTGACTGGTCAGTCTGTGGTTGAGTGAATAAAATAAAAAATAATAGGTGGACTGGACATTTTATACTTGTTAGGATGTACAAATTGAATGAAACAAGTAGCCAAGAAATTCGATAGTAGGGTGAACAAAACAAAAATAACAAGTGTTCAGAAACATAAAATAATAGGTGGCCTGGAAATTCAATGGTAAAGTACAAAAATTAATAACTGCGTATGCAAAACTTAGCATTTGTTGTCAAAAATCTAGAAGGTATTACTACACTAATTAACGTCCTTATTCATATCCTTCATTTTCCCACATTTTTGATGAAATCCAGTGCATCAATTATAAGTTCAGATGCACCAAGACTATCATATTTATGCTAGGCACTAACTTGGACACAACAAATAAACAAAATTTAGGATCGATTATGTTGTATTTTCTGGAAATAGTTGCATTTTAATGAAATAACTGGAACTTTTAGTGCAAGTGACTTTGTCATCCTATGTAAAAGCTCAGAGGCTGAACTGAATAAACATATTATTTTCAGTTTAGAGTTTAATGCGGCTGTCTGTTGTTAAATTCAAAAACATTTTTGACATCAGCATAAAATTTCATTTTTTGTCATTTATTGTGATTTTGAAAGTGTAATGCCTAACTGTTCAGATGATTCAAGCAACAGCGAAGTTGATCAGTCGTGCCAGGGGTGTGCGGATGTACAAAGCACGAACACAGAGTGTACGGTACAGTCTTGGACAATGACAAATAAAAACACATTCCGTCTGACTTCTCTAAACGCAATACACAAGAATTACAGGCAAATTGTGTATAGGAGTAGTGATTGCATAAATATTGTTTACGACTGGTTTGGCTACATTTCCACACTTGTAAACAACGAATAAAGGAGGGCAAGGAAATAACGGTAAAACGAAACAATCAGGTTCGTGGATAGTTATCGGTTCGTCTGTCCTTGAACAACTAGAGAAAAGTTTGAATGTTATAAGTTTATATAGACAGCTACATGGTTTCAGAATATGCAAGAGAAGAGAAGAGGACATTAACCCAGATGATGAAAAAGTTATCCATCCAAAAGGAACATTTACACGCAGCTCTTCGATTTGAATACTTCAAATCATGATTTCACCAATATGTACAGGATGTGATGTCAAACTAAACACATTAGATGATCTCCATGATTACTACGTCATAAAGGACACATTAATGTTGTGTGATAAGTGTGAGGGGTTTAGAAATGAGTGTACAATTACAAGCTACTTGCTGCTCACTATTCTAGTGCTTCTGGTTTATCAAATGACGCATCATTGCAAATATATTGTGTTGAACTTCGATTTTTAATGGACTATTTGTTCCTCGTGATTGAGAGTGGGATCAGAAGAGGTCTAAATGTGAGTGGAATTAGAGGAGGTATAAGTGTGATGCCAAAGTCATTGAGAGTAGAATTAGAGGACGTATAAGTATGATGCCAGAATAATTGAGAGTGGAGTCAGAGGAGGTAAAAGTATGATGCCAGAATCATTGAGAGTGGAATCAGAGGAGGTAAACGTATGATGCCAAAGTCATTGAGAGTGGAATCAGAGGAGATAAAAGTATGATGCCAGAATCATTGAGAGTGGAATCAGAGGAGGTAAAAGTATGATGCCAGAATCACTGAGAGTGGAATCAGAGGAGGTATAAGTATGATGCCAGAATCATTGAGAATGGAATCAGAGGAGGTAAAAGTATGATGCCAAAGTTATTGAGAGTGAAATAAGAGGTATAAGTGTGATGTCAAAGTCATTGAGAGTGGAATCAGAGGAGGTATTAAGTATCATGCCAAAGTCATTGAGAGTGGAATCAGAGGAGGTATAAGTGTGATGTCAAAGTTATTGAGAGTGGAATTAGAGGAGGTATAAGTATGATGCCAAAGCCAATAAAATTAAAATATTGCATGGCTGGGAGAAACTTTAGATGGAGAAATAAAGATAAAATTAAATGGGGAGTAAAAAAAAATAATTAGATGTCCGTGACGTTAAAGATATAGAATATATATGAGAGGTTGATTTTGGAGTTTCTTGAACTCTTGCACGATAATTTCAAAGACTATCCAGTACCCCCAGAAAAACTTGTCCCAGATGAGAACGATCTATCGCCATTGCAAAAGCAATTTAATGCAGATAAAAAGGCTGCAAAGCCAATAGTGTGTAAATTGTAAAATAAAAGCATAAATGTGGTGCATTACAGAACCATAAAGCTTTACAAACAGTTCGGTTTAAATCTTAAACAGAGTACATAGTGCTTGAACAACATTCTTGGTTTAAGGCATACATGAAGCTCAGTAATAACATGAGATAAAAAGCTAACAATTAGTTAAATGAATGAATGAATAACAGTGTATTTGATAAACAGATGGAGAATTTGAGAAAAAAGACCAAAAAAAATAAATATGTAAAGATGAGAGAAAATGAGCATACCATCAAAAGAATAATTTGCAAGCCGAACTATCCTATGATCACTTAATACTTGTTTCAATGAAAACTGAAAGATTAAATTAAGAAAGCTAATATACGGTGGATTTACAGTATTAGAGATAAGCAAGTGCGTGATGTATAAGTTTTACTATAACAAGTTAACAAATAAACATGATGAAAGATTAAAACTACCGTTGACCGACACTAATTGTATATGCATTCATGTTGAACTTGCACCTTTTGTAGTGACACTAAGGATAACAAAATATATTTTGATACAAGTGACCTTCAAAAGGATAATATCTAAAATAGTTAATAAATAAACAAGAAAGTTGTTGGAGCTTTCAAGGATGAACTTTCAGGAGCTCTAATTAGAGAGTTTATAGGTCTAAGGTCAAAACTGTATTCATTTCAAAGAGATCATGATGAAAAGAAATTTTGCAAAGGTATTAAGAAATACGTGATAACGAAAATCTACGACTTCAGATGTATCGAGACTGCTTATTCAATCATGATGTCGACTATCAACAAATGACGTTGTTTAGGCAAAACAATTGTGACATCTACACGGTAAACATGAACAAAATAGCATTGTCATGCTAGGATGATAAACTTTGGTTGACAACACACAACCTTATGGCTATCAAAAACTGTAATAATATTTTTTTTAAAAATTTAAATGAGAGAAATGCTTACTGATGACAATTCTGCAATGAAAGATATTTGTTAAAATGGAATTTTTTTAGTTCACATTGCAGATGACCTTCCAATGATTATGAATGTCGTCGGGTTTAGAGTTTTTTTACTGTTTGAAAAGGGTCAAAACATTACAACAGCTTGTCGGAGTGCATGTGTACGTACGATAACTAACTAAATGATGATGCATGAATTCAATATACCTTGTCCAGGTAAATACATCAAATATTAGGCATTCAACATACCTTGTCCAGGTAAATACATTAAATATTAGGCATGAATTCAACATACCTTGTCTAGGTAAATAAATCAAATATTAGGCATGAATTCAACATACCTTGTCCAGGTAAATACATCAAATATTAGGCATGAATTCAACATACCTTGTCCAGGTAAATACATCAAATATTAGGCATTCAACATACCTTGTCCAGGTAAATACATTAAATATTAGGTATGAATTCAACATACCTTGTCCATTTAAATCAAATATTAGGCATTCAAAAAAGTAAATTTAAAACCAGATAAGAAAGCAGATACGAAAACAAAGGATGACCAATTAACAGTTACGAAATCAACAATATAAGTAACTTCCATAGAAACTTAAACACCTAAAAGTAGGAGTAAAAAAGAAACAAATACAGATAACAATGAAAATATCTAAAATCACGGAAGAAGGTTCATTCAATCCCTACACATTGGTAAACAAATCCTAAAAACGAAGATTTAGAACTCGATAGCATTGAAGGACAGATAATACCTCCTCAATAAATGTCCGAGCTAGTTAAGTTCGTAAGCGACAACAACTCAGTGAATATCCTCAAGGAAAAAGCAAGATCGGAATACATTACATCTAATCACTGGGACACAGCTATAGACTTACCCTTTGGAAGTCTGTCAGGTACCATTTTACAAACATTATACGAAATGTTAGGTGATGTGTTGAAAAATTCATTTGAGGACATTGATAGACCGGAAAATGGGTTTGAGTTATATAAACAGTAAATTGACCTAATTTTATCCCTTGACCCAAACATTATAGAGAGAGCACTGACTGTTTTCTTTCCACAGGAAAGGCCAAGAGAAACTACTAAAGAAAAACACCGCAAACGTCTATTGCGGTATACAGAGGAATACGTAAAAGAGAACAAAGTGTTATAAGAAATAGTTTGCATCTAAATAAAACATTGTCGTAACGATACAAATCAACAATAGAGAGTGAATTGCCTTGTACGGTTCAGTCATTTAAAACGGTTTAACAAAGTCCTTTTCACAGCTTTCAATACACTATTTTTCCATATTGCAGGCTGTCTATTATTTTTGGTTTTATTTACTCTTCCATCCTATTTCTAAACCACATATTATTTTTGTCACCCTACCATTGAGTATCTAGGCCACCTATTTTATATTGTTTTATTGACTCTACCATAGAATCTCTTGGTCACCTATTAGTTTTCGTTTTATTCACTCCACCATATAATTTCTAGGCCACCTATTATATTTTAGCAGTAATACTCTGAAATGTAGAATTACAGAACAGACGAGTTCTAGCAATCTGGAAATCAAATTGTAGTAATATTTTCGTTTTCATTAATGATTTTGTCACTTTCGATGCTATTTTGAGTTATACTTGTGTAGCTGTTTTATTTCCTGCTGTATATTTGAAATTGTAGTATTTGGTCTATTAGTAGAGTTGTTTAAAAGGTAACAAATTGTAAATCAATTCTACTCCCACGTGGCCCCTACCTCGCCTGTTCTATACTACTAGCAATAAATAAAGCTGTATAATTTTATTGCGCAGGACTTTTCTTTAGTAACGTTGTTGCAGATTAATTAAAAATTAATGTAAACCTTAACTTAATTAACTTAAGCGTAAAAGCTTTGTGATCTTCAGCCATGGAAAATTCAATATATATATATATGAAGGTTCATCGGTGCAAACACGTCCTATATTCTCTCCTGTAGAAAAGTACACGCACATAATTTATGCCATTTTCTCAAAAAGGGTGCGACAAAACGTATATTAGTAATACATGTCAACTGACTTCATCGCTCTACACGTTATCTAGCATACCAACGAAACTGTTTGCATTGCTTCAGTTCTAATTTGAACCCGGGGTTGAAATGAAAGATATATTTCTTTGCAGTTTTCATAAAATAAAAGCTTTATCTTGGAGTAAATGGTAAATTATTCTCAAATGCACTGTGTCCGATTAATAGGAATAAATCAAAGATATTTACTCTAATCCCATGGCAAACATCTTAGTTTAGTATGGATTGTTGTTGCACACAAATTCCTTCTTCTAAACTGGTGTGAACAAAGTTACATTTGTATGCAAAATGACAGCATAACGGAAACGTTACATCCCCTTATTTTATCAAAATTCTGCGTTTATTACTGAAAGGTGAGTATAATTTTTAATCTTTACAGATTGCTGCTTGTAATATATATATATATATATATATATATATATATATATATATATATATATATATATATATATAGCGAGAGAGAGAGAGAGATAGAGAAAAAGAGAGAAGGAGCAAAATTCATCGACTAAATTACCTATAAATGTTGAACTTGCATAGATTTTTCAACACAAATGCATAAAATGTGTTCATTTATTATGACCATGTTATTAAAGTTCCTCGGTCCCATTATATCAAAAATATTTGATGCACTCGAATGAATGTGCGTACGTATTAAGTACCAAATTCTGCATGTATGCTTTAAGCTGGCTTTTACGTGTGTTGTATCAGTTTTTGGATCGTGATTTAGTTTTCTCAACCCTACTTTTTATTTTTGAAAAAAAACTTCAACTTCCATCAAATAATTTCCTATATAATTTTCTTTTCCTTCCTTTTAAGATGACATCTTTTCACTTCTGATCTGTTTTGAAAAGTATCCAGAAAAAAGTCATTTTAGGAAGAATATCGCCAATTTCTTAAAAAGGTTATAATTACATGCAAAAAACTTGACATCCGACAAAAAAATCAACTTGTCAGTGATGTGGCATAAAGCTTAGGATCTGTAAACTACACTCAGTACTCTTTGTCATACATACATACATACATACATACATACATACATACATACATACATACATACATACATACATACATACATACATACATGTCATTCAAGAAATTAATTGAAACTTTGCATTATTTTCTTTAATGTACGTTTATTTGCTAATATGAGAGATATCAGAGTTATTAAGGGATATCTTTTTACTACTGCTCTTTTTTTGTTTTTTTTTTGCAATGTTAGCTATTTAAATCCATTAAGAAATGTGATAATGCAATGTTAGCTATTTAGATCCATTAAGAAATGTGATAATGCAATGTTAGCTATTTAGATCCATTAAGAAATGTGACAATGCAATGTTAGCTATTTAGATCCATTAAGAAATGTGACAATGCAATGTTAGCTATTTAAATCCATTAAGAAACGTGACAATGCAATGTTAGCTATTTAAATCCATTAAGAAACGTGACAATGCAATGTTAGCTATTTAAATCCATTAAGAAACGTGACAATGCAATGTTAGCTATTTAAATCCATTAAGTAATGTGACAATGTTATGTTAGCTATTTAAATCCATTAAGAAATGTGACAATGTTATGTTAGCTATTTAAATCCATTAAGAAATGTGACGAAACACCTGTCCTTATTATTCATACTCAATTTACCTCTCGCTTCGTTTGATTCCTTACATAATACTAAAACTTCACTGTTAAGTTAAGGTTTACGGTTTTAATAATCCAGGAAAAGAGAGAGAGAAAAAAAATGTCAGCACGTTGATATGTTTACATGTAAGGTCACACTATCTAATCTCTGATATGATTATTTTTCGTAAAATCTAAACATATGGTTAATTTGTTGAAATCATTAAATTAAATGAATTAAATTTATCGGATCATGGTCAATTGTTTATTTTACATAGAAGAGACCCCTTTTTTGAGAAATGTCATTACCGAAGTTATCCGTGTGCATTTCTTCCTTTTGCTTGCTTGGTTCTTTTTCTTGCTTTGTGTTTCGATTATTTTCTCTCTTCCTCTGCATTCTTTTGATAAGCCTGTTTGATTGGTCTGTGACTTGTTATACAATATATTCATTCCTGTTTGATTGGTCTGTGACTTGTTATACAATATATTCATTCCTGTTTGATTGGTCTGTGACTTGTTATACAATATATTCATTCGTGTTTGATTGGTCTGTGACTTGTTATACAATATATTCATTCGTGCATGTTTTCCAACGTATATTGTCACTGTATCACGAAATATTACTCTTAAGTGTGAAAACTGTACTTATATGTCATAATGTGACCTGAGTTTAAAAATAGATGTTACGTCATGTTTTTGTTTTCTCGTCTTTGTTTACAAAAAAGAAAGAAAAACTTTGTTACATGCGTTTTCTGGTTAGATTACAAATTATTAAAAAAAACAATTTGAAGGAAAAATGCAATAATGAAGTTTAGTTTATGCATTTTTAAGAACTTTATTATCGCTTCACTTTCTTCATTGGTAAAAAATGTTGTTCTTTAATTCTAATAACTTCAGTTCTTTGCAGGTTTATACAGAATCTCCGCGACAGACCATTAGACCGTTATGTGCACGAACGCGTCAGTTACGATAATATGCCTCTATCGAGAAGAGAGTAAGTTATTTTTCATTCATTCATTCATTCATTAATTCTTTCTTTCTTTCTTTTTTCTTATTTTTATAGGCTTTCTTATCAATGCACTTGTGATATTCGTAATATTACCTGTCGATTGCGAACTTATTGTCTACAAGAAATTGGACTGTGTCAAGTTTAGGAAATATTTATAAAAAACATCACTTTAGCATTTAAAAAGGAACACAAGCCAATCGACCTACAATGTAACCAACTGACCGACCAAACAATCCATCCAACAAAATAACCAAGCAGCTAGTAAACTTACAAACATATCAAAATTACAAACTGAACAAACGAACGAACAAAAAACCCCAAAATAACAAAAAAGTTCTATATACAGTATACAGTTGTCCATTAAATGGAGAGAGTTTCGGAAGCTCTCTGAGGTTTTCATACGTTCACATATGTATCACAGTATTTGACCGCTACAAAGTTCATATATGTGTCCATTTCCAACAGATGATGGTCCAAAAAAAAATCAAAAAAAAAATCAATTGCTTATGGTTCTCATCGGCTACTCACAAAAAAATCTTTTTCAATGGACAAGCATCATTAATATTAATGCAACCTTTTGTCAGACTTCATCATAAATATTAATGCAACCTTTTGTCAGACTTCATCATTAATATTAATGCAACCTTTTGTCAGATTTCATCATTAATATTAATGCAACCTTTTGTCAGACTTCATCATGAATATTAATGCAACCTTTTGTCAGACTTCATCATTAATATTAATTCAACCTTTTGTCAGACTTCATCATTAATATTAATCCAACCTTTTGTCAGACTTCATCATTAATATTAATGCAACCTTTTGTCAGACTTTATATTAATACTAATGCAACCTTTTGTCAGACTTCATATTAATATTAATGCAACCTTTTGTCAGACTTCATCATTAATATTAATGTAACCTTTTGTCAGACTTCATATTAATATTAATGCAACCTTTTGTTAGACTTTATATTAATATTAATGCAACCTTTTGTCAGACTTCATCATTAATATTAATGCAACCTTTTGTCAGACTTCATATTAATACTAATGCAACCTTTTGTCAGACTTCATCATTAATATTAATGCAACCTTTTGTCAGACTTCATCATTAATATTAATTCAACCTTTTGTCAGACTTCATATTAATATTAATGCAACCTTTTGTTAGACTTCATCATTAATATTAATGCAACCTTTTGTCAGACTTCATATTAATATTAATGCAACCTTTTGTCAGATTTCATCATTAATATTAATGCAACCTTTTGTCAGACTTCATATTAATATTAATGCAACCTTTTGTCAGACTTCATCATTAATATTAATGCAACCTTTTGTCAGACTTCATTTTAATATTAATGCAACCTTTTGTCAGACTTCATATGTGTTTTGTTTACAGTACCGATATGGGGCCAAGTACTACTGGGTATTACCGCTACAGCAGCTGCTCTATTAATGTTGACATGTCTACTTCTCTGTTGCATGCGGCTCTGTGGGTACGTAGCTTCCCCACCCAACCTACCCCGTGTGTTTGTGATGTGTATGTATGTGTGTGTGTGTCCCTCTCTCTCCCTCTCTCAGGGGAATATCGGGGGAAGAGGGCGGAGACGAAGATACCTCCCTCTTCCTAAAAATGAGCGCGAAACAACCGGAACGCTTCTAAGAGTAGTTTACTTTACAGTTAGATGGTTAAAATTATGCTCTGGAAACGCTTAAAATGCAGGAACTTTCGGGCTTTCGCCTCCTTGGTGCCTACAAGGGGTTCCATATGCCAGACCCTTTGCCTACTTGTTTACGCCCCCCCCCCCCCGCCAAACGATATTCCCGGATACTCCCTTTACTCTCTCTTTCTCCAAGATTACACAATTATTTTCTCGCTCAGACTCAGACACAACTCTAAATGCTGACATCTGATTTGTTAATGGTCCAATCACTTACCAGTCAGATGTCGAGTTTTGAGCTTGATCTGAGTTACATGCAAATTTGCTCGATGCAGAATAGAGTTACTTGAAGATTGACTATTTATTAAGATAATTCAATATTTAAATTGTCTAATTAGGTCGCTGGGATAATGCAGAAGTAAAGCGCTCGTGGTCCCAAGTTCGATCCCCAGTTCCGACACATGCAGGAGTACGCGGTCTCTCACATACAAGGACGGTGGTTTCCTCCGGGATCTCCTGTTTCCTTCACCTAAAACAGGGGTCTCCAAACTTTATAAGACGAGGGCCATGTTAGATTTCTGAAGGGGGTTTGCGGGCCGATGCGACTGTGAAAAATTTAAATATATGCAAAATCGTTTAAAAAAAAATACAACACCACGGGCCGGACAAATCGAAGCCGCGGGCCGTAGTTTGGAGACCCCTGACCTAAAAGACAGCATTACGCCGACATTTGAGGCGTCCAGGGCACGTTGTATGAGCGTCGGGAACTTTGTTGCAAACGATGCAAACTATATAATTTTTTAACTAAATTCCATCATTCGCGAGAAACACAAGTCTTGTTTTGCCAAGACAATGTGCCGGAAAAGTGACATAGACGCACAAAGAAACAAATAGGTTGAGGAAAATGTTTCCGACTATAACAGCTTATGAAAGTAACATTCATCGCTGTGACCATGAATGTTTTCTCAATATATCAAAATAAGATACTGTTCTACCCACTGGAAGATGAGCTGGGTTATTACAAAGATATTCGAATCATCTAATTGTTTGTTGATTTATGTAGATGCTGGACGGGAAATATCCTTGGTTTCGGAAGCTTAGGTCGGGTTCATCCGGAATTGGGAGATCACATGGGATGCTGGTGCTGCAGACCCCACTACCCTTCACGCATTGAAGACCCAGAACATGGAGGATACGTGATACAATACAGGAAAAATGTACGTAGATCTTTAGTTTAGAGGATACCTGATACAAATCAAGAAAAAACGTACGTCGATCTTTAGCAATCGGAACATCTTCTGCCTTTTCCCTCAATCCAGAAATAAACCTCGAATGTCATTTGCTGCCATTGAGAACTATATTTGGAACTACTTTTGTTCACATGACACAATATGGCGGCTGAAGGAGACAAAGGCACAATCAGAATACGGTCTGGCTTTTCTGTTGCAACATATGTGGTGCACTCCGCCAGAGGCGAATCACCAAACCCATACAATGTATATGTATTCCTGCAACAACATTCGAGGTTATTTCTCGACTTAACGGAAATGGCTGAGCGATGTTCCTATTGGATCTTTCGATACGTGATACAAATCGAGAAAAAAATATCTTGATCTTTAGGTATGAAGATACGTGATACAAATCAAGAAATACATGATACATACCAAGAAAAATGTATGTTGATCGTTGGATATGAGGATACAAATTAAGAAAAAACGTACGTTGATCTTTAGGTATGATGACACCTGATACAAATAAAGACATGAGTACGTTAATCTTTAGGTATGATGACACATGATACTAATAAAGACATGAGTACGTTGATCTTTAGGTATGATGACACCTGATACAAATAAAGACATGAGTACGTTGATCTTTAGGTATGATGACACCTGATACAAATAAAGACATGAGTACGTTGATCTTTAGATATGATGACACCTGATACAAATAAAGACATGAGTACGTTGATCTTTAGGTATGATGACACATGATACTAATAAAGACATGAGTACGTTGATCTTTAGGTATGATGACACCTGATACAAATCAAAAAATGTTTGATACTTATGTATGAGAATGTTTAGGTACGCGGTGAGATGTTAAATTTATATCTGACCTTCATTTTGAGAGACAAATAAAATAAAATAAACATTTTGCACTAAGTATTTCTCCCAAAACCAAATTAATTGCGAATGTAGTTCTTACAATTAAACGGAAATAATAGGAAGCCGGTCAAACCTGTCGTGTGTAACTACTATATAAAATGTTATGTTAAATATGTCTACATATTTTCTTTAGTGTTTTGAAAGATCGCAACGAGTCTATAAGTAGCCCGAATTTTCCAACAGTACACAAACGACAACGAAAAAATAGATTAAACACAAAATGAAACTAAACTGGGGCCTAAGTGAATTACAAATTTTTAATGCAATTTTTGTATTGGTTCTTTAATACCAATCACTGCATTTAGCATCGCTAAATATTGTGTATTGTCGATCAGTTAATTTCTAAACTTTGACAATATTAGGAAAATTTCGGCTCTTGTCTCAATTTAATTTGTTTCATTTAGTATTCATTTAGTATTCAACCACAATAATGTTTTTTTACTAACAGTTTTCCTTTTCACATTAGCTAATTTTTTTACGCTTTCGTGTATGCGTTATTAATAATGTATATATTAAAGTCAATAAGAGAGAAACGAGTGAGCAAACACAAATAAATTCTCCATATTTTATTTTTTCAGGGCACATATCACTCGAGGTAGACGGGTTCCGTATGAAATGATTAGCAAAAATGTCGTTGAATATTGTTTGTTCTTATTGAATAAATGATAATTTATGGTACCATTTGTGTTTGTTCAGTCATTTCTTAAACATTGTAATTGCTTATTATAGATTTATGTGACATTTCTGTGTTACATTTATTTCACCATTATTTAGCATTATTTTGTCTCGCCTGCGTTATCACTTTTCGCCTCAATTTTGAAACGGTAAGTTAACTAAAGTCTTTGAAAGTCGTAAACCATACATTATGCGCTATTTTAAAAAAATATATATATATAGCGTCCCGCAGAACCTTAGTGGTATAAACTTTAAAAATCTTACAAACCTGCATTACTTTAAGCATTGAAATTTCACAGGTTTAGAATTGTGGGTATCTCTTGAAAAGAAAATTGCTGGCACACCACACTTGAAGTCGGCAGCCATTTTGTGTTCGTAGGCAAAACATTTTACTCTCAATGTGGAACAAAAGCTAGCTAAATCACAAGAAAAACAACGTAAAATGCGTTTATCCCAACCAAATCAGAAATGTTCTTATGCGTCTCATGCACACCAATACTACTCACAACAAAAATGAAGTGCTCAATTGACAATTATATGACGCATTGTGAAATACTATTAGCGCTACATGCATGTAGATGTTTTGTATAGAAAATATGTAATATTAGTTTATATTTTGCTAGAATAAAGATTAAATCGGTGAAATTTATCAAAGCAAATAATTAGACCAAGTTTTGCAAGATTATGTGAAAATTTCAGTGTAAAATGCATACTGCCTTTAGGGGTTAGGTTCCTGATAAAGCGGGTTAAAGCTTGTAAAAATGTTAGCGTTAACCTTCCTCGATTTTTATTTGTTATTTTTAATTTTTGATAACCTTATATTCCTTTATGTTTTAAGATTTGTAAGTGAGTTTTAAATTGCCATTTTTTAAATAAATATTATTAAATTTGTGTTTTTGTTAACATGTATGTCAAAACTAGTCTATTTCCAGAGTTAATGTTCCTGTCGTGTCTTTGACTGAAAAATAATAATGCTTTGGAATCATTTATTCATCTGTTATGCTATTTGTGGCTTTCAATTCCTTGTGCACATCTGATACTGTATTCATGGACATTTCTAAAATAATCACAAATGTGTGTCATTGATGCTGAAATATTTCATGTTAAAAATCTTCCACCTTAAAAGTCGGTGACATATAAATTTTATTTTGCATTTTCACTTAACATATATCATGGTACTCATCTTGAAACTATGAAAAAAAAGATGGACACTTGGCAATACATTTATTACCGCTATAGTTATTGCCAATTAGACAATCACGGCTGTTACCAATTAGACAATCACGGCTGTTACCAATTAGACAATATCGGCTGTACAATTAGACAATCACGGCTGTTACAAGATTGATTAATTTGTCCAACTCTCCATAATATTACTACATTGGTTACCTCTTTCGTGCATTTTTAAAATATAATATGGTAAGAAAGCTCTATTCCCTTAGAATATCACAAGTTTCTGATGGTTTGATGTTACAAAACTCCTGAGAATCTGAATAAAAAGATTGAGATATAGTGAATTATACTACCATCATTGTGCGGACCCGTAATAAATACTCAAATATATCGCATACATTTGCAGAAAATGAGCATAGGGTCCCCTATTTTTTGCTTGTTTGTTTGCTAGTTTGTCTATTTTAAATTAAGCCACATGGATAGTTCATACGGAAATTTTTTACAAAACTGTAAAACGTTTTGGGTGTGGGTGTCAGTATCTACCTTAACTTTTGAGGTCTATATCACGAAAGGAACAGGCGGAGTTATGCAACATAGCGCAATCATTCAAGCATTTACGCCTTTGATTTCAGGAACGGACAGAGTTCCCCTATTTTATTTACAGACAAAAAACAAAACAAAACAAAAAAGACGTCTTAACAATATTTACACAACTTTAACATTAAATGCCCAAAATTTTCTTTCTGTTCCTTACAGAAGACTGCAAGAACGACTGCTATTTCCAGTCTTGAAAGATCAACGTTACAAGACAAGCCCCTGTGGTTGCCACACACACACAACGTGCGAAACATCAACACTATTACAAAATGAAATTATTTCTGGACTGAAATTTTCCACTATGTCTTGTGTACTGTAATATCATTGCAATAAATCAAAAGTACATACAATAAATACTAACGCATTGAACATTTGTGTTTAGAAACAAATGTGTATCTGAATCGTGTTTATGTGAATGACAAATTTAAAATATCTTCCACAAAATAAATATACTGATTCTACATCTAATAATTTTTATAAACACTTTAGAGACTATGATTCAGAAAATAACAGGTTTTAACTGTTTTATACCATTTCATGCGTCTACGTGAATTTGTCTTGTATATGGAAATTTTAAACCGAAATCTTACGAGAAGAATGGAGGAAGAAATGTCCCTAATTTGAAATACGGTAGCTTTTTCTTGTTCAACTCTGTCAATTAATTTACTTCTAATATCATCATTATATAAGTGTATATTCGTCTTGAGTGCAATAGGATGGGACAAAGTTCTGCCCTACCTTTCTGTACCAGCCTTACCTTCCGGAACTTCAGCAGACTAAAACTGTTTTCCAAAACTGAAGACTGCAGTTGCCAACTGCAGAGAGGCGTATTAAACGTTTTAGATGGAGTCATACAAGTTTAAAGTATCAGTTATATTGGAACATGTAGAATTGAATTGAATTGAATTGAATTACTAAGTACAAAACTTTTCTTGGATTAGTATGCCTTCATTAGAAATGTACAGAACTGAGGAAGAAATTGTTTCCTGACAGATATGCATTAGTATGCCTTCAATATAAATGTACCGAATTGAGCATGAAATTTCTCTCTGATAGATATGCATGTGTCATCTTAAAGAAATGTAAAATAAAATAATAATTCCTAAACAAACCTGGTTCTTTTTTCATAATAAACTATATTTGAATCAAGATCAATGGATGCTTAAGCAAATGTTATTATTTTTCTTTGGCTTCTACTCGTCTGCTTTGAATCTTCGTTCTTCATCCTTAATTGGCATATTTGATCAATTCCTAATGGGGTACCATTAATGACAGGGGCGAATGCCACTTTGATGTTTGCTTGTTAAGGGCAGTAGTTAGACGTCGGACTACTAAAATCTTTAGTTTTTAAAAATTCCTTATAAGGGAACAATACAAAAGTCAAAATTAAAAATCACTCGACAATTCATATTTTTGTGCATGAAAATCTTGTATAGAGATATGATAATATTTCTTCACCACTCATATTTTTGTGTATTGCTTTCTCGTGTAGGATACGACAATATGTCTGGCCCAATAACTTCTTGAAATTCAATAATATTACTAGACCACTCACACTGAAGTAAAAGGAAAATACAGTGTCGTCTGCTAGGATCTGAATTTGACTTTTCTCCATACTAGCTGGTGAGGAATTTAATTCATAAATGGCGAGAATGACATAATTAGTTGCTTCAGGCTTCAGCAAGACATTATTTTAGTAAAATAAACAATAAAAATTATTATAAACTCTGTTGTGACAAACTAGTAATACTGTAACATTGTGTTCGATTCTAATGTAGCTGCGGATACAGTACAACATTTTTTTTATTTTGTGAATTAAATATTTAAGTATAGACTATAGTCTGAACCATTAGTAAGACTTAAAATTGCTTTAGGTTCTAATGTAGTTGCAGAAATATACTTTTCCATTACGTGTTTTAATGTTTCTCTCAACTATTTCAAAATATACTGCACAGAGTCATAATTATGAAGCGATCCTTCGGCAACTTATATGAAATCTTAATAAAATAAATGCTACAATTATTGTTTTAAAAATAAGCAAACCGGATTGATTTAAGAGAATGTATATAGGAGTCACACTATTCTTCTGGACAAGCCTTGTAAGTCTGTTAGTATACGGGTAATTTTCACAGTGTTAGTAAGTAATGTATGTGGTACAGGCCTATAATTTTTATTTCAACGCCAGAAGTCTGCGGTTCGTCCCTTGCTTTAGGATATTTTATTCTAAATAGATTCAAAACACTTACTCTCTCAAGTCAGCTCATTCGGTAATGGGATTGCTTGGTATGAGTCAAGGGAGTATGACATGAAATCGTACTAAGAGTATGAGTTGACATTACTTAAGGTTACATATATTGTGAAACTGTGGTGTACCTTAAATCTCTGGAGAACATTTTTACTATGCATACAGGTCAATTCCTTCTGGAGCTCCTATCCTTTCATATAGACCTCGGAGCACCGATGCGGGCTAAACGAAGCCGTGTAATTGAAGTGACTCAGCAACATCCCGATTGATTTGATAAAAGAAGCCAAGGCGACAACCTTCCGAATTCACCTTAAGAAAAAGTGATGAATCCTGTCCATGGGTGCAGACAGGTGCACCCAAACTGCAGAGATGACTGCCAGAGAGAGAGAGAGAGAGAGAGAGAGAGTGTTTATGTGTGTGTATGTGTCAGAGAGAGAGATGAACTTTTTCACAAATGTATGATAAAGGTTACATATTTAAATACACATCAGATTAGTGGAATATATATATATATTGATATAATTCTTGTTAAATAAATCAAAATAGTTAAATAATGAAATTTTTCTTACTTAAATACATCAAAATGAAGCCTTCAATAAATGAATAACCAATACCAAAACAAGTTATAGAAAAATTGCAAGCCCTTTTATTATGTTTCAGAAGTAGACAGGAATTGAGGTGTATATGTAAGCAAAATTTAAACAGGAAAATCCTTAGACATTCATTTAAGAGGATTTTCAGTGCGTACAGATTTTACGGCGGTAACTATCAAGATTTGTATGAATTTTTCAATGAAATTGAACCATATTCGAAGAAGATAACCAGTAGAAACATTCGACAAGTTTATGTTCTGTAAAAGCTCAATTAGACTTAACGATCAGACTTATGAAGGGAGAGCGAGTTGAGTATACAAATTTTACTAGAAGACAAGATTTGTAAATATTTTGAACAGATGCAAAATGGATAATGTCATTGAACGTATATTTGGCATTTTAATACCAAAATTGGACAAAAATATGCGAAATTACAAATAATAGATGTTTGACAAGACTAAATATTCAGCATGACATATATATATATATATATATATATATATATATATATATATATATATATATATATATATATATGTAAAAGAATATAGACAGTAAGTGTTTCTCTTATGCTTTGGAATCTGTGTTAAATACATGAGGTGATCATGTGGATATGCCATCAAAATATACTTTACATATATACTGTGATTGGTTTACACGATGTCCGGTAAAAATTGAGAATTTTGTTTTCAAAAAAAGAGAAACTAATAAATTTGATATACATATAAGTAAATCTGTGTGAATTATTGGAAGGAGGAGTTAGCGGTTCGGATAGAAATCATATATATCCTGTTAGAACAATTGCAATAGAGAGGGAAATACATGTTGACAATATGGTAGCTCTAATGACTATACAGATTGGAGTCACCATTACGTTGGAATAAAAGTTGTGTTTTGTATTCTTCAAATTGGTGTGAACATAAAAAGAAACATGAAAAAGAAAATACTTTTGCACAAATTTCATGAATTTTTAAAAAGAACCTTAAAATTATGAGAACACAAAATACTATGTTACAATGTAGGCAACTTTATAAATATAATGTCTGAACATGGTTCTTTTGTAAAATTCAAGAACTAACAATACCTTTTATAAAAGCTCCATATATTATTTAATTTGATTTTGAAAGTATCGTCGCACCAGATTCAGCGTGTAAAAGAGAAAGTGACGCACAACGGAATAGCCGTGCTGAAGGAAAGGCCATACCTTGCTGAACTCGACGCAGAACTCAATATTTTGACCTATCGCCATTGCAGAGATAACCGCGCCTATTAATTGGCATGGCACATAATATTAAATCAGAAACGTTTATGTTGACACTTACCCCATGTGAATTAGTGTAATTTTTTATTTTAGGGTATACTAAAAATAGCATGCAAAATGGTTGACAAATTTTTGAAGTTATGATGCTCTGAATTTTTATAGTATATATGTTGGCAAACGGACATTAGGTCTGAATTTCTGACCAGCTTCCATGGATGGCGACTACAAATCACGCGATGCACCACACCTTTGACAGCAATAGTATTGGTCTGTGTTCCATAGGTGTCCGCACGCGTTAGGAGTTTAGTAATGTCTGTGTGAAACATTACAAACTAGACCCTGGTCACAATTAAAGTGCACCTGTATCAGTACATGATGCAAGTTTAAAGATATCAAGTGTAGAACTAGAACTGTTGACAGATTATGACATGTTCCTGGTGTTTAACTAGAACCGTTGACAGTTCCTGGTGTTTAGCTAGAACCGTTGACATGTTCCTGGTGTTTAACTAGGTGTTTAACAGTTGACATGTTCCTGGTATTTAACTAGAACTGTTTACATGTTCCTGGTGTTTAACTAGAACTGCTTACATGTTCCTGGTGATTAACTAGAACTGTTGACATGTTCCTGGTGTTTAAGAATTGAATAAGAGGTAGGATTAGCATGATACCAAATAGATAAGCCGACGTAAATCACGAATACTACCAGAGCAAAGATGGTCAGGTTAAAAAATCATTGTGACGGAAGGTCAAGGTCAATGTTATGCATTATGTACCTGGATACTAACAACCTCCATGTGTGGGACATGAGCCAATACTTGCCAGTGTGGGACATGAGCCAATACTTGCCAGTGTAGGACATGAGCCAATACTTGCAAGTGTGGGACATGGGCCAATACTTGCCAGTGTGGGACATGAGCCAGTACTTGCCAGTAAAACATGTTAACAACATCCATGTGTGGGACATGAGCCAATACTTGACAGTAAAATATTATAACAACCTATATGTATGGGACATGAGCCAATACTTGCCAATAAAACATTTTAACAACCTCTATGTGTGGGACATGAGCCAATACTTGCCAATAAAACATTTTAACAACCTCTATGTATGAGACATGAGCCAATACTTGCCAGTAAAACATTTTAACAACCTGCATGTATGGGACATGAACCAATACTTGCCAATAAAACATGTTAACAACCTGCATGTATGGGACATGAACCAATACTTGCCAATAAAATATGTTAACAACCTGCATGTATGGGACATGAGCCAATACTTGCCAGTAAAACATTTTAACAACCTGCATGTATGGGACATGAACCAATACTTGTCAGTAAAACATTTTAAAACCTCCATGTATGGGACATGAGCCAATACTTGCCAGTAAAACATTTTAACAACCTCCATGGGACATGAGCCAATACTTGCCAATAAAACATTTCAACAACCTCTATGTATGGGACATGAGCCAATACTTGCCAATAAAACATGTTAACAACTTGCATGTATGGGACATGAACCAATACTTGCCAATAAAACATGTTAACAACCTGCATGTATGGGACATGAGCCAATACTTGCCAGTAAAACATTTTAACAACCTGCATGTATGGGACATGAACCAATACTTGCCAGTAAAACATTTTAAAACCTCCATGTGTGGGACATGAGGCAATACTTGCCAGTAAAACATTTTAACAACCACTGTGTGTGAGACATGAGCCAATACTTGCCAGTAAAACATTTTAACAACCACTGTGTGTGAGACATGAGCCAATACTTGCCAGTAAAACATTTTAACAACCTCTATGTATGGGACATGAGCCAATACATGCCAGTACAACATTTTAACAACCTCTATGTGTGAGACATGATCCAATACTTGCCAGTACAACATTTTAATAGCCTCCATGTGTGGGACATGAGCCAATACTTGCCAGTAAAACATTTTAACAACCACTGTGTGTGAGACATGAGCCAATACTTGCCAGTAAAACATTTTAACAACCACTGTGTGTGAGACATGAGCCAATACTTGCCAGTACAACATTTGAATAGCCTCCATGTGTGGGACATGAGCCAATACTTGCCAGTAAAACATTTTAACAACCTCCATGTGTGGAACATGAGCCAATACTTGCCAGTAAAACTTTTTAATAAGCAATTGATGAACAAATTAGATGGGTAGAAAAACATATGTTTTAAATACCAGAAGCATTTCAGAAGTGGACTTTGGAAATTTCATTTCACTCGTTCAACTATTTTTAACTAGATAAATTAATTCCAGATATAAATGATTTTTCTCTCTTGCAAAAGGAAGTAATTGATGATTGCAAGGGTACAAATCCAACACTACCAAAATTATTATGATTTTTCTCCCTTGCAAAAGGGGGTAATTGATGATTGCAAGGGTACAAATCCAACACTACCAAAATTATTAAGTGCATCGAAAAATAAAGATAATAATGTCATTCACTATGGAAATCTGTATCTTTACGCAGCATTGGGAAAAAACTGAAACAGTTATACAGAGTTGTCTTGTTTGAAAAACAACTATGGCTGAACTCTAAGATTGAACTGAATACAAGCTAAACAAATCGAGATAGCAAGAAACAAATGATTTTGAGAAAGATTGTTCTCAAGCTAATGAATAATTGTGTATCCGGGAAAACAGATGGAGAATTTGAAGTAAAAAAAAAATGAAAATAAGTTTTTCAAATATATACAAATATTTCATTTGATCGGTGAACAATTATTGAAAATAAATAAGTGCTAGTCAGTCTGAAAAACAGGATAATCAAATTAACCAAACAAATTTACGGTGGATTTACAGTGTTAGAATTATCACAATGGTTGGTGTACACATTTTTTCATTGCACCCTCAAGAAATGATTGCATGGCAACCGCGCCATTTGCTGAGACGTACAGTATTCTGTCTTGCAGCTGCATAAGAGAAATGACAAATACGCAACTAGAATAGCTTCTAATCCGGTCCACACCAGTCATTTAGCACTCTTTTTCCACTCGTGTGCCTCTTCTTTGATCATATTGACTGCTTGACAGTGTTAACATGCATTGATTCTTTTGTTTAAAGGTTGATTGTTAATAGCATTTCAAGTTTATGGTAGCAAGTATGCAGCTCATTTTACAGTGCATTGGCACTCATTTGACATTTGACCCAACTTCGAGCCTTCAGAAACAAGATCCGATTAGACATTAACCCGATCAATAACGAGAACACATTAGGCAAAAAGATGAGGGTATACTGATGATTTTACTATAAAAAAAAGTGCCATCAGAATTACAAATATGAAGTTGTAGCCTTTAGCAGGCTAACTATAGGTTTGAACATAATAACATACCAAGTAAGCAACCAACCACCTAGACAACTAACTCAACTAGGAGGTGGGTAGCGTTGTGGTGTAACCCTCGACAGACACCTCTGCCATCATGGGTTCGATCTCCTGTTCTGACTTGTGTAAGGATAGGTGGTCGCTCATACAAGGTAGAAAGTATCCCAGGGTTCTCTGTCGTCTTCTACTTCAAGAACCATATCATTCTATTATCCGTTGTTTACATATTTTGAACAGGATAACCCACTTTGAGAAATTCTACAACTGGATAGCCAATGTAAATATTTGGTTTGAATCATGTGGAGTTCTTGTACAAGGAAGAAAAATTTACACTCGAAATGTATATTCACTACTGACTTTTTCGTTTCAGTATTATCTCATAATAAACATATATTCTACATCAAAAGACATTGAATCTATTATAATAAAATGTGTATCCATTCACCAGTGTCTATTTTTAAATTTCTCTCTCCCTCTGTCTCTGTCTGTCTGTCTGTCTCTCTCAGTCTATTGAGTCATGTATTTATATGGTAAAGAACAAGCAAGCAGTAATGTAAGTGCACTAACTGCATATAGAATTAACGGAAACAATTTTTTCATATTTAAATTATTTTTTTTTTGTTGTATTTCAAAGGCATGGAGACGCTTTGAACTAATAATATCCATACCTTGACCTAACTGGCACATTCCGGTCATATGCCACGTGACTTTTTAGTCAGCGTCACGAACCATGGACGCCACTTCCGGAAATAAGCAAAATTACACACGCTCGGAAAAACGGTAATTCTGAACTAATGTACATAAATGCCAAAAATTTTTAATGATGATTAAATGAAATAGATCTAGTTGAACACGTTCTAAGGTTTTTTTAATAGATTCTCACAATATTATAACGAACGCGTTAAAATTCACGTTAAGTGAACGAAAAGTGGTTGCTCGAGGCTAGTCAAAGGGAAATAATACACTAAAATAAACTTGCAGTGTCTCTAGATTTGTTCCCCCATAATGTATGAAGGGAACTCACTCATATAAACCATGGCTTCTATATTTCCGTGTTGTGTCGGGGAGAAAATTTGCACTGTCATTAACAAAAGAATGGCAAGTTCTGAATGTGACAGCTATGAAAATTGGATGGGCAGACTTCCAGAGAATCTCAGAAACAAACCATTGAATGAATTAGCAATTCCAGGTAGCATAAAATAATGTATAAATAAGTCTTCGGCTGTGCCTCAAACTCAGAGTTATAGATGGGTGGGTGTTCACTCCCATGCAGGATGACTTCTCTGCCATAATATTTGTCTTTATAACCCCAAAACATAGCAGAGATGATTTTACGGGGAGAATGGCTATTGTACATTCCCAAGCATTCCGTTTTCCATTCCTCACTTGGTTTTCGCCACACAAATACCTTCTTATCCTCGTCTAACAGAACCATGGTCTCATCATTGAAAATGATATTAGACCAGTTTCTCTCAACAGTCCAGTTTCATTATTCACAGCACCATGATTTTGTTGAAGACTGTGGTCCTCTATTGAACTTTGTATTTTTTAAATTCAAAACATCCTAATTTCCTTTTGAGAGCACACTGAGAAACAGGTACATGTATTATGTTGTTGAATTCCACAGTTAGATCAGCTAATGTCTGTCTGTGGTCCTTGTGCACCAGATGACAAAGTACATGATTATCTCTCTCACAACTGATTTTTGGCCTCCTGCTTCATATCAGATTTCCACCATGACCACAATCACCAAATCTTTTCTAAAATTCTGGATCATAGACTTGGATATACCTGTATTGTTACTTTAGATATATTCCTGCCAGTGAAATTATTCTCATATAAATGCAGTATCATCCATTTCTGCTCATGTGACAGTTCTTTGTTGTGCAGCACCATGGTACTATACTGTCAGACTTGGTTGTGTGGTGCCATGGTACTATACTGTCAGACTTTGCTGTGTGGCACATTGGTACTATACTATCAGACTTTGCTGTGTGGCACCTTGGTACTATACTGTCAGACTTTGCTGTATGGCACCTTGGTTCTATACTATCAGACTTTGCTGTGTGGCACCTTGGTACTATACTATCAGACTTTGCTGTGTGGCGCCTTGGTTCTATACTGTCAGACTTTGCTGTGTGGCGCCTTGGTACTATACTGTCAGACTTTGCTGACATTAAATAAAATTTCTTGCATCTCTCTCTCTCTCTTTCTCTCTGTCTCTGTCAATTTTTGGGACTTGCCCAAGCTGAATTTGAGCTTGTCTGAGAGTCGGGCAAGAGGAACTGTAAATCCCTGAATGATGGTATCCAAGCAGCAGTCAGATAAGATCACAAGGTTTGAAAAGTCGCCCCAAGCATAACAAATTTAATTTTGCAATGATGCAAGGGGCTTGATAAACTGGCTAAATGTCAGATGGCAGCATAAATAAGATCTACCGCTTACTGAGCTATCACAAACATCAGCTTGGTAAAAAAAAATTCAAATGATTTGCTAAAATGTTATAGGTCTAAAAAATTGGTATGCAGTAAAATAATACAAGCAAAATCAGTAACCTACCACATGAAATGGTAGTGTTGGTAGTTCTGTGCACATCAACACAATCCCAGGTATATAGTGCTGATTAAGTTTATATATTTAAAAAAGTCATACAAATCATAAACAAAGGCAAAATAGGGCAAAGTCCCTAAAATACAAAGTCAGACTTTTGATACAAATTATACTCCCTCAAAAGATGCATTCCAGGGCAAAATGGTTGCCTAAATTGAAAAGGGGTGAGTGGGTGGTGGATTGTCCACAGCCTGGTACAAGACTAAAGGCCACACTGCCTTGCCCTTGAGTAAAAGAAATATTGTTTGTAGTGATAGGGGTTCAAATGTAGGGTTCATAATATTATTCTGTCTTTCCTCATCCAACTAGTTCCATCAAAATCAATGGTCAAGAATCTTCTTCGAATGTGGATATTCAAAAGAGGTTCTCTCTTTCTCGTGTGGCCCTGTTGTGTCAGTTTCAAGAAGGAATATTAGCTGTTATTAATTCTTTTTTGCCACAAACAACAGACTTAACAAGCTAGCTGCTCAAGGTTATGTGAAAAAAACTTGTGTTTACAGGTCTTTTAGAGTGAATGCATATATTTGGTAGCATGAAATTCTGAGGTAAATGACTTACATTTAACAACTTACATAAAGTTTGACTGATATAAGTAGATTTTGTCTGGTTACAATAGTGCAACTGGTTGTATGCATGGGAAAATTCATCGCTAGGGTTGTTGGAGCAGGTTGAACACACTTTTTAAAAAATTTTGTTTGAGTCAATAGAAACAAGGCAGAAAAATTGAATGTCTGCAAAGGGGTACTCGGGGACCAATAATGAATCCCTGTCCCTTTGAGAAATATTCCAAAATCATGTAGAGTTCCTTCAATCCTGAAAATAATGTTTCCATTTGGTCCCTTTTCTTTCCACAATGATTGGTCAAGGCATCGTTTCCAACTACTATAAAAAAAAACTTGGGGTTACCCCTTTTTGAATTTCTGGCTACACCATATAGTGTTGGAGAACTCTGCTTAGCACTTTAAATGTAATGACTTTTAAAATTCACATCAATGGAAAAATGTTACAAATGGCTTTAGATGTATACAGCAGTTTTGAAATTTTGATTCAAACCTTCTAATGAAGGAAGAAGCAGGTTCATTAAATGCCTTTTCATGCAAATTTATAATTATAATTTAAAAAATTTCTTATAGGTTCTCATGACTCCTTCACCAGCAGCCTGGATCCAGATTCTGACTTGGCCCCAGATGAACCAAGAATCATCCAACAGATTGTCAAAATGTTTGGTAAATTTGGTCGAGACGTGATGTGCAGTTGGTCAAAGACTCAAGACATGACATTCATAGATCAGCTTATGGCTGGAATACGTTATTTTGACTTTCGAGTCGCCACACGGAAAGAGACAACAGATCTCTACTTTGTTCATGGATTCTATGCAGCAAAGGTTGAAACAGGTCTAAAAGAGATTTACACATTTTTGGAAAGTCATCCAAAGGAAGTGGTATTTTTAGACTTCAATCATTTTTATGCTTTCACAGATGAAACTCATGGGCAATGTATTTCTTTGATAAAAGGAATATTTGGGGACAAAATGTGTCCATATTTGGATATGGAAAGTTTGACATTGACCATGATGAATGAAAATGCTCTGCAAACTGTGGTTTTCTATCAAAGTGACATTGTTCAAGAGCACCTTCAGTTTTGGCCCGCATGCTGTATACAGTCCTTATGGGCGAATACATCTAGTGTTGATAAACTGATAGCTTGTTTGGACAAAGTTTACAGTGAGGGTAGACCAGAGGGGATATTTTACTGTTGGCAGGGAGTATTGACCCCAGACTTGCCATATACAATCATACATTTCACTGGTTCAGTTAAAAACAATCTTGCCATGAAAGCCAACCCATCATTTTGTGAGTGGCTAAAAGGCAAGAAAGTTGGTAAGAGAGGCATCAATATATGCCTTACTGATTTTGTGCACATAGCAGAGGTTGTGCCGCAAATTATCAACATGAATTATGAGGAATATTTATGATTTAATAGGAAATATCGGTATGTTGTGCATAAATGAACTTATGTAAAATGCTTTGACAATATAAAGCTTTTATCTCAATTTCTCATGGAAATTGTGTCATCCCTGCAAAGGAGTGAGACCTATTGGTTTTTAGACAAACCTTTAAATGACTTCCCAAAAACTGCTTAACAGAATTTGGCTAGATTTGACACAGGGTGTAAGAGGCTTTCAGATTTGTACAAATGATCCCAATCCACTATCAAACATGGCAGTCATTATTAAAAATTAAAAAGCTTTAAATAATGACTTCTCAAAAACTGCTCAACAGAATTTGACCAACCTTGACAGAAAGCATTCTGGAATGAAGGACTTTACATTTATAGAAATGATGCCGATCCACGCCTAAATATAGCCACCATTACTAAAAATAAGAAAACATTTAAATGACTTCTAAAAACCTCTCAACAGAATTTAACCAAGTTTGACAGAAAGCAGCCGAGCATAAAGACCTTTCACATTTGTATAAAATGATGCCAATCTGCCATCGAATACGGATGCTGTTACTAAAAATAGAAAAAAATTAAATGACTTATTGTCAAAAACTGATCAAAAGAATTGGATTAAATTTGACAGAAAGCATCCAGGCATGAATGGCTTTCAAGTTTCTTAAAAATTATGCTGAATTGCTATCAGAGATAGTCACCCATACTAAAAATAGAAAAACCTTTAAATGGCTTTTTAAAAACCACAACAGAATTTTACCAAATTTAAAAGAAAGCATCTGGCATAAAATGCTTTAAAACTTTTAAAAATTATGCCAATCCACCATGAGAAAGGCTGCCAAACAGAAAAACAATTAAGCAATTTTATCTATAAAAAAACCTTGCTCAACAGAAATTGACCAATATTGACAGAAAGCATCTTGGCTTAAAGGCATTACAGTATTGGACAAATGATGCTGATGCCAAAAATAGAAGAAAACTCACTGTAACAGTTGTTTTCATAACATATTTACTCAACAGCATTATTGAAAATTTCTACAGAAAACATCCTACTGACCCAGATTTTTTTGACCAACTTCCCTTGTATTTGGATATCAGGCAGGCGAGTGATCTCAGGCCCACTTAGATCTCTTGTTTAATATTTTTTCTACACAAAAACCTTGTTTACACTTACCTTGTAAAGAAGATATACCTCAAAAACTGTTTATTCAAACCAGACCTAATGGGATATTTAGATACTTTGCTTTGGACCAACATTTATTTAGGCTATGATAATTGTGACCTTATTTTTCAATTTTTTTTACACATTTTTGAATGATTTACAAAATTGTTTTACCAAAGCCTTGTAAGTACGAATAAGTAAAATTTACTTAAGGTAGACAAATGAATGGACTATCTTAAATAAGGGTTGTTTTCTGTCTCCTCATGAATTTCTTCATATGATGTATATTAAATGTATTAGGTGATGTCGTGTCATTTCTGAAATAAGTTTTGTGTTCTCATGCTGGCTGGTATGGAAATGGCATATTGAAAAGAAATTAAAAACGTCAGTGCAATTTTCCAACCTTTCCATGTATTTCTCTTTGATGGGCCTATCCAAGAATTATTCATTAAATTTAAAATGGTAATATAAACATATCTGTAAAATTTTTATGTAATGATGCTGTAAAGTAAGATTTAATAGAAAGAAAAAATACAAACATGCTCCTAGGAGTCAACAGTTTTTTTCTCCAACTTGCAAGTCATTTTAAAAATGGTTTAAGTTTTATTTCAAAATTAAAGTTGTCATAAAGTTTGCATTAAAAGTAAACATGAAAATTTTAAAAAATGTAAAAAAAATGGCTCCCTACATGGGAATTGAACTGCATTTTTCTGCATGGCAGACATCCATTTTACAAACTGAGTTAATAGACTTATTAATCCTCATGATGCAGTGAAAGCTACTATATATACTCACTTATAAGTCAAGTCCAACTGCAAACTGCATAGATCCAGATTTACCATCACATAATGTGCGAGCAGATCTGGGTCTATGCATTTTGTTATGAGTAATCAATAGAACAAACAACATAGACCCTGATCTGCCAGCATATTATGTGACCACCTGACCACTTCTGTCCAATTTAGGCAACCATTTTGCCCTGGAATGCATCAGGGTATATGTTGTTTGCAGTTGGACTAGACATTTAGGCAAGTATATACAATTACATAGTGTGTTTACAACACCGATTGATATTTAGGATATTCCGATGCGCTGTGTTTTACATTTATTTCTAACATATTGCAACAAGATAAAAAAAGATTGACTCTGTGAAACTTTCTTAAATATGCATCAGCTTAAATATACATCAGCTTAAATATACTTCAGCTTAAATATACTTCAGCTTAAATATACTTCAGCTTAAATATACTTCAGCTTAAATACACCTCAGCTTAAATATACCTCAGGCTTGTCCTTCTCTTTAGATATTTAGTAACTTTATTTCATGAATCGTGAATATTCCACAAGGATACTGATGGAAGAGATGAATAACAGATTTGAACATAAAATGTCTTAATCTTTTATTATATTCAAATATCTGTTTATTTTTCTTATGGTTATGGCCTCATTTCTGTGATAGGATAACAACATTCAGGTTTGTCGAATAAAAAAATACAACTGTAAAGAATGTCATCCAGTCCCTATCAAATCCTGGATGGTTGCCCTAAAAAAAAATCAAGAGACAGGTGCGAGAAGAAAAAATGATGAATAAAAGTGTTTCAAACAATATGAATTTTTATTTGTTGTAAAAGTATAATATGATAGGAATAAATATAAAGACAGCAAGCAACTGCAGTTCAGTTTCTTTACACATAGTGGTTCTCCGACTCCAAGGTGGATATAATGTAATGGCAGCAAAATGCCACTGCTACATAGTAAAATGTTAAATATTTTTGTTTTTAGGCACAAGTGCAACCTTGCTCCATTATGATATTTAAAAATAAGTTTGTCCTAAATAGATACACAATTTGTAGAAATTTCTTTATTGAGCAAACCTGCATTCATATCTAATTTCATTGTTTGAACTTCTTGAACTGACCATATATTCTGGAATTTCTGATATACCAGCCCACATTCAGTGGTCATTTTTTGTATGAAATAGAAATCTATAAACAGAATAACTGCAAAACAGTTTGATTTGTATACTGAATTACACATTAACACAGTCTTGAAATTGATCAAATTTTTTTTAATTATAAAAATGGAGGCAGAAATGGCCCTTATTTAATATAGTACTTTGGTAGGCATATTTTTAATAATATGTAGATAACCTGATTAGATTTTCATACCATTATGGAGTTTTAAAAGAAAATGTATATGCATTTTTAATATTCATTTTTATCTTGTGACTTTTTTTTAATACAAAAACTTTGTTTATACTTACCTTGCAAGCAGGATATCTAAGATAACCGTTGAGCCAAACAGGCATGGTAGCTCAGTTGGTAGAATGTTGAATACATAATCCAAGGGTCTTGGGTTCGATACCTGCCCAGGCCAGCCATGGTCGGCTGCCTATGTGTGTCCTTGGGAAAGGCACTTAGCAGCCATTTCCTCAGCATGATATACAAGTTGCCAATATTGTGTTAAAAGTGACATTAATCCCCACCCCACCCAAAGACTCAGTTGGATATTTACATACCTTGAGTGGATCCCAAATCTTTTCAGGTTTATCCATCCAACCCCCTTGCCCCAAGTCCCTATTGGATATTTACATACCTTGAGTGGGAACCAAACCTTTTCAGGTTTTGGTGACTGACACATTGTAAAATATTTTGAAGAAAAACCTTGTTTGCATGAAAGAGCAAATACCTCATGTGGGCAAATGAAAATTTATTTTCATAGGTATTTGTATTTATATGTATATAATCTTATTAGATTTGCTAGTCATTATCACAAGTTTTCATTCATTAAACATTTTGTTATCTTTGCGGGCTTAGACATTTAAAAAAAAAAATCCTTGTTAGCACTTGAGGTGGACTAATTAAATTTGGTGTACTTGTTTGTATGCACACTGTATGTAAATAAATTTGTTAGATTTTCATGCCATTATTGCAATTTTTGATTTTTTTTTTACATTTGTAAAATTTTTGGTCATGTTTGGTCTGCATTTGTGGGGCATACATGATCTACAAACATTTCTGAGTCCTTTGTGTGTCCTTTGCAGACAGACTTAGCTGTATCTAGTATTGCTTCCTATAACACTGTTATCTAGTATTGCTTCCTATAACACTGTTATCTAGTATTGCTTCCTATAACACTGTTATCTAGTATTGCTTCCTATAACACTGTTATCTAGTATTGCTTCCCATAACACTGTTATCAACATCAAAAGATTGCATCATTTGTCATCACAAAATGTTTCCAAATTATCTTACACACAAGTGAACATCCACTCCTTTGCATGAAATATGAACTAGTGACCTTGGAAATCTGTTTAAGGTCACCAGAACTAAAATTAGGTCAGATTTGATCCAATTATGAGATAAATATCATTGTCACACAATAACTTAACCTTTTAGGCACAAAATGTAAACAGTGATGCAGAATGTCATTTATTGTCATGGTAAGGAGGGAGGAAGGGAGAGAGAATATGTATGTTTTTGCTTTCAAAAACTAATCCCTTCTAGTTTTAATATATTTGTGTGTGTGTGTAATTCATTCCTGGAGCCAATATATATATGGGTATATTTCATAACTATAAATTATATATTACTCATTATAACTGTTACTCAACTTAAATTATTAGTTAGGTGTTTTGAATTTGCTAAGGGGAGACTACTACTGTTACATTGACCACAAGTGTCTTGTATCAGCATACCTGTGGTATCTCCCACATCACTGTAGAAATGTTCTCATTTTGATTTGAAAATGGAACCTTAATATGATATGTTATTCACATCTCCTGCACTAAATATCACTTCATATCTCTCATTGTTTAGTTATAATGTTATCAAGTTTGTACATTGTTATCTGAATCCTGTTGTCATGTACACAGATAAATATTGTAACAATTTGTGATAACAATTGTGCAAGTTTCATTGTGAAATATTTTCTATATTTAAATTTTGACTGGGTTCCTGTACTTGACTGATGCATTCAAATAGTTGTGAGTTATTTATTTACAAGTCAACACCTTTTAAAGAAGTAACTCTATTTTAAATGTAACCAGATTTAGTACTTTGCATTGTGACCTGAAACTAAGGGAGAGGTGAAGGACAGTACGAGGTGATCGTTGATTTATTTATTCATGAAACAATTTACATGAATATGTAATTATTGAACTCTGAAATACAAGAGAATATTATATAAAATCTATTTTCATAATTAAGTTTATTATACATGTACATACAAAAAATGTAATTACACTTGTTCATTATAGTCTTTCCTCTTCATCAGTACTTGTTTTCTTTATTGAAACACAGAAAAACATGTAAATAATAATATTTGAATAGAAAAGTAAGACAAACAAGCAGACTTTTAAACCATAGATCACAGATGGACAGAGGACAGTAAAAGTATAGATCACAGATGGATAGTGGACAGTAAAATTATAGATCACAGATGATAGACAGTAAAAGTATAGATCACCGATGGACAGAGGACAGTAAAAGTATATATCACAGATGGACAGAGGACAGTAGGAGTATAGATCACAGATGGACAGAGGACAGTAAAAGTATAGATCACAGATGGACAGAGGACAGTAAGAGTATAGATCACAGATGGACAGAGGACAATAAAAGTATAGATCACAGATGATAGAGGACAGTAAAAGTATAGATCACAGATGGACAGAGGACAGTAAGAGTATAGATCACATATGGACAGAGGACAGTAAAAGTATAGATCACAGATGGACAGAGGACAGTAAGAGTATAGATCACAGATGAGAGGATACAGTAAGAGTATAGATCACAGATGGACAGAAGACAGTAAAAGTATAGATCACAGATGATAGAGGACAGTAAAAGTATAGATCACAGATGGACAGAGGACAGTAAGAGTATAGATCACAGATGGACAGAAGACAGTAAAAGTATAGATCACAGATGAATAGAGGACAGTAAGAGTATAGATCACAGATGGATAGAGAACAGTATCAGTAAAGATCACAGATGGATAGAGGACAGTAAAAGTATAGATCACAGATGAATAGAGGACAGTAAGAGTATAGATCACAGATGGATAGAGGACAGTAAAAGTATAGATCACAGATGGATAGAGGACAGTAAAAGTATAGATAACAGATGGATAGAGGACAGTAAGAGTATAGATCACAGATGGATAGAGGACAGTAAAAGTATAGATTACGGATGGATAGAGGACAGTAAGAGTATAGATCACAGATGGATAGACAGTAAGAGTATAGATCACAGATGGACAGAAGACAGTAAAAGTATAGATTACGGATGGATAGAGGACAGTAAGAGTATAGATCACAGATGGATAGACAGTAAGAGTATAGATCACAGATGGACAGAAGACAGTAAAAGTATAGATCATAGACATAATGACAGCGAGATGGGTGCAAGCATAGATAGTGGGGATTGATAGAAGAACAAAAACATACATTACAGACAGCAAATCACATTAATATAAAATCATATTTGCATGCCTTTAGATCAAAACTCAAATACTGTAGGAATAAATATATGTAAGGAAATTGAAGTGAATATAAGTTCAAAAATTAGAAAATATACATTGCAAGATCTATTGAAGTAATAACTTCAAAATTGAAGGTACAAAAGTATGGTGTCAATAAACTTCAAAGTACGGGGTGAGAGCAAAAGTATGGTGTCAGTAAACTTCAAAGTACAGGGTGAGAGCAAAAGTATGGTGTCAGTAACCTTCAGAGTACAGGGTGAGAGCAAATGTACAGGATCAATTTATATTTTAAAACAATGCAGTACTGCCACATAAAGTAAATACCACATTTATGATATATTTCTAATTTGAATGTTTTTATACTAATCTATTTTTTTCTTACACTGATCCGACTTTATATGTCTTTTTCATACTGGGGCCGTCTATATATGACGTCACGCACCAATGGGGGGGGAGGGGGTCCGACTTGTGTGACAATGTGTGGCGATGGGTGGTGGGGTGGGTTTAAATAATGTGATGTCACAAAAACAACACCAGTGCCATCTTACAGAGAAATAAATAATTCAGAATGCAGTGTTGTATTGTTGTGTGTTTTTCTAATACAAAGTGATTTCAAACCAATTTTATTTTCGTAATTTTTATTTGGGGGGGTCAAAGCTTTGTGATGTCATATATGAGTGGGATCTGAGTTCTTGTGGCGAAATGTGACGAGGGGGAGTGAGGGGGTAAAAAAATCCGCCAAAATTATGTGACGTCATATATGGATGTCCCCTTGGTTGAAGTTATTTGTATTTTTTCTTTTCTTTATATGTAAACACAATTTTGTTAATGATCTTCATATCAATAATTAGTATATTAGCCATATTTTGTTTATATTTTTGAAGAATTTTATTAATTAGAAAGCTGTTTATACTTGGACATTGATTGTGATTATGCTCTGTTATTTTAATAATTTCCAGTGTCAGATATCGTAACAACCAGTTAAATATAAATCTAGACTGGTTGCTGTTGTGTAAATTTTTTTACATCTAGGTCAAGATTAAAAAGCTGTGTTCTATCTTTGTCTTGTTATCACTGCAATTACCTTATATAGTACAACACATATGATATCTTTGTCTTGTTATCACTATAAATACCTTATATAGTACAACACATATGATATCTTTGTCTTGTTATCACTATAATTACCTTATATAGTACAACACATGGTATCTTCATCTTGTTATCACTATAATTACCTTGTATAGTACAACACATTGTATCATCATCTTGTTAAATAATAATTACCTTATATAGGTACAACACATATGATATCTTTGTCTTGTTATCACTATAATTACCTTATATAGTACAACACATGGTATCTTCATCTTGTTATCACTATAATTACCTTATATAGTACAACACATGATATCTTTGTCTTGTTATCACTGTAATTACCTTATATAGTACAACACATGGTATCTTCATCTTGTTATCACTATAATTACCTTATATAGTACAACACATGGTATCTTCATCTTGTTATCACTGTAATTACCTTATATAGTACAACACATGGTATCTTCATCTTGTTATCACTATAATTACCTTATATAGTACAACACATGGTATCTTCATCTTGTTATCACTGCAATTACCTTATATAGTACAACACATATGATATCTTCATCTTGTTATCGCTATAATTACCTTATATAGTACACTAAATAAGAGACTTACACTGTTCATTCATACATGTTTTAGGAGAATATAAATGGCAGATTTTAAAGTTGCTTTCAGTTTAAGTCTTACAAATGTAGCTTTATTGTCAACACAACAGATTTTGTGTTTTGCTTAAAATGTGATATAGAACAATTTTCACTACATTTATATGAATATTTAGGCATTCCTCAACTTAGGTACTGAGGATTTTTTTTATCTGGAGGGGGTTTTTGGGAAGAAAAAAAATTCCAGCTCTCAAATAGCTTGAAAAAAATATTTTTGCTCTGATTTATAGCAACAACAAAAAACATTATATCCATTATATTAGTTGAAAATAAAAATTATCTTGAGGTAAAAGAAAAAAATGAATCTTGGCTCGAAAGAAAATCCCAGGTACCCCACCCCCGAAAATTAAATGATCGGTCCCTTATCTTCCATTTCCCTCATATACATGATTTTCTTATTACTGTACCACATTGTTTTCCACATCATGGTCATTTTTGACAGGCCCACATTAGTGGTCACTTTTCTGACCGGTGGTGGCATCAACAGTTTGTTAGGTTTTCATTAAAGGTTTTCATTTAGATATATTTCCTTAACTCCTTGATAGATTCTCATCATACATTGCATAAATTATTATGAAGCTATTACAGTTTATTCTACAACTTGCCCCTTTGACCTTGGGGTCAAAGTCATTGAAACAGAAAATTTGTGTTAATGTTTTTTCATTTGCTAATATTTCCTAAACCTCTTGATAGATTCTCATCACACTTGGCATTACTCATTATGAAGCTAAGAGTAAGACAATTTATTCTATGACATGCTCCCATGTCCCATGACCTTGGGGTCAAGGTCACAGTCATAAACTAGAAAATTTGCATTAAGGTTTTGGTTACAGTTTTTTCATTTGCTTATATTCCCCAAACTCCATGATGGATTTTCTTCATACTTGGAGTGAATCGTTATGAAGCTAAGACAATTCATTTGGTGACATGCTCGCTTGCCCCTTTGACCTTGAGGTCATGGTTACAGTCTCATTTGTTTTTTCATTTGCTTATATTTTCTAAACTCCATGATAGATTTTCTTCATATTTGCAGAGATGCCAACCCATGAGCACGCTTATCAGGAATCCTAGTGTCAATTTTTGGGAATCTAGGCAACCAGTCTGGAAAGGACAACACATTCATTAAAAGTATCAAATTTCTATCGCATCATAGTGCATCTTCCTGTGAGCAGATATATATCTATATATAGTCAGTAACAACTAGATGCCAATGAGAATAAATGGTGTATTCATTCCTCAACTCCAAAACCATGAATTTTTTCAACATTTTTGGACAAAACAGTAACCATAAAATTAGTTTTCATCGCAAATTATCTGCATCTCTGCTGCCATTTTTCGTCCATTTACAGTTTAACTGACTGGTTTCTTGTTATTTACTTTTTCTTTTTAACATTGAGAAACTATATTATATATGCCAGTCTATCATATTAATTTTTGATTTTCCAGAATTTCATCAATATTATTCAGAATGCCAAATTTTCACGACAAAATTCATAATAATTCCATGAAAACTGGAATGGTTGGCATCTCTGTACTTCATATGAATCATTATGAAGTTAGCAAAGTTCATTCTGCGACACGTACTCTCTGCCCTTTGACCTTGGGGTCAGAGTCACAGTCATAGATACTTTGTATCAAGGTTTTGTTTTAAGTTTTTTTCATTTGTATTTCCTAAACCCCTCTGTAGATTTTGTTCATACACTGGAGAATCATTATGAAACTAAGAAAATTTATTGTGGGACATGTTTGTTGTCCCCTTTGACTAAAAGTCAAAGTCACACATTTTATAGCAATGCCTTGATCATGGGCTTGACATTCAGGCCCTGGCCTTGTGTTGATAATGGGAAAAGAATGAAATTTAAAGATCGCCTTATGTGAGGTGATGTAATTTGCATCAAATGTGTCATTAGCCATGTCATTGTACTGTGATGTAATTTGCATCAAATTTGTCATTAGCATTGTCATTGTACAGTGATGTAATTTGCATCAAATTTGTCATTAGCATTGTCATTGTACTGTGATGTAATTTGCATCAAATTTGTCCTTAGCCATGTCATTGTACTGTGATGTAATTTGCATTAAATTTGTCATTAGCGTTGTCATTGTACAGTGATGTAATTTGCATCAAATTTGTCTTTAGTCATGTAATTGTACTGTAAAATCATTAGCCATGTCACTGTACTGTAAAATCATTAGCCATGTCATTGTACTGTAAAATCATTAGCCGTGTCATTGTACTGTAAAATCATTAGCCATGTCATTGTACTGTGAAATGGGAATAATAAACATTCATGTTTATATTTTAAATTAGTTAAGGTTGTATGCATTTATGTTTATATGCACTTAACAATAGTTAAATCTATCACAATAAATTTTTGATAGGCACATCTATCGCTTAGATTTAACACCACATTACTTAAAAGGTATTAGATTTAAAACCACGTTACTTTAAAGGTAATTAGACTTAACACCACATTACTTAAAAGGTAATTACTGAAAGAAAGAGGAATATTAAGACATAACCTGAATGATATAAAAAGATAAATAATGGTACTAATCAATATGTGGGAAGAAGACATTCATTAGAAGAATGAATTTGACATCCTCGATTTTCTTTCATCTTTTACAAATATATGCAGTTATCTTTGCCACAGAAATACAGGAAGGTACATGAGTGCTTATTTTTAGCACTTATTGGTCATAGACCAGAAGAGCTTATGGGATGGCATGTTGTCCATAGTCTGTGTATTAGCACAAGTTATCGCTACTCCTCCTAAACTACTTGGAAGATTGCCGTGAAACTTTATACACACATTCATTTCAAGATCTATTTGGTCCTAAATGAAAATGGTGCTGAGACCATTTTGAAAATCTTCTTATTGCTACTCCTCCTGATATGATGGTCATATCAAAATGGGGTTTACACTGAAAGACCTTTTATGATCTCTAGTTCCATCTATATGAAAATGGTGCCAATCTTGCTTCCAATATAGCTGCCAATGACTTATGATGCAAATGAGAAAGGTTGAAGGAGCATAGAAAACATCAAAGGAATAAGGAATTAGATGTACAATGACAATGAGACAATAATGAACTAAGAAAAATGTAAGACAAGAACCTAAACTCAAAAACACAAAATTAAAAAAAGAAAAGAACAACATAATGTATCGGATCAGATTGTATTAAATCATTAGAGTGAAGCAAAGCAGCTCATAGGAAAGGCAAGTGGAATTTCAGTGTAGAAAGAAAGAACAGGAAAAGCAAGTGGAATTTCAATGTAGAAAGAACAGGAAAGGCAAAAGGCAGAGCCTAAACAAAACATGAAAGCTAAACTTCTTAAGAAACAACTAAGGCAACTGTGTAGGCACAAAAAATATGAAAAAATTCAATTATTGTGGAAAAGAAATAATCATTTAAACACAAATTTCAATAAAAAGTTTCTGGAGGCAATGAATAAGGCCACTACATATTCCTTAATCAGGTTGAACCACACATGAAGGAATTATTAGTAACAAGCTCAAATAATTTGATTCTGTACTCATTCAACTGGTACTGGTGGTGATTGCCTTCACTAGATGAGGGCTACTGATGAACAAATTGAAAGGGTAGAAGAATCTCTCGCAAATATACAGAATGACAGTGAAACTGGGTACATATTAAAGCTTAATTTGGAAGTACAGAAAGAGTTAGGTGACTATTTCAAAGGCTATATATATATCTTTCTAAGGACAGTGTTTCAACATGCGACAAGTAAACAGAAATAGTCCTGAACCTTACAAAGAAGTACTGAGAGAAAACAGTAAACAGAAATAGTCCTGAACCTTACAAAGAAGACCTGAGAGAAAACAGTAAACAGAAATAGTCCTGAACCTTACAAAGAAGACCTGAGAGAAAACAGTAAACAGAAATAGTCCTGAACCTTACAAAGAAGACCTGAGAGAAAACAGTAAACAGAAAAAGTCCTGAACCTTACAAAGAAGACCTGAGAGAAAACAGTAAACAGAAATAGTCCTCAACCTTACAAAGAAGACCTGAGAGAAAACAGTAAACAGAAATAGTCCTGAACCTTACAAAGAAGACCTGAGAGAAAAGAGTTTTGTGGCTTAAGATTAAATCTGTATTCTTTTAGAACCGCACACGAAGAATACAAATGTATGCAATGGCTTTTTTTTTTAAATTTATTTTAACAAAAATTTTTTTTATATGCACTAAGATTGTTTATTCAAACCTGAATACAACTTTCTAGAAATGAACTTGCTCAGGCCTTATCTTTGTGAGATGTATTACATTAATATCAAGAAATGAACTTGCTCAGACCTTATCTTTATGAGATGTATTATATCAATATCTAGAAATGAACTTGCTCAGGCCTTATCTTTATAGATTACAACATCAATATCTAGAAATGAACTTGCTCAGGCCTTATCTTTATGAGATGTATTATATCAATATCTAGAAATGAACTTGCTCAGGCCTTGTCTTTATGAGATGTATTACATCAATATCTAGAAATGAACTTGCTCAGGCCTTATCTTTATGAGATGTATTATATCAATATCTAGAAATGAACTTGCTCAGGTCTTATCTTTATGAAATGTATTACATCAATATCTAGAAATGAACTTGCTCAGGCCTTATCTTTATGAGATGTATTACATCAATATCTAGAAATGAACTTGCTCAGGTCTTATCTTTATGAAATGTATTACATCAATATCTAGAAATGAACTTGCTCAGGTCTTATCTTTATGAAATGTATTACATCAATATCTAGAAATGAACTTGCTCAGACCTTATCTTTATGAGATGTATTACATCAATATCTAGAAATGAACTTGCTCAGGCCTTATCTTTATGAGATGTATTACATCAATATCTAGAAATGAACTTGCTCAGACCTTATCTTTATGAGATGTATTACATCAATATCTAGAAATGAACTTGCTCAGGTCTTATCTTTATGAAATGTATTACATTAATATCAAGAAATGAACTTGCTCAGACCTTATCTTTATGAGATGTATTATATCAATATCTAGAAATGAACTTGCTCAGGCCTTATCTTTATAGATTACAACATCAATATCTAGAAATGAACTTGCTCAGGCCTTATCTTTATGAAATGTATTACATCAATATCTAGAAATGAACTTGCTCAGGTCTTATCTTTATGAGATGTATTACATCAATATCTAGAAATGAACTTGCTCAGGCCTTATCTTTATGAGATGTATTATATCAATATCTAGAAATGAACTTGCTCAGGCCTTGTCTTTATGAGATGTATTACATCAATATCTAGAAATGAACTTGCTCAGGCCTTATCTTTATAAGATGTATTACATCAATATCTAGAAATGAACTTGCTCAGGTCTTATCTTTATGAAATGTATTACATCAATATCTAGAAATGAACTTGCTCAGGCCTTATCTTTATGAGATTACAACATCAATATCTAGAAATGAACTTGCTCAGGCCTTATCTTTATGAGATTACAACATCAATATCAAGAAATGAACTTGCTCAGGCCTTATCTTTATGAGATTACAACATCAATATAAAAAAATTAACTTGCTCAGGCCTTATCTTTATGAGATTACAACATCAATATCAATAAATTAACTTGCTCAGGCCTTATCTTTATGAGATTACAACATCAATATAAAAAAATTAACTTGCTCAGGCCTTATCTTTATGAGATTACAACATCAATATCAAGAAATGAACTTGTTCAGGCCGTATGTTTATGAGATTACAACATCAATATAAAAAAATTAACTTGCTCAGGCCTTATCTTTATGAGATTACAACATCAATATCAATAAATTAACTTGCTCAGGCCTTATCTTTATGAGATTACAACATCAATATAAAAAAATTAACTTGCTCAGGCCTTATCTTTATGAGATTACAACATCAATATCAATAAATTAACTTGCTCAGGCCTTATCTTTATGAGATTACAACATCAATATAAAAAAATTAACTTGCTCAGGCCTTATCATTGTGAGATGTATTACATCAATATCAAGAAATGAACTTGCTCAGGCCTTATCTTTATGAGATTACAACATCAATATAAAAAAATTAACTTGCTCAGGTCTTATCTTTATGAGATTACAACATCAATATCAAGAAATGAACTTGCTCAGGCCTTATCTTTATGAGATTACAACATCAATATAAACAAATTAACTTGCTCAGGCCTTATCTTTATGAGATTACAACATCAATATCAAGAAATGAACTTACTCAGGCCTTATCTTTATGAGATGTATTACATCAATATCAAGAAATTAACTTGATCAGGCCTTATCATTATGAGATTACAACATCAATATCAAGAAATTAACTTGCTCAGGCCTTATCTTTATGAGATGTATTACATCAATATCTAGAAATGAACTTGCTCAGGCCTTGTCTTTATGAGATTACGACATCAATATCAAGAAATGAACTTGCTAAGGCCTTATATTTATGAGATTACAACATCAATATCAAGAAATGAACTTGCTCAGGCCTTATCTTTATGAGATGTATTACATCAATATCAAGAAATGAACTTGCTCAGGCCTTATCTTTATGAGATTATGACATCAATATCAAGAAATGAACTTGCTCAGGCCATATCTTTATGAGATTACAACATCAATATCAAGAAATGAACTTGCTCAGGCCTTATCTTTATGAGATTACAACATCAATATCTAGAAATGAACTTGCTCAGGCCTTATCTTTATGAGATGTATTACATCAATATCTAGAAATGAACTTGCTCAGGCCTTATCTTTATGAGATGTATTACATCAATATCAAGAAATGAACTTGCTCAGGCCCTATCTTTATGAGATTACAACATCAATATCAAGAAATGAACTTGCTCAGGCCTTATCTTTATGAGATTACAACATCAATATCAAGAAATGAACTTGCTCAGGCCATATCTTTATGAGATTACAACATCAATATCAAGAAATGAACTTGCTCAGGCCTTATCTTCATGAGATTACAACATCAATATCTAGAAATGAACTTGCTCAGGCCTTATCTTTATGAGATGTATTACATCAATATCAAGAAATGAACTTGCTCAGGCCTTATCTTTATGAGATGTATTACATCAATATCTAGAAATGAACTTGCTCAGGTCTTATCTTTATGAAATGTATTACATCAATATCTAGAAATGAACTTGCTCAGGCCTTATCTTTATGAGATGTATTACATCAATATCAAGAAATGAACTTGCTCAGGCCTTATCTTTATGAGATTACAACATCAATATCAAGAAATGAACTTGCTCAGGCCTTATCTTTATGAGATTACAACATCAATATCAAGAAATTAACTTGCACAGGCCTTATCTTTATGAGATGTATTACATCAATATCAAGAAATTAACTTGTTCAGGGCTTACTTTTATGAGATGTATTACATCAATATCTAGAAATGAACTTGCTCAGGCCTTATCTTTATGAGATGTATTATATCAATATCTAGAAATGAACTTGCTCAGGCCTTATCTTTATGTGATTACAACATCAATATCAATAAATTAACTTGCTCAGGCCTTATCTTTATGAGATGTATTACATCAATATCTAGAAATGAACATGCTCAGGCCTTATCTTTATGAGATGTATTACATCAATATCTAGAAATGAACTTGCTCAGGCCTTATCTTTATGAGATGTATTATATCAATATCTAGAAATGAACTTGCTCAGGCCTTATCTTTATGAGATGTATTACATCAATATCAAGAAATGAACTTGTTCAGGGCTTGTCTTTATGAGATGTATTACATCAATATCAAGAAATGAACTTGCTCAGGCCTTGTCTTTATGAGATTACAACATCAATATCAAGAAATGAACTTGCTCAGGCCTTATCTTTATGAGATTATGACATCAATATCAAGAAATGAACTTGCTCAGGCCTTATCTTTATGAGATTACAACATCAATATCAAGAAATGAACTTGCTCAGGCCTTATCTTTATAGATTACAACATCAATATCAAGAAATTAACTTGTTCAGGCCTTATCTTTTTGAGATGTATTACATCAATATCAAGAAATGAACTTGCTCAGGCCTTATCCTTATGTGATTACAACATCAATATCAATAAATTAACTTGCTCAGGCCTTATCTTTATGAGATTATGACATCAATATCAAGAAATGAACTTGCTCAGGCCTTATCTTTATGAGATTACAACATCAATATCAAGAAATGAACTTGCTCAGGCCTTATCTTTATGTGATTACAACATCAATATCAAGAAATGAACTTGCTCAGGCCTTATCTTTATGTGATTACAACATCAATATCAAGAAATGAACTTGATCAGGCCATATCTTTATGAGATTATGACATCAATATCAAGAAATGAACTTGCTCAGGCCTTATCTTTATAGATTACAATATCAATATCAATAAATTAACTTGCTCAGGCCTTATCTTTATGAGATTACAACATCAATATCAATAAATTAACTTGCTCAGGCCTTATCTTTATGAGATTACAACTTCAATATCAAGAAATGAACTTGCTCAGGCCTCATCTTTATAGATTACAACATCAATATCAAGAAATGAACTTGTTCAGGCCTTATCTTTATGAGATTATGACATCAATATCAAGAAATGAACTTGCTCAGGCCTTATCTTTATAGATTACAACATCAATATCAAGAAATGAACTTGCTCAGGCCTTATCTTTATGAGATTACAACTTCAATATCAAGAAATGAACTTGCTCAGGCCTTATCTTTATGAGATTACAACATCAATATCAAGAAATGAACTTGCTCATGCCTTATCTTTATAGATTACAACATCAATATCAAGAAATTAACTTGTTCAGGGCTTATCTTTATGAGATGTATTACATCAATATCAAGAAATTAACTTGTTCAGGGCTTATCTTTATGAGATGTATTACATCAATATCAAGAAATGAACTTGCTCAGGCCTTATCTTTATGAGATTACAACATCAATATCAAGAAATGAACTTGCTCAGGCCTTATCTTTATGAGATTACAACATCAATATCAAGAAATGAACTTGCTCAGGCCTTATCTTTATGTGATTACAACATCAATATCAATAAATTGACTTGCTCAGGCCTTATCTTTATGAGATGTATTACATCAATATCTAGAAATGAACTTGCTCAGGCCTTATCTTTATGAGATTATGACATCAATATCAAGAAATAAACTTGCTCAGGCCTTATCTTTATGAGATTACAACTTTAATATCTAGAAATGAACTTGCTCAGCCCTTGTCTTTATGAGATTACAACATCAATATCAAGAAATGAACTTGCTCAGGCCTTATCTTTATGAGATTACAACATCAATATCAAGAAATTAACTTGTTCAAGGCTTATCTTTATGAGATGTATTACATCAATATCAAGAAATGAACTTGCTCAGGCCTTGTCTTTATGAGATTACAACATCAATATCAAGAAATTAACTTGCTCAGGCCTTATCTTTATGAGATTATAACTTCAATATCTAGAAATGAACTTGCTCAGGCCTTATCTTTATGAGATTACAACATCAATATAAAAAAATTAACTTGCTCAGGCCTTATCTTTATGAGATGTATTACATCAATATCAAGAAATGAACTTGTTCAGGCCTTATCTTTATGAGATGTATTACATCAATATCAAAAAATGAACTTGCTCAGGCCTTATCTTTATGAGATTACAACATCAATATCAAGAAATGAACTTGCTCAGGCCTTATCTTTATGAGATTATGACATCAATGTCAAGAAATGAACTTGCTCAGGCCTTATCTTTATAGATTACAACATCAATATCCAGAAATTATCTTGTTCAGGCCTTATCTTTTTGAGATGTATTACATCAATATCAAGAAATGAACTTGCTCAGGCCTTATCTTTATGTGATTACAACATCAATATCAATAAATTAACTTGCTCAGGCCTTATCTTTATGAGATTATGACATCAATATCAAGAAATGAACTTGCTCAGGCCTTATCTTTATGAGATTATGACATCAATATCAAGAAATGAACTTGCTCAGGCCGTATCTTTATGAGATTACAACATCAATATCAAGAAATGAACTTGCTCAGGCCTTATCTTTATGAGATTACAACATCAATATCAAGAAATGAACTTGCTCAGGCCTTATTTTTATGAGATTACAACATCAATATGAAGAAATGAACTTGCTCAGGCCTTATCTTTATGAGATTACAACATCAATATCAAGAAATGAACTTGATCAGGCCGTATCTTTATGAGATTACAACATCAATATCAAGAAATGAACTTGTTCAGGGCTTATCTTTATGAGATGTATTACATCAATATCAAGAAATGAACTTGCTCAGGCCTTATCTTTATAGATTACAACATCAATATCAAGAAATTAACTTGTTCAGGGCTTATCTTTATGAGATGTATTACATCAATATCAAGAAATTAACTTGCTCAGGCCTTATCTTTATGAGATTATAACTTCAATATCTAGAAATGAACTTGCTCAGGCCTTATCTTTATGAGATTACAACATCAATATAAAAAAATTAACTTGCTCAGGCCTTATCTTTATGAGATGTATTACATCAATATCAAGAAATGAACTTGTTCAGGCCTTATCTTTATGAGATGTATTACATCAATATCAAAAAATGAACTTGCTCAGGCCTTATCTTTATGAGATTACAACATCAATATCAAGAAATGAACTTGCTCAGGCCTTATCTTTATGAGATTATGACATCAATGTCAAGAAATGAACTTGCTCAGGCCTTATCTTTATAGATTACAACATCAATATCCAGAAATTATCTTGTTCAGGCCTTATCGTTTTGAGATGTATTACATCAATATCAAGAAATGAACTTGCTCAGGCCTTATCTTTATGTGATTACAACATCAATATCAATAAATTAACTTGCTCAGGCCTTATCTTTATGAGATTATGACATCAATATCAAGAAATGAACTTGCTCAGGCCTTATCTTTATGAGATTATGACATCAATATCAAGAAATGAACTTGATCAGGCCGTATCTTTATGAGATTACAACATCAATATCAAGAAATGAACTTGCTCAGGCCTTATCTTTATGAGATTACAACATCAATATCAAGAAATGAACTTGCTCAGGCCTTATTTTTATGAGATTACAACATCAATATGAAGAAATGAACTTGCTCAGGCCTTATCTTTATGAGATTACAACATCAATATCAAGAAATGAACTTGATCAGGCCGTATCTTTATGAGATTACAACATCAATATCAAGAAATGAACTTGTTCAGGGCTTATCTTTATGAGATGTATTACATCAATATCAAGAAATGAACTTGCTCAGGCCTTATCTTTATAGATTACAACATCAATATCAAGAAATTAACTTGTTCAGGGCTTATCTTTATGAGATGTATTACATCAGTATCAAGAAATGAACTTGCTCAGGCCTTGTCTTTATGAGATTACAACATCAATATCTAGAAATGAACTTGTTCAGGCCTTATCTTTATGAGATGTATTATATCAATATCTAGAAATGAACCTTGTTCAGGCCTTATCTTTATGAGATGTATTACATCAATATCTAGAAATGAACTTGCTCAGGCCTTATCTTTATGAGATGTATTACATCAATATCAAGAAATGAACTTGCTCAGGCCTTATCTTTATGAGATGTATTACATCAATATCTAGAAATGAACTTGTTCAGGTCTTATCTTTATGAAATGTATTACATCAATATCTAGAAATGAACTTGCTCAGGTCTTATCTTTATGAAATGTATTACATCAATATCTAGAAATAAACTTGCTCAGGCCTTATCTTTATGAGATGTATTACATCAATATCTAGAAATGAACTTGTTCAGGCCTTATCTTTATGAGATGTATTACATCAATATCTAGAAATGAACTTGCTCAGGCCTTATCTTTATGAGATGTATTACATCAATATCTAGAAATGAACTTGCTCAGGCCTTATCTTTATGAGATGTATTACATCAATATCTAGAAATGAACTTGCTCAGGCCTTATCTTTATGAGATGTATTACATCAATATCTAGAAATGAACTTGTTCAGGCCTTATCTTTATGAGATGTATTACATCAATATCTAGAAATGAACTTGCTCAGGTCTTATCTGTATGAGATGTATTACATCAATATCTAGAAATGAACTTGCTCAGGCCTTATCTTTATGAAATGTATTACATCAATATCTAGAAATGAACTTGCTCAGGTCTTATCTGTATGAGATGTATTACATCAATATCTAGAAATGAACTTGCTCAGGCCTTATCTTTATGAGATGTATTACATCAATATCTAGAAATGAACTTGTTCAGGCCTTATCTTTATGAGATGTATTACATCAATATCTAGAAATGAACTTGTTCAGGCCTTATCTTTATGAGATGTATTACATCAATATCAAGAAAAAGTCTGACTTTCTCAGCTCATGATGATAAGCGTTTTTTTGGTTGATAACGTAAATACAATAACTGACAGATATTTAAAGTAATGCATTTTGCAAATCAATTAAATTTAAAGCCATAATTACAAATATCAGAAGATATCAATATTACTATTCTAAAGAACTTGTGTTGGAATAGGGTAACTTCAGTCAAAAGCGTCAAAGATATTAATTTTTAATAGGCTATGTGCCAATACATGCCTGTTAAGAATTTTAGATGGGCAACTGGATTAACAAATTAAATGGGTAGAAGAAAATCTCTCAGATATACAGGATGACTGAAACTGGGTAATTTTAGAGTTTAATTTGGAAATGGCGAAAGAATGGCATGACTATTTAAAAGACTATCCTTTCGCACCTAAAATGATGGTGGAACCCCCTGAAGAAATGTCACAACTTCAAAGGCAACTAATTGAAGTTAGCATAGGAAAAACATCAGATACATTACTCCAAATTACAAACTATTGTTAATTTTAAACGCCTTCCCGGAACTAGAAAAGGGCACGGAAATAAAAATGCTGGTGCCCCAAGGAGTACATATTATAAAAGCATGCGGAAGTTTGGTATACCATCCAACTTTAGGTACAAACAGAAAGTTAAAAATAAATATTATATTGATCATGAGCGTTATCTCACAAAACGTAACAAAACAACCAACGAAAACGAAAAAGAGTAAAAGACAAATTTAAACAATAAATGGAAAATATGTGGTATGCCAGTGGACATTAAAAATATCGATCAATGATTTACCCATGACCTTTTTTGAAAAACCAAATCTTGATGTTTTTTTATATATATATATTTTTTTATGAGATTAAAGGAATTAGTGATTTGAATACTGACTAATAACTTGTTATGCAAAAAGCAAAAACCTTTGCTAAGTCTTTTATAGCTGCGAAAATTAATGAAATAAGTAAATATTTGACAGATATTGATTCGCTGCTGATGTTGGAATAAATGACTAAAAGCTAGTCTTCCGAATGCATTATCATATCTACGCCTAACACACGGATTGGCTTACCAAGGTTCATTATACAAACATGGATGCAATGCTAAATTCAGTTAAGTGGAAAACAGTGATAAGATGAAAATGGTTGTAGGTTCAAGCCTACTAGTGCGAACAATTTATCTATACGTAGGCTTCTGAAACTTACGTTAATTTTTGGCGGTAATTATTTTCAGACAGTCATTCATTTTTTTTAAATACGGTATTTAATATTCTCAAAACATAGGCTGGTTGCGCCACAAACCATGACTAAAATTTGTGTATGTATTGCATTTGAGATAAGAAATGTACCGTTAGATTTTGGGGATCAATAGATCACCTAGACTGAATTTTTTTTTTTTTTCGCAGAATAACTTAAGTAACTTAGCGAGCGTATAATGTACTGTTTACGGTGTTCTTTTTTTTTTCTTTCTCGCATTGGTTCATTTTTGTCTTTTTTAAATTTGATGTTTTCTTTCACTGTTTATATACAGAATGGCACGATAAATACAAGCAAGTGTAACCATCTACCATTTCCTTGTATTTTCTTTATTGTTTTTTTCTAATTTCTGCTGTCATAGTAATATAGATTCTTCTTCGCGTTTACTAATTTTTGTATTCGCACTTACGTGTTTTCTTACATTGTTCATGTACAGGATGACACGATAAATACGAGTAATTTTCAATACATTTTCATTTTTTTCGACAAGTTAATCTCTCTCTCTCTCTCTCTCTCTCTCTCTGTAATATAGATCTATTCGACCGGAGACTGGAGACAACGTCTGAAGTAATTAATCAATATCGTACTTGGTAACACCCATCCGTGGAATACCAGCTGACTTAGAGCTCGTCCGCCGTATGGTACCAGAATTTAGACCAAAGGAGAACTAACACAAGAAAGCTACCGTCATACAATAATACATTATAATTCTTTTTATTTCATTTGGTCTTTCCTTTAAAACATACAGTGATGTACGGATAACGGCAGGAATGTGTTAAAGTAAATACCCATTATCGGTAAACATTTCATGATCAAGTAAATTTAAATAATGTAATATCTTCAGTTAGCTATTGCTAATAGTCTTTACCAGCATACTTCATACAACCAATGGCGGCGGAAGAGTTCGAGGAGCTCGGGGAAAATGTTCTTTAGTGGCGCCCCTACGGAGGCGCCCGAGGGCATTGTTCTTTAGTGGCGCCCCTATTTGGCCACAGATAACATTTTTTATGTCACTTGACAACCATTCTAAGCCCGGTTACGCTAAGGCGGGGTGAAATACTATGAAAATTATAGGTAAAAAAAAAAGCTCCTGACGGCGCCCCCCCCCCCCCCTCTTTGCCTGGCCCACGGGGGCAATTGACCCCTCGACCCCTAAGCCACTGCATGCAACCAGTGGAGACAGGATACTTCATACAACCAATGCAAACCAAAATTAATTGTTAGATACATCTTAAAAAGTCTTATCTCTTCTGAAGCGTTGGGCTTGACTGCCTTATGGAAATCTTGAGATATGAGGTTGAATTTTGACATATCGTGTTATCTCTTCCATTTAAAAAACAGTAACCTTTTGTTTACACGCCTAGTGTGAAAATATACACGAAGGGGATATTAAAAAGCGTAAAAATGTAGTGTAACAAGAGGAACAAGTGGGCCTGAGTTCGCTTCTATATGACATCTGCCTAATTGCCATATGCAAACGCAGATGAACATGAAATATGGGTGAGTTGTTTTCTATTGACATTTCTTCAAATGCTGTTGATTGTATATGTTATGAAAACAATTCTTTCACGGTTTGTATAGTTTTTGTATTTTCATCCATATTTTATGGCAATTAAATATAAATCTTACGTCTCTTTGGCTTTGTGTTGATAAATTATGTAAAATTAAAGATTACACGAAATTAAATCACATAAAATTATATAGTTTTATCTCTACAGTACCCATCACGTCTGATTATATGAAATTAAATGGCTCAAAGGGAATGGTTAAACACGACTAAACTACGAAGAAGGTTTCGGTCTTGTTTTTAGGCATGGATTTTAGACTTCCTTAAAATTTGTTTGGATTATTTTAGAGAAGTTGCAATGACCAATTTTTGTAATCAGTTTCGCTGCTGAAATAATTCCTAAAGATACTGAGGATCTTTTAAAAGGTATGAAAGGTTTCTGAATGTGAAATTGCAGTACGTAGAGTTTGTGTAAACTGGTCACTTTGAAAGTATCTTAATAATATGAAGGTATTATATATATATATATATATATATATATATATATATATATATATATATATATATATATATATATATATATATATATATATATATATATATATAGCACGTTCATAATGGTCGCATTTAAGATAATAAGATAAGTGTAAGTTTACACTACAATTTACTTATCAATACTCCAACAGTTAATTTACTTTAGCTTTCAGTTGCTGAATTTCAATCCTGTATACACGGTATTAAAAATTACCAAATTACCAATAAATGTGAAATTTCCTGGACGCTGAATTAATACAATTTTGTATAAAAGTTATACTTTGAATGAAAATTAATTTTTTATTACAATTGTTACCACATTTGTGGAGACAAGTGGTTTTTTTTAATAATAAATTTCATGAACTTTTTAAAACCAAATATTGTCAGCTTTTAAATAAACTGTTTTAGTACTGATTTATACTTTTTAAAGGGTATTTGTTCCAATTTATCCGAGACTATTTTGATTTATAATTGTCAAACCTACGCAAAAAAGGAAGAAAATTCAAGATATGTTAATTCTCCATATGTGACATGAAATCAGATGTTTACCACTGGTATTAAAATTGAATTTTGTTACTGAGTTGTTATTTTATTGAAATTAGTCAGATGAGTACAAATACATGACATATTGACATAAGCATTGACATTTGCAGACTAAATTAGCCCATTCTATAATGTACCCTTACAAAAGACTGACATAAATAAATAAATTTTGTAATGATGACTAGTTAAAAATTCGAGATAACTTGAAGACAATAATCAAGATATATTCATTGTAACCTAGTATAATATGTTTATAAAATATAGATCGATGGAGCAGAAAAGTTTCCAAAATTTTCTCAATTCTTTTCAATATCAATCATATTTATTACTACCATTATTTATTTTGGGACCGACCACTTAATTTTCGGGAGTGGGTGGGTGGGTGAGAGGAAGGGAGCTAGGAATGTTTTGAAAATTATTTTCCAGAGCTTAAATGTCTTAAAAAAATATTCTTGCTATGATTGAAAAAAAGAAAGATAAAAAACTATTATATCCCCTCATCCCCCGATAATTAAATGGTCGGTCCTTTAATGGAAACGGTGAATATAAAGTCTCTATGACCACGTAGTGCAGTAATTTTGAAGAATAACCAAGCAAATAGTTGGGTCATTCATTTTAACATTTTTCCCAGAGTCCGCAAAAATGTTATATCTGTCGCAAATCCCCAAAAGTACGATAATTAAACTTTAAGAAAAATCCCCAAGCATGGTTGCTCTAGGGTATACGCTTCTTACCTCAAAAGCAATTAGTGCAGTTTCTTAAACTATTTGTTATTGTTCTGATTTAAAAAAAGATATATAAAAAATCGCTCTAATTTTTACCACAGCTTGTACAGTACATCGGTGTCAGAACTAGAATCTTGCATTTATTATGAATCGCTATTTTAACCAATCAGAAATGAGGTTTTAAAGCACACTTGGCGAGTAAGTTAAGATGGCCAAATAAAGTTTCAAAGATGGTAGTTTTAAATTGAATATGGGGGCGCTCTACAGATATTACGTGCTTCTGAGAGAGTGACAGGTGTAAGATGAAGTTGTTTGCATTTGCAACAAGCACAATGGAGAGAATGTTGGCATACCTCTAAGCTACTTTCATGTACTGTGGCTGAAATTTCTTTACTTATTGTACGTGTGGAAATTGGACAAGATCAAAGCACACAGCAGACAGAAATGGCCGCTCCAAAGTACTGGAAAAATCAGTCTAAATTAGTAAAAAGTACACTATTTTGAGCAGTTATTAAAATAGGGAAACGAATTTTGCCAGAGTATGCAGTACCAGCCTCTAAAAGTACAATGAATGAATTACAAAATATTTAAAAAGTAAAAAAAACTTATCGGCTCTTTTTTTAAATACATTTTTACCTTTGAAGTCCAGGAAGTGAAAATGACCAAGCGGAGCTAGCATTTTTTTTGAGAGTTGCACATCTTGAGGAAGACAAAACTGTATACTCTATAACCCAATCTGCACCCATCAATCATACATCAAAATAAAGGAAATTAAAAGCTCTGTTAGCAATACCTAAGATATACAAGATCTTTTTTAAATAGCCAGGACAACCAGTGAGAAAAAACTTGGGTAATTCTTTTTCTTTAAAAATCTAACCCTATGCAAAATACGAAACTGTAGAGCGCCACCTATGGTGCTTTTTGGCACATGTGACCAACATGGTATAATTTCATAGTGAAAAAGTGATATACTGATGTCCTTGCAGAAACATTGCACTGACTTTTATCGGCATCCTTTGTATGTATATATGCATGGATTTTAACTTGTAGCACATTCTCCTGATGTCATATTTCTTATCCAGTGTACGCCTTTCTGTGATGTGATTTATATATTGATGGCTTTTCAGTGATGTGTTACATGTCATTTTCTCATGTTTTATATGTTCTAAAAAATAAAAAATTATATTTGCATGCAATATACTATTTTGTCTTTTAATCTGCTGTTATCATTGGCATTGTGCATGCATGTAACAATAAAAATTTTAATATTTCTTACCTAAATTGTTAAATGTACTCCTTATATATATATCCATACATATAAATAATTAAAAAAAGTTTGCATGTTATATACAGTTGCATTGACTTTTAATCTGTTACCGTTGTAATATTTAGATGTACATTGTTTCATAAATGTAATTTAATTAGATTCAGATGACTGAGTTCACACTGTTCTCATGGCAACTTGGCAGGTGTGTGTGTGTTTTGGGCCGGTGGGCGTGTTTTTTAAATGCCAAAGTAGACCAGAAAGGTAGATTTGAAAGCTTTATAAGATCAACAAGTTGTTATTCATTTTCTGTCTGAATACATCGAATGAATATTCAAATTTTAAAATTTGGTGTTTGTTTCAGTTCTACTTACAGTCCTGTAATTCAGTCAGAATTGGATTTGTACATGTTAGAATGAAGAAATAATTGTGTGCATGAATTGTCTTCATTTTTCCACACCCCTATCAAGTTACATGGAAAGTTGATTTGCATTATTTTCATTGAGGTAAAATTACTTCCTATAGAATTTATTGTTAGATAGTCACTGCAGAATTAGGTCTCACTGTACAGTTGTTTTGGTGAATTTTCATCCAACAATGACATATTGCAGAAAAATGAGAATAATTTTACATTAAAGACACAAATAAAAACTAGCTAATAATTTTTGTGGAAAGCATGCAAGTAAGATTTTGACTGAGGTATTCAGATTAATTTCTTGTACAACTGATGGCTTTTGTACTGAACTGACACTACCACCAACCCCTCTTTTTTACATTTATTTTTGACAGCAAAGAGCTATTTTGAATATTTTCCTGTGACAAGGAGGCTCAAAGAATCAGTATGTGCCTTATGCATGATTAAAGTTCACTGGTATTATAACAAATTAACATACTTCTCATCACCTCTTAACCATCGAGATTTTGAGATACTTAACGCTGTAGCAGACATATATAAATGCGTAAGCCAAGTCGGCTGTTCATTTGCAGCCCAGGTAACGGATTTGATCTCCAATGCTAGTCTAACTGTGACATGCAGTCACCAAACAAGCCAACCCATTTTCAAACCTAACTCAAAGTAAATATAAACCATATTACAGAGTTAGCTTCTGTGTGAATTTATAAACACTAGACTTATGCTAATTAGGTTCATGCCTACTACCTTAAAAATTAGGGGGTGTCAAAATACGAAACTGTACACTGAGACCTTAATTGAACAGGTAATCATGAGTTATTGCCCTTTATTTTTACCTACAGTCTGTCTGAAGCATTAAACAAACATTTCTGGTCATACTGAGGTTGAATATAAACAGAGAAAATAGAACCTACATTCATTTAATTATATCTAAATCCACCCCCACCCTCCAAATTTACTCAAGACCACTAAAAGATGATTTAATTAAATTTAGATGACTGAGTTTACAGTGTTTTCAACTCGGCTTAATTAACATCAACAAATATTTTAATTCTGTCCAAGTACATGCCTTGAAAATATTTGAATAGGAATATTTGGTTTCATTTCAGCTCTTCTGGTGTGTGTATGGACTTGGTGATTATCCATACCATGGAAGAACTCCCGATGATGTTATGGAAAAGTTTTGCAGAAGGGCAAGCAAACATTCTTCAGCTGTGCAATGGGAGTGTTTCTGTATGGTGTGAAATAATATGAAATAGGTAAAACCTACTAGTAAATGAAGCTTGCTAAACTTCATATTTGTCACATGACATTATGAAGATGTGACGTGTCTTGTGCATGCTTTTTGCCAGTGTAAAATATAGTTCCTGAGCCTCTTTGGCCCCACTCGAGCTTTGCTCACTTTTAGTTTCTTTAATAAACATTGAAAATAAGTTTGAAACTTTTGAAGTTGAGTCAGGAAAAAATTGACATCAGTGCTTTGTTTGATTTTAATGTTCTTATATTTGTATCAGTGCTCATTCATGTCATTAAAGTAGTGATTTCGTCATGAAGAAAAATGTCTGTTTAAAAGAACAGTCACTTTTTTCATTAATAAAGTTGCCAATACTATGCATTTTTTTGTGAAAAAGCTGATAACTTTTGATGTGAAAGGTATCTACATGGCCAAACATGTTCAGTGTTCCTAAAAGTTACACCTGCAGTTTTATGTGCAATAAGTCAAACTGGATTAGTCCTGTGAGATTGGACTTATTCTTCTAAAATGTTTGCAGAGACATTTTGGACAGTTCAGAAGACTTGTGTGACATGTTAGTGATCAGTGTATATTGATAGTTAGTGATCAGTGTATACTGATAGTGATCAGAGTATACTGGCAGGTCAGGGTCTATGTTATTTGTTCTGCTATCATTCCTAACAAACTGCATATACCAAGATCAGCTAGCGCATTATGTGACAGCAGATCTGGGTCTATGCAGTTTGCAGTTGGACGTGACTTGTATGCAAGTATATACAGTACTTCATTAACCAGGACATTGCACTATTCAATTGATAATTTTGTATACATATGCAAGTAAGTTGATTATGTGGACTATTATCATGATCAGTTTTATTAGGGAAATACAAAATAACACAGTTATCCTGTATTCAGTTTTATTTCATCAAATACATACAGTGTATCATCAAAACAAAACAGTTATGGTATTGAGGTTACTCATTATAGCAATTTAAATTCTTTAAAAATGAGACAATAAACAGAGGTGCCAACCATTTCAGACTTTGCAGAATAATACAGAATTTCTATGAAAATTGTGCATTCTGAATTTAGTTGACAAAATTCTGCAACATCTTTTTGTGAGATAAAATTTTGGCAGAGGGTTTTATAAGGACACATGTAAAAGGTTAAAAAAAAGTAAAATACTTTATTGATCACTGTTTCTGATATAAGGCACTTTGATCAAAAAAAGGGTATAAAAAGTGAAATGTTTTATTGATCACTGTTACTGATAGAAGGCACTTTGGTCAATGCTTTATTGATCACTGTTACTGATAGAAGGCACTTTGGTCAATGCTTTATTGATCACTATTTAACTGATTGAAGGCACCTTGGTCAGTGCTTGATTGATCACTGTTACTGATAGGAGGCACCTTGGTCAGTGCTTTATTGATCACTGTTACTGATAGAAGGCACTTTGGTCAATGCTTTTAGAAACAAAGCTACAAAAAACATTTCTCACTATCTCAAACTTGATCTAGATGTACCGTATATACTCGCATATAAGCAGATACCAACTGCAAACTGCATAGACCCATATCTGCCATCACATAATGCGCCGGCAGATCTGGGTCTATGCAGTTTGTAAGGACTAATCAGTAGAACAAACAACATAGACCCTGATCTGCTGGTGCATTATGTGACGGCAGATCAGGGTCTATGTTGTTTGCATTTGGACCTGGCTTATATGCGAGTATATACGTAAGCCAGGTCCAAATGCAAACAACATAGACCCTGATCTGCCATCACATAATGCACCAGCAGATCAGGGTCTATGTTGTTTGTTCTACTGATTAGTCCTTACAAACTGCATAGACCCAGATCTGCAGGCGCATTATGTGATGGCAGATCTGGGTCTATGCAGTTTGCAGTTGGTATCTGCTTATATGCGAGTATACTCCCTGTAATCATTCAAGCCAAAATTATGGTGTAAGTTTAAAAGGGTATCTTTAAACATCAATTTATAAATAGATTCCCATGCAGAAAGTGTGTCTCAACCATTGAAACTGTCCATAATTGTGCAAAATATCTCTGCATGAATATTAGGGTTACTAATGTACATTTATTGATTCATGTATTACCAGGTACACATGAACTCCTGGGCAAACCATCAAGATCGGCAAACTGGATTAGACAGGTAAAGATAGATTTGGTAATGTAACGTACATATTTAGATAGGGTCTGGTGATATAGTCAGTGTCAACAGGGGAGGGGTTAGATAAATTGCTAAATCTTCATGGAAACAAATTTCTTTTCTGTGAAAATGTGTAATAATCATGCAGAATGTCATTTTGTTTTAAAATAAAGTGCCTTTACATGGGGTTTTCACTGATAGATTTTTCATGAAATATTGTTGGTCCTAAATGAAAATGGTTCTGATCAGACCTCCAACATGGCCACCATGGCAGCCTTCTTCAAAACCTTGAATTGCTATTTCTCCAGAATGGATGGTAGTGGTGAACGACTTTCACTAAAAGACTTCTTATGATATCTAGTTAGTCATAAACGAAAAATATATATGGTGCCAATTTGACATCCAGCATGGCCACCATTGTGGTCAGCTCTTGAATATCTGGTAAATAGTAATTCTTCTGAATGGATGGTCATATTGACATGGAATTTTCACTGAAAGACTTCTTATGATATATAGTTGGTCCTAAATGAAAATGGTGCCAATCAGATTGCCAACATGGCAACCATGTTATTGCTACTCCTGTTGAAGGGTTGTGGTCATGGTTGTATCAACATGGGGATTATTCACTTAAACTCTTCACACTATATGTACTTGGTTCTAAATGAAAATGATATTGATATGATCTCTCAAGATAGCCGCCACAGTAGCCATTGTAAAGAATCTTGTTACAGCTGCTTCTTCTGAACAAATGGTTGTACCAACATGTTGTTGTTGTTTTTAACACTTCTTTCCTGCAATATATAGTAATGTTATTCCTATATTAAAATGACATATTGACATTGTGTAGCTGGTCCAGAATGAAAATGGTGCTGATCTGACCTCCAACATTGCAACTATAGTGACCATCTAAAAATCATGTTATGATTCATTCTCTGTAATGAATGAAAATGGTGCAAATATGGCATATGAAATGCCCATGCTATTGTGAACTAGTTTTAAGACCAGACCTATTTGACCTGGGGTCTAGTCAAAGGTCACTGCTTTCATTTATGTGCTTCTTTTAGCTTATGAAGACATTGACTTGTACACATGAAAATATTTTGACCAGACTATATTATTTAGTTGTTTTTCAATAAACAAGTTGATAGTCTACAGTCTGACATTTATTTTAATGACAAAGATCTTGACTCTTGGTTTTTATCTGTAATGGGTTGGAATTATGATAACAAAAAAACAAGTATGAATGTTTTTTTTTTATATCAAACTCACTTTATGGATATATCTGAAGAATACCTTGAATATTCTTGTGCATCTTGAGTTCTTTCCATTTACCATGTTCTGTCCTTTTTGGGGGGATTATAAGGAGATGGCCATGTGGGTTAGGGTGCAGGTGCATAAAAACTACGCAATTTGTGCCATTACTCATGGCACAGGTTTGATTTCTGCTTGGTATAAATGATAACTCTAACTGGCTTGATTATTTTGGTGTCATTATATATATATTATTGGAGTAAGTCAGAGGCTGAGCATGTATAAATTAGCATTTTCACCCTAAAGCTTGCTTGCGAGGCGCTCTTTAAAGATCAATAATATCACGACACATGCAATATAAACGCAGTTGTTCCCACTCTACATCATATTTTAAAACCATTTTTTTTTGTACATGCTCAGCCTGCAGCTTACTCCAATAATGCCCCCCCCCCCCAACAGCCATCGTATCTAAAGTATGCTTGGATGTCCATTTTCCACTAGGTCTCATTACATCAAAAGTTGACTTTGCATTGATTTAATAACTGATGCAGTCTTGCTTCAGTCAGATCGAAAAGAGTATAGTTATGGTGATGGACACTCTGCTGATAAACAGAAAAAAAAATGCTAACTTTAGTGAAGAAAATTTGTTTAAAGGTCAATATTGCACATGAGCTTGTCCACTTCTGGTTCAGGTCGATAAGCATTAGGAACTGACAATTTAATCAGGGAAGGGGGGTCTTTCTAACCAGGATATTTTTTTTCCTCTATCTCTTTTTTTTTTTTGCAGATCAGAGCAAGAATATTTTCTCATACTATTTGGGAGTCAGAAATTTATTTGAAAAAGTAACAGGCCCCCCACCCCCTTGAAAATTATATGGTCTGTCCTTTACAAGGCCCATGTATTTTTGTTTGTTAGTGCGATGTTTGTTTTATAAAAGAAGAATGTAGGTTTTAAAAAAGAGCTGATAATATAAATGACAACAATTTTATGTTTTGATTGTGACCAAAATCTCTGTTGGTGACACTAGCTAGTGTTGGAATAAAACAAAATGTTATGCTGACCTTTGACCTTTTGATGAGGCTAACCATGTTTAAATGAACATTATTTAATTTTAATTGTAAAAATTATTTGTTCATGACCAGGATTAAATGTCTTAGTGCATGTTAGTGCATTTACATTGCCATTAAAATTCTTGTTTAATTTTTACCTTGTTGTGCAAAGTTTCGTTTGTTAGTTTACATGCCACTGTATTCTGACATTTTAATGTTGGAGTTGTCATTCTTATTGAATGTAATAGTGCAGTACATTTTTTCGGAAGGAATTCTATTATCCCTATGAACCTTTACTTTTTTATATTTTATGCAACACTGGGTTATAACTGTACTTGCTGTAAAGGACACAGAGAGTACCAGCCTTGTATATAATGGACACCAAAAGAGGGTCCGAGGATAAATACACTCTGATAGGTAGATATATGCTCTTGACCCCATGCCCAAGGCCAATAACTCTAGTGAGTCTGACATGTATTATCAAAGCAACCATGCAGTGTAACTTTTCATCAGATGTTGAACTTCTTATTATCAAGGACATGGGAATCCAGTTAAGGGGTGGGGAGATCGATAGTGTTAACTATGAGAAATTGAGAATACTTTGAGGAGGAATACATCAACTATAGAATAAAGGCAGGATACACGATAATTTGACAAACCGTGAAAAAATATATAAATGAAACTAACAGATATAGATGAAAACCTTTGAAAACAAATATGAAACAAGGTAGTGTAATAGAACCAATGCAAGGTGTAATTTTCTTTTTTTTAATTTTGAAGCTTATTCCATGTTATTCTCTAGGAACCAATTATCAAATGTTTTCTATAAAACTGGCAATAGTGCTGTGTTGCAATCAGACAAACATTTCTTATGTTTTTGGGTTGTCTGGATGCAGATATTTTACAGTACAAGGGACTCGTGTGTAAATTATGGAGATTTCGCAGCCGATGTAAAATTTGGCATTTTTCTTTGCTGCACACCCAGCTTTACTATTGGTGTAGATGAAATTTTTACCTTTTATAGATGTATGCCCTACCTTTTATAGATGTATGCTCTACATAAAATATGGGTTGTTATTATTGACCATATGGGATACAGATTTTGGTAATACTCGTTTCAGGGTAGGAAAATACTTAAACATTTCAAAATGTCTGACTAATATTCTTATTACATTATTCTTATTACATTAAAGACTGTCAGAAACATTGAAGGTTCTGGTCAGAATCATAGTTACCAGTGCATAATAACAGTGCTCGATAACAAACATTGGGTAGGATAAATTACAACACTTCACGTTCATGAAGTTTAGCGCTGCCTTACACACACGATTAGTAGTCACTTCTAGTCAAATTTCGTTTTCATGCATAGTTGTACCTATTTAGAATTATTATGGGTATGGAAAGGTGAATTAAATGTCCATCATATTTAAGACAGATTTATTTGCAATGATTTCCATTGTTCATAAAAGAAAGAATAATATTGCCTGCTGTTTGCAATGATTTCCATTGTTCATCATACATGTGATAAAAATGAGGGGTCAGATTGGAACAAAGAGGGAGATTTGCAAAATTTGGTCAGGAGTTTTAACCTCAAAAGAGGGAGGATTTTCATCTACCCAATTTTTTGCCTGCAAATGGACAAATATTACATCTATTTAACAAATTTACATTTTTTAAATATCAAATATGCACATCATCTCATCAAATCAGTCCTTTCACAGTTAACTTGTTGCCATTCATACTGAGGCTCCTTATATGTACCACAAGCAGTTTTAGGATGTCTTAGGGGATCATTGCCTGGATTATATTTGTGGCAGTCCTCATCATTGTTGATCTTATCACTTAGGAGATAACGTACTGTTACTGGATCAAGGTTTCCCCTGAAGTCAGCCTGAATTTTCCTCAGAATGGAAAATGTCCATTCAGTGTCAGCACTGGAATGTGGCAATGTTAGTACAACTCTACTGAGTCCACCAAGAAGTTTAAATTGTTTCCTGCCTGTGGGTAGATTCAGATTTCTGCCTGCCTGCCAGTACTGCTCAAGATTGGTACTATCTGGGTCTAATGTTGTTTTAATGTCAGTAAGAGTCTCCACATGAAGCATAAACACATACATTATACCATCTCACCCTTTGTGACTTTAAGCCTGATTTGCAGACACCTTTGTTGTCATTATTGTCATCACTATCACCACTCTTTAATAATGACAATCAAAACAATATTCACTTACAAGTATTACAGATGAAGACAAAGACCCATTCATCCCAGGCATTATGGATTACAATGGCAGTGAGTGACATGTACCTTAATCTGGTTTACATTCATATTTACAAAAGATTAAATCAAGGTCAGTAGTGTTTATATCAGTTTATGCGATGTGGTTGTTCATAGTAGTGTCAAACGCATATTTTCCCTTAAAATCGTGGTCGCTGGTCGTTTTATGCAGGTGGTCGCTCACTACTGAGTTTAATTATTCATATTATTATTATTATACAATTAAGATTTTGATTATTATTTTTATTATTCTTACAGAAATAAAATTATTATTTCTTCTGAACAATAAAATAGTCACTATGTGAGTAGTTTTTGTCTGTTTGCATGAGAACTTTTGTGAGATTTCTGAGTCGGGGAACATTATTTTCACTAGGTCTGAAAAATGATCTGCTACCAGAAATGGGAGATTATGTTCAGTTATAAAGTTGGCAAATAGTGTCTCGGTACATGTAACTTTATAATCCACATTTAATGCAGGATCCGCAAACATGGATTTAAGTAATGGCATATTTATTGTTGCAATTATTATGCTTTTATGAGATGGGGTTTCTGCATGATGTGTGATGTCCTTCTTGCCACCATAACAGATTTTAAAATCAACTTTACAGGAAGAGCTGAATGCATATTTATGTCCCTTCGAACTTGATTCCAACCACTCTAATTTCTGTTTCCATCCATCATACAAGAGAATGAAAAGGCTCTATTGTAGCCACAAGTGGTAATCTGTCAATCAGTGAATGATGGTATGAAACTTGAGATAAAAAAAGTTAGAACAAAGTTATATATAGTTAGTCATTTCTGCAGCTCAGAGTCAGTTAGTTCAGTTTGGAGCATATGTATCCAACACAATATTGATACTAAAATGGGTCAAAATCATGAAAAATATTATGTTTGGAGTGAAGACAGTGGGCTGTTATTGTATATTTATCTAAGGGAACATATATTTAATTTATGGTAAGCACTCTACTAAACTGAACACTAGTATAATGAAACTTCAAGTGTTATATAAAGTGGATATATAGGAGTTTAATAGCTTTATTAGTTGCCAAATATAGACATGATGAAATGCAATGGAATATTGTGTTGACAAAGTGACACTTTATTTTGAATTTATTATGGACAGCATGAAACGGTTGTACTGGTATAATTTTGCATTGTTTGTAAATAAATATGTCAATAAATTAAAATGGAGCATAGTGAGCCATTTCTGTAGTGCATGTGCACACACACACACACACACATGCTCTGTGTGATAATACAGTTATGGATATAAAATTACATGTATCATTTAGTGATTATAGGGCATACTTGTCATAATTGATAATTCCTGATTGACTAGGAAAATACCAGGTTTGAATTATGACTTCCAGCATAAAAATGTAGGGAGGATAAATTCAGTTCTTCTTTTAAGCCACCATAAATTTGCATTTTCATAATAAGAGTCTCACCAACTCAAGTACATATAGAAAGTTACAGTGTCATTAATCAATATGTCTTAAGTAAAAAACGAAATCTCGAAAGCTATTACCTTTTACAACCAAAGTCCACCCTAGCAAACCTCCCTAAAACATTCTCCTTGGATTTGTAAACGTGCATTCATCCATAGAAAATCTAATTAAGAAAAGGGACACCAGTCTATTGTATCAATGACAATGGGTTATCTCACTATCTTCATTCAAGGAAGATTTTGTACAATTTTCAGTAGCTCAAGCAAAATAACATTTCAGCTATTTATTTCCTCACTTTTTGTACTATATTTATGACATGGTCTAAATGAAAAGGGTGCTGATCTGACATCCAATATGACCGTAATGGCAGCCATCTTGAAAATCTTGTTATTGCTACTTCTCCTGAACAGAAAGTGATATTGACTCAAGGTTTCACACCACAGAAGACTTTGTATGATGTCTAGTTGGTCCTAAATGAAAAAGGTGCCAATCTGATGTCTAATATGACTGCCACAATGGCCATCTTTAAAATCTTGTTATCACTATTCCTGGTCATATCAACATGGGGTTTTCACTGAAAGACTTCTTATGATGTCTAGTTGATTTTATATGAAAATGGTGCCAGTCTCACCTTCAATATAGCCCCCACAGTGGCCATCATGAAAATCTTATCGCTACTTCTCCTAGATGGCTGGTCATATCAACAATGTGCTTTCACCAGAAGTTTTCTTATGAAGTCTAGTTGGTCCAAAATGGAAATGGTGTGCATCTGATGTCCAGTATGGCCACCATGGCAGTCATGTTGAAAATCTTGTTATTGTTACTCCTCCAAAACAGAAGTCATATTATCATAGGGTTTTCACCAGAAGACTTTTTATAATGTCTTGTTGGCCCTGAATTAAAATGGTGCTGCTGTGACGTCCAATATGGCCACCATGGTGGCCATCTTGAAAATATTGTTATCGTTACTCCTCCCAAATAGATGGTTATATCATAGAGTTTTCATCAAAAGACTTATATTGATGTCTACTTGGTCCTAAATGAAAATGGTACCAATCTGACATCCAATATATCCACCACATCAGCTAATTTGGAAATCTTGTTGTTGCTGAAAAATATCAGAGATGGTTTCAACACTCAGCATTTAAAAGGAAGAAATGGTCTTATCTTGAATTCCTGGAAATTCTTTTTGCCTAGTAGAGCATCAGTCCCTTCTAGGGTCACTCACTCTTGTCTAAATCTTAAAAGGAGAGTTCCATATATACTCGTGTATAAGCCTGGTCCAAATGCAAACAACATAGACCGTGATCTGCCGTCACATGATGCGCCGTCAGATCAGGGTCTATGTTGTTTGTTCTACTGATTAGTTCTTACAAATTGCATAGATCCAGATCTGCTGGTGCATTATGCGCCGGTAGATCTGGGTCTATGCAGTTTGCAGTTGGTATTGGATTATATGCGAGTATAGACAGTAACATACATACATGTACATGAGCAAAAGTACATAATGATTCTTTATACATTTTATCTCTTTCTAATGAATATGTGCAACACAGGTCAGGCTGCTCACATGGTGACTAAAAAGGTATTTTGATACATGTCGATGGACATTTAAACAAATGTCAGTGAAGCTATAATATATTATAATTACTTCATGAAATATTTCATGTTTTAGATGTTCTAGTTGAGAAATTGAAGAATGGTCATTTCATGACACAAATGTCTTCACATCTAAATAAAAAATAAAAAAATGAAAACTGAATGTTGTGTGTTTTTATTGTCATTGAAACCTATTTGTTGGGCATATATATATACAGAGTTCAACCAGACATTTTGATTGATGGACTTCATAGATGCACCCAAATCTGCTGTTTGTAATATTGTTACGACTAGGGGTAATGTAACAAAAGAAAGAATTACTCAAACAAGCTTTCAAGATTTACAAACACAAATTTAATTTTTTAAAATATTAAATATTTCAAACAAACAAAGTGAAAGAATTAAAATAACTTACAGTTTAGAAATTCCTAAATAATCCTAAATTGTTCCATTGTTCACTGATCCGGAAGTTATCCAAAATATTCCGAATAAAGAATGTTCCGAGTGAAAACACCACTGTGCTGATGTACTAACAAGAATCAGTTATATCCAAATATTAATAATTCCAAATAAATCCTGGTGAATGTAGAATATCACACAAGTTCTAAAAAATGTTTCCAATAATTCCAACGGAGCTGAATAATTCTTAAATCTTTAAATGTCAGTACTTAATCCCGAAAATGTAGTCTGGAAATATTTCTGAAGTAGATAATCACACACAGTGAACCAATCTTGTTTATGATCTCTCAAGCTGATGTAATTACAAAGAATCCAGAACGCAGAGATTACATTTCTTTTTATAGTATTCTATACTGCGCCTTTAAAACAAATAAAACCCATTCCTTAATTCCGTCTTAAATAAACATCTTCTTAATATGATCTTACAATCTAACTTCTGATCAACAAATGAATCATTCTTTGAATTGCAAAATTCAGGTCAGAACAAAAGTACAAACTCACGCGCTAGGTCACGTGACATGACTCGTGCTTAACCGACAATATTATTTATTTTCCCAGGGCCAATGTACTGGGTCACATTGAAATACCGTATATGTGCACTATACAAAACAACGGCTATTAGATTATAATACAAATGTCATAAACCAAATAAAACTATATTATAATTTAAAAAGATGATACATAATTCCGTAATAATATATACCCCGGTATTCATTCAAAGAAGAAAAATGTTTTGATCCTTCCATAGGTCTCGTGAGGTGGTAGCAGCAAACCATAAGTTTATCCCTATAATTTGCTCTGGACTTACGCACGATTTTTTTGTTAAACAAAATGTATATACCCAGTATTTTTGTCACTGGTCATAACATTGCCATATTTGTACTATGGTAAATCCACTCAAAGTTCATCAGTTTTGTGAAAACATTCTCTTTGTTTTGTTGATACAGATGTCTGTTTCGATTTCTCTTCCACTTCCTGACTGCTGGCATTGGATTAAAGTCTTTTATATCAACAACAACAAGATTTATTCTCATAAGTTCATCAAGAATGTGAACACCCATACTGCACCATAGCTTGTTGTGGTAAATTGTGCTATGAACATCCACGCACACACTCCATGCTTGACACTGGAAGTACATGTGAAATTGTATCCAATGAATCACATTCAGGTACTCTCCTTTCATTGAAACTAGTTTTGTCAGTAATTCAGCTGCTGACAGTCCTCTGCAATTGTTGTACACAATTTACTTGAGAATCCCCTACTTATTACTAAATCGGCACTGAATGACTGTCACTGTTCTCTCATGGTTGACTGTATTGAGTGGTCAGAGCATCCATATGATCGTTACCAAACAGTGGTATGTCATTAACATTTGCAGGAAAAGTGTTGGACTCAAAGACAGTGTTCACTAAAGGATTAAGTTGCTGGTGTGTCTAAATCAGCATCAAGAATAACTCTAGCTGCTCTTTTTTGAAATGTCGGTAGTCTTTCTTGATTTTCTGTATCACTATTACCCCAGACAGAACAGCAATATTCTAGATGTGGCATGATGTAGGCATTGTAGAATATCTTTCTCTGTTCTTGAAAGAGATAAGATTTTATTCTGTTCAAGAGATAAAGCAGTGAGTTTACTTTTTTAATGACTTTATCAACTTAAATTTTCCAGCACAAGATATTGTCTGTCGTAATGCCAAGTAGTTTTTAATTTTTAGACTGTTCTATATCTATTCTTTTTAGCATAACTTTGAAGTCATCTTTCTCAGCTTTTTCTTTGGCTCAACTACCTATGATCATGGCTTTTGACTTGGCTGCATTCATCTTCATACCATTGTGCTCACACCAGTTATTTACTTTAACCAAATCCTGATTTAATTTAGTCCTAAGGTCATGGCCAGTTGATCCAGTGTTATATAATGTTGTGTCATCTGTGAACATGTTGGTGGTGGATAGCTCAATGTGAGATGGTAAATCATTGATGTACAGCAGAAAGAGTAATAGCTCAATGTGAGATGGTAAATCATTGATGTACAGCAGAAAGAGTAATAGCTCAATGTGAGATGGTAAATCATTGATGTACAGCAGAAAGAGTAATAGCTCAATGTGAGATGGTAAATCATTGATGTACAGCAGAAAGAGTAATAGCTCAATGTGAGATGGTAAATCATTGATGTACAGCAGAAAGAGTAATAGCTCAGTGTGAGATGGTAAATCATTGATGTACAGCAGAAAGAGTAATGGTAAAAGAACTGATTCTTGTGGAATACCTGACTTTATGAGTTTATTATCTGAAAGATTATTTAAAATAGGAACTTGTTGGTGTCTGCCTTCAAGATAGGATTGAAACCAAGTTAAACTTTCATGGTTAACTTGATAAATGCAGAGATTTTACAGCAGGATTTTGTGATTAACAAGGTCAAAAGCCTTTGTAAACTCAAGAAACACTGTACCTACCAGGTTACCTTGATCAATTGCTGTTAACCAATCATCCACCATTCTAGTTAGCATAGTCTGGCATGAATGTCCTTCACGAAAGCCAGATTGTCGTGAATATAGTAAATTAAAAGATTCCAGGTAGTTTCGAAATTCTTTACAAACATGTCTTTCTAATATCTTTGAAAGCGATGATAAAACTGTTATAGGTCTATAGTTATTCATATCAGAAAGATCTCCCTTCTTGTGTATTGGAGTTACTTGTGCCAGTTTTAGACTGTTTGGAAAAATACCTGCAGAAATACTTAGATTGAATATATACATAAGTGAAGGTGCAATCACTTGAGATGAGAGCTTTAGCAATTTAGCACTTAAACCATCTAGACCTGTAGCTGTTCTGACATCAAGTTTATCTAATTCATTTAAAATGAATTCTAGACTTATTTGAGGTATTTTGACATAGTTTTCTTGTTAAGTTTTGAGGAAATATGCTCATTTAATCCATCACTTGAGAATCTTTTATGAGCTGTGAGATCCACAAGTTTTTTGTTTATGTTCAAAAAGAAATCATTGAATGCATTTGCAATTTCAAGAGGTTCTTGCTGAATGTTACCATTTTCATCACTAATACATCTAAATGGCAGGTTATTGACAGATTTGCCTTTTATGTCATTGAAGGTTTTCCAGAGTTTTCTAAGGTTCTTTTTCATAATACTATTTGATATTTCAGTGGAATAGTAAGTTTTCCTTGCCTTTTCAGTCATTGACTTGACTCTGTTTCTCCATAATCTGTAATGTTAGTGTATTTAACTTTATAAAATCTATCCCTTGTCTTAATAGCATTCACTATATCACTTGTGATCCAATTGGGTTGATTTTGTTGCTTAACTCTCTTGAAATTAATAGGAGCATGACTGTTCAGTTTTTCAGTAAACATATCTATCCAAATGTTAAGAGCATCTGATGGGTCATCAAAAGATTCAATTATTGACCAAGGGATATCTTTCAGTTCTTTAAGGAATATTTGTGCATTGAATCTTGTCATTATTTGATAATTGATATATTTGTGATGAGAGGGTTTACTTTTTTGACTTAATTTTCGTGTTTGGACATTATGTCTGATTTCTGGCCAAATTATTTCCATACCATTTTCCTCAAGATCATATGATGTATATCTATATATATATCTATATCTATATATATATATATATATATATATATATCTATATATATATCTATATCTATATATATATATATATATATATATATATATATCTACACACACACATATATGCCTATATGAGACGTGGGTTCATTATTATTGTTTTACCACAAGTTTTGTTCCATGAAAAACAAAAAATTGGTAAAAAGGAATAAAACCATATCTGAAAACTGTTAAAGTTTTAATGACATTTACTGCCACAAATCGGTATCAAAATTAATTCTTTCTACTGAAATATTTACTGCCACAAATCAGCATCAAAATAAATTCTTTCTACTGACATTTACAGCCACAAATCAGCATAAAAACATTCTTTCTACTGACATTTACTGCCACAAATCAGCATAAAAATAAATTCTTTCTACTGACATTTACTGCCACAAATTAGCATCAAAATAAATTCTTTCTACTGACATTTACTGCCACAAATCAGCATCAAAATAAATTCTTTCTATTGACATTCCAACACAGGTCCAAACGAAGGGATAGTCAATAACTCTCGCAAGTTCATCGATATAATGAAGAGCACATTTTATGGGGAGGTAAGTAGGTAATTGGAAAGGCCTTATTAGGACTCGTGGTACTAATTCAGCTCTCATAGTTAACCTATGGAAATATCATGATATTAAAAATTCAATAACTTTTAATTTCTGAATGCTCATGATCAAGCCTATGTTTATCAGTATAGACATATCGTTGATACCAGCTTCTGTGTAGAGAAAACCATATGAATCCCTGCATTTTCTGGATCTACATGTGTTTGAAATGTGTTTTCAATTCCGCACCAAAGAGTCGGGTACTAATTTCAGTAATGAGTTTTCCAAGTTCGAGTCCGTAAGATTCTTTTTACTACAATACTAAAATCTTACTTTCATTATCAACCAGTCATGGCCAGCCACACCCATATATACTCTATTTTATGTTCACCCATTTCTAGGCTGGTTCCCATTCTTCTATAATATATCATTAATAATGAAAGGTAAAATATTAGTAAACAAATTTTAGTATTTTTACAGACTTGACTTAGGAACAGTCAGTAATAACAGTAACACATGATTCATCAGGTGCAAAATGGATAACACGGGTTTCATGCACATGTAGATTCAAAATATGCTGCGGCTCATGGTTTTCTTCACACAGAAGCTTGCATCTTGGATGGGTCTATACTGATAAATATAGGTTTGATCATGAGCATTTAGAAATTTAAATTTATTGAATTTTTAATATGGTGTTTCCATAGGTTTACTATGGGAGTTGAATTAGTACTGTGAGTCCTGCACTATTCCATACCAAGAGCCTGTTGTTTCCATGGTTACTGCATGGATCCAGGGTATTGCTTTGGTGGTTTTTGATTATGATAATTACAATGGAGTCTTTTTTTCATAATTTGCATACGATTTTAGAGAACAAATCTGTAAAAAGCACTGATGGAAAGGGTTGTATGCAATGGACAGGGGTGGTAGATGGCTCAGGCTCTGGAAAAAAGATGATAGTATGGCCAGATGGCAGAATTTCATATGTTGATGTCCACAGATTGGCATACAAGGCTAAATACCATTTAACGTATGTAACAATTCCCACAAGGGGGGTGTGGGGAGAGATTTTAAACATATGCCATGTCACAATCGCTTATGTGTCAATACTGATCATTTAACTTTAGAAACACATTCAAAAAATCAAAGCAGCGAGCATTGTAAAAATCAAGGACTGCACAAAATTGTGCATGCCACATTGCATCGGTCTGTAAAAAAAGTGCTAAAATGGATGTAGCTTATGGTAATAGTGTTCATATTTTTCTTGCTATAGCACACAGCAATTTGCCTTTGTCAGAATACTTTTGTTCTTGATATTTCTCATACAGCTTGTAAAGAAATGTCCTTTTCTCAGATCTTTTTTTCTTATATACTTTACTTGATCTGTACATTTTATCTCTGAGATATACATCTTGTTTGGTGTTCAGATGTTGTGCCACAGAACTACAAGCTAAAACTGGACAACCGATAGATTTACATAGCTTCACCAGAGATTCTCCAGGTCCATGGTTACAGTTATGAACAGCACTATGAGCCCTACCATGGAAGTTTCTCTTGAAGGTTATATTGTTAGGTAAGCTACGTTTAATCCTTCGATTGACTGATTCCACTTTCTGGGTGTTCTTGTTTTTAGCACTGTAGATTTACCTAACCATACTCCATACACATGCGTAATGTAGACTCTTCACTCTCACTGGATATTTTCAGCTTGAAATGACTTGGCAAGAATGTGCTTCTATATACCCAGTTGGAACAATCTACCCAGCCCACATTAGATTGCTTGTAACAAAGACTATGATCACCTTGATAGCACTTAACTATTGCATCTGTTGCATAGGATAAATTACTAATTAATTTTGGTGTACGTTTATCACATTTTTGGAATGAATTTTCAAATTCAGCCTGGCACCTCTTAATAAATCATGTGCAAAGTTGTTCTGCATCTTTTCCCTCTGCTTTTTAATTCTTCCTGGCATCAAATCAATTAATTTGCTCTGTTTTTTTTATAAACTTTGTATGATTTTGACCCAGATGGCATGTATCAATATAATTTTCAGGTACTGTTTTTGTTACCCACTCCCTTCTAAGGTCCAGGCTAGCCCAGAAACTTAGCACTGTCTGGATCAGTTGTAATATAGTGTACCTCTAGATTGTCTGATTTTTTCAAATACATAAGCCTTTCCCTACACCAACTGTATTCATCACCAATATTTCTGTGTAAACTTATATTTGCTGAACAGTGACACAGCTTGGCATCATCATCTGAAGTTTTACCAAATGTGCACAGTATGTTCTTTGTGATTATATTTATCACCTTTTTCTCTGGAGTAGTTTCTTCAACTTGTATATTTGTATCATTTCCTCTCATAAAATTAAATTCCTTGACACCCTTCCTAATTTCAGCCATGTCTCTGATATTGGTACCTTCAATTTCTTTACAAACACTATTTGCACTTTTCTGCATCCCTTTAGTAGAGGGAGCAGGGATGTTTGCACTTAGAAGTATAGTCCTTAAACTTGCATTTCCAATAGAATTCTGTGAAAGTCCTATCTGTATGGAGCTATTTACACAGACTGCCTTTATTCCTTTCTTGCTGGTCTTCTGTACCTCATCATAGAGATTAAACATTTTTAATGCATAACTGCATGTCAAACATATTGCTCTCTCCTGCCACACTAGATCTCTTTTCTCTTCATGACTTAGATCCCAGTGGAGAAAAAAACATTACACTGAGGGTGTTTCAACAGGTGTTCTTGGAACACGATATTCCACATCTGTGTGCTTTTTCCTGTGTGCACTAAGCGATGTGTTTTCTTCTCCAGATCTGTTGAGTTGAATAGAAGAAAACATGTTTCATGTCAGAAATGTGTGCTCAGATTTTGAAAGAAAAGCTATTTAGAAAAGGAAAATTGCTCTACACTTAGCATCAATGGTAGTATAGACTCCTTTAACTGTAAATTCAAGTTTGCTACTTGGTATGCCAAATTAAGGTATATTACCTCCCCTTTGACTAACTGAGTGATCGCAGGATTTTCTTCATTTCTCTATTTCTCTATAATTTATGCATTTTAATCAGATTTATCTTGATAGATAAGTAATTTAACACTACCTGTAGTAGAAAGTTGGCACAGTAGTGATTTTGTGGCTTTTTCTTAACTTTTTATGATTTTTGGCTAAAAGTAGGCATAGATTTATGTATCGGAGAACTTTAATATGTAATTGAATCCTATTGCTTAAATTTACTGAGTATCTTATGCAGTCATAAATTATATCATTGTGCGTATATTTTATTGAAACATATATTTACTGTAGCATCGCAAAATTTCCCATATATTTCTCCACCTCCAGCTTACTTCTTGGCTTGGGCCCGAGCAATTTACACAGTGGCCTGCTGTCCCCAACATCAGTTTCACCATTATATGAACTTTGAATAGCTTTTTCCAGTTTTTCTCTTGTTGTCCTTGTGTAACAGACCTTCAGTTGCTTTGTTTTTCTGGTTGATGTACATTTCTTTCCCTTGTTGTGGGGAACATTACCAAGTTTGAAGAAATTACTTTGTCTATTTTGTGTTTCCTTACTCTTTCCCATAGTTTTATAATAAAAAGTAGCACTCAACTATTTAATTTTTCAATAGAATAAAACTTATGGTACTTGTTTGGCTTTTTATTGTGCAGATTTGGGTGTGATAAATCACAGGTGTTGATTATTTCAGATAAATTTGGAATGTCAGCATCACTTGTTATTTCATGGGTGTGTTTGCTCTCTTAGCCACAGAAGGGCAATGACCCGTTATCACTATCCTCTGTTATCTGGCACACTTATTAGTTTGATTTTGAAAGATGGGAATAGGGATACACTGTTCTTTATTTCTGTGTGAGTCAGAAAAAAAAAAAGGTTATTTTGAATTGTATAAGCTGTTAAAACTTGTCTTATAGCCAGTGAGAGATGAAAATACAAGCTGTCATATAATTCTATACCCAATTATATAATACTTGCTGATGTCTGCATGTTTGTGTTTCTTTTATGTAGCATGCATGCCATAGAAATATAACATGAAGATACGTATGCAGAAAACAATGAATTTAATAACAAGAATAAATCACTAATATGTACAATACAATATAGCAAAATGTAATGCGGATGCAATTGAGCTCTAGATAGTGGTATCACATCAAATGCCATTACACTATTATCTTTGCACGAGAGTGGTCAATTCTTTATTACAATCATGCTCCAACATCACTGAGTAAAATACATATCTTTGTAAAAAATTCAGATCTTCTTATTGGTCTCACGGTAATAATTATATGGCACAACTGTGAACCAGTCTAGAAATGGGTGAAGATAAAATAGAGTATATACGGGTTTAGTGGTCCATTATAAATTGGTTAATAATGAAAAGTAAAATGTTAGTAAAAAATTCTTTTGAGAGCTTATCCTATCTGTACCTGAAAAAAAAATAGAGACAAGATTCTATTGATGCAATTTTAGTATTTTTACAGACTTGACTTGGGAACAGTCAAATAATAACAGTAGCACCTGATTCATTGGGTGCAGAATGACAACACATTTTCATGCACATGTTGATTCAAAATAAGCCACGGCTCATGTGATTTTCTTCACACAGAAGGTTGCATCAAGGATCATGGATGGGTCTATACTGATAAAAATAGGTTTGATCATGAGCATTTAGAAATTTAAAGTTATTGAATTTTTAATATCATGGTGTTTCCATAGGTTTACTATTGTAGCGGAATTAGTACCATGAGTCCTGTAGGACACGCATGTATGCATGGATCATGATATATATTTTTTAAATGTCATGGAACCAACAAAGTCATATACAGTGAAATATGTCTATAAATAACATTTAATGGAAAACAAACTTGTTCTTTATTGTCAGGTGTTCTTTATATACAGTGTAGCATAATATTCATGGAAACATAAGAAAATGGGGTTATAGTGTCCTCTATGAGCAAGTATCCTTTATAAAGAGGTGTTTAATGTAGCAGGTTTTACAGTACAATTAAATCTTTCTAAAAGAATACTTGAAGGATCACAAGAAAATTGTCTAATGTCTATTATACAGAAGTGTTCACTAAGTCAAGTTTGCTCAGGTACTGAAAAATAATTTTAACTTGAGAGTGTGAAATTTAAAGTCGGGCTTAAATTAAAAATTTGATCCATAATGTGTTAAATAAAAAGCCAGACCATTTTATTCTGGCCACCCTTAGGACTCACAGAAACTGTTATTAGTATGAACAAGTGGTTTATACATGTATATGATATATATATATATATATATATATATATATATATATATATATATATATATATATTATATATACATTTAAAATGTATAAATAGGACCTTTTGCCCTTTATTTTTTATAAACATGTGATTGTTATATGCAGGTAATTGATTGAGCAAATTTTAATGCAGATTTTAAAAAAGTCACAAACTTCATTAATTTTGTCTTGCCATTTCAAAACATTTTGTGTTCGTGGAGGAAACAAAATGTTTACTCATATAAGGGACCAACTATTTGATTTTTAAAGGGGGGGGGGGGTCCTAGGATTTTCTGGAAAGTAAAATTTCCAGCCCCAAAAAGCTTTTAAAGAATTCTCTTGCTTTGATTATCTTGTGATAAAAGGGAAGAAAAAAAATTCCAGGGCAAAAAGAAATCCCAGACTCCCTGCTTGGCCCTCTCCCCCCTACTTAAAAATAAACTGGTTTGTGTACTACCAGTACCACATTAATTTGTGTAATTTTTATCATGTGGATCAGGGTCCACACACTCCAAAGTTCTTTTACCTGTACTTTGTATATTGCAATCTATAGCTGATCTACAAGGGTTATATATCAGGCTTGCTATATCTGATAATATAACACAGGCCTATTGAGTTAATTAGCCTGTTTGGAACATAAACCTCCTATCTAAAGTGCCACACCTTTTGAATAGCTCAGATTCCAGCAGGTGTTTGTGCCCCATCCATACTCTATTGAGGGAACAACATAAATATACACTCAGTCCCCTGTTCATTATCAAATTTATGTCCAGTATTAATGACCGCCAGTATTATTGAAAACTTCATTGACTGAAATCACGTTTGTTATGTGTCTTGTATTGAAATCAAGTTTGTTATGTGTCTTATATTGAAATCAAGTTTGTTATGTGCCTTATATTTAAATCAAGTTTGTTATGTGTCTTATATTGAAATCAAGTTTGTTATGTGTCTTATATTGACATCAAGTTTGTTTTGTGTCTTAATTGAAATCAAGTTTTTTATGTGCCTTATATTGAGAATACTAGCAAGGTCAAGTTGCACATTCACCTTTTGTTTTGATTTGAGTTCATGACCCCTGTTGTACTTAAAAGTAAAGGACAGACCATTTAATTATCAGGGTGGGGGTGGGGAGGCTGGCATTTTCTTTCTGACCAGGATATTGTTTTGCTTGAATCACAAGATTTATTTTCACCTAAAATGTTGGATAGAATATGCTCTTCTTTTACAAATCAGAGCAAGAGTAGTTTTGTCTAAAAACTCCTTGGTGGCTGGGAAAAATTTAAACAAAATTCCAGGTACCAGCCCCCCCCCCACAAAAAAAAAATATTAAATGATGAGTCCCTAAGAAGTTGCCTTTGCATCACAAATTTTATTTCTGCACCACACCCTTTGAAGGAAAAAATGGATGGTTCATTGGCTTCATATTGGGAAGACTTGTTATTAGTCATGTTTGATTGAATCTGACCCATCCTTTTATGTCCTATCACCATGGTTGTCAGGGCACATGGTGAATCTGTGGACATGAGTGTTTCATGAACACATTTCTTGGAGGGGTGGGAGGTTTTCTTCGATTTTTATTTACCCTAGCCCCAAGCTTGATTTCGAAATTTGCTATAGCATTAACCATTATGTTTGTTTAATTATATCATATTTGTGGGAGCATCACTGTCCTCTGGATATTTTGATGTCCCATGCCATCATGAATTTGGTTGGTGCATATAGTATTGCCCTTGCCTGTCCATCCATCCATTCATTCATTTGGTTAAGTATGATATGTATGCCAGTTTTTCAAGCACTGTGATGAGGTATTATAGTTTTTCAAACACTGTGATGGGGTATTATATTGTCCCAATCCATGGGCAAACATCTGCCAAAGTTTCTTACCACCCATTGCTGCCATCGTTGTAAGCCACCGGGGGTAATTCCGCTATGCTGTCTTATCAAGAGAACATAGAAGATTATCGCCCATGAGTTGTGAAGATGGTGGTATTTGTAGTCCATTAACACTTTTCTAGTTACGCCCCCACTGATTTGTTATATCTGCGTATATCAGACTGTATGCACGTCCATTCATCTGTCCTGAGAAGTTTGTTAGCAAAGTTGCGCCAGAACCACAGTACATGTGTCAAACTACATGTCTGTCTGTCTGTCCTGAGAAGTTTGTTAGCAAAGTTGCACCAGAACCACAGTACATGACTGTCAAACTACATGTCCATCTGTCTGTCCAGAGAAGTTTGTTAGCAAGATTGCACAAAAACCACTTAATGTTGACAAATCAAATCTGGCTAGCATATCTGTATGACCAGATATAGATTTTCAGGTAATTACACAAATTTGTCATGTTATTTTTTTGCACATTTTTGAATTTTATGGACTTTTTTGACAAAAACCTTCTTAGCGTGATTAAGTGAAAACCACGTGAAATAGACAAACGAAATGCTTATTTTCATTCATATATAGCTGACCTGATCAGATTTTCAGGTACTGTATATACTCGCTTATAAGTCGACGTTTTTTACTTAGAATTTGACTCGTGCAGAGTAGGGGTCGTCTTATAAGCGCGACATTAAACTCTAGATGTTTGCAGTACATAAAAATACTGTCAATTCATATATTTTTACGTTTTCATGCCACTATTCCTATGCAGTAATGCATATATGGTATGCACTGTGTTTATCTGTTTCATGACGGTATTCATTACACAATACATGTATCTACAGTTATTTGGATTTTATTAATTTGAAAATATTACCAGTAAATTAAATACTACCTACCGCAAAATGAAGTGTCCGTCAATGTTTGCTGTGGGTGTTTACTAGTAAGTATATTGCCTCCATTTTCGTGCAAGTCCGAACAACCTGTATTTGTATTAATATTTGTGTTTTGCTCTATAAAGACTGTGCTTGATGCAATAAAAGTTTTGATTTAATTTGTATTTTCCTTTTCCACAAGTCAGATTTAATTCCCAAGTGATATTTCCCAAGTTATCTACCATTGCACCTGGGCTGATAAGCCTTTGGCTTGTAAAGGCACTCACTTTATTTTCAAGTTGACAATCCTTTTGATCGAGCCGCCAATCTATGCTTGTTCAGTGCCAAGTAGAGTTCTACAACTTCCTGTGCATATACTTTGACCTTAATCCCTTTGCTTGTAAACACACCACACTCTTTGTTTTCCCACGTGACAACCCTTTGATCAAGCCGCGAGTTCAGTGCCAAGTAACAGAGGGTGGCTATTTGAACTCCCTGTGATCTTGCCGCACAATTGACATGTGTTCAGTTGCAGCCTTTAATAGATTTCTGACTTTATGATCAAAGTGTTACAGAGCCCAAACTCAGTCTTTGCATAAGCACCCGCATATGACAGTAAAGCCGAAAATCGGAGTCGGACGAGATTTACAATGAGTAGACGACGACGATTTACAATGACTAGACGACGATGTAGGATTTCAGAAGTTTATCAGACAATGAGGATTAATTCTTGGACTTTGTACCAGATGACATTGGATAGTGACATTTATAGGATACCGTGAATCACAAAAAAAGTGAACTTAACTTTCATTGTTTATTTGCACGACGTGTGGAATTAATATATTACGGGATACTGTGAATCGGATCATTCTGAACTTCTATTTTTATACGGTATGTGACCTATAATTGAATTCGTCGATTTATCATATAAATAGATTCCGAGTCGGACGATGTTTACGATGACGGGATGACATTGGAGGAATTTATTACTTTATTTGGTAACTCTGATGATGAGGATGAATTCTTGGGCTTTGAACCAGAGGACATTAGACAGTGACATTTATAGGATACCAATTTTATACCTGTATGTGACCTATAATTCAATTCATGGATTTATCATATAAATGGATTAAAAATGTTAAGCTATATGGATTTCATTACATGAAGATGGACAAAATGTAAGTTGTAAATTTATTTGTACATATTCAGCTCAATAATACAATTGTATTTATTCTACATTGGTTTTTGGTTTTATTTGTCCTATCTATCTATCCAGTTTGGCTCGTTTATTTTTCCTAAGTGCAGCTCTGACTCAGTGATGACATGTCACCCCTTGCAGACGGATTTAATTTGCAAAAAACACCTCGACTTATAGGAGGGTCATAGCTGAATTGGCTTTTTGCAGCTATGAAAAGGGGGGTGTCGACTTATAATCGAGTATATACGGTAAGTACAGTAATTTTTCTATTTTTTCACAAATTTTTTAAACTTTTGGACACAAAACTGGTTAGGATGATTAGGCAAAAACCATTGGAGGTAGACAAATGAAATTTGGTAGGAATATTTGTATTTATATGTAGATGACCTGATGAGACAATTAAACTAATACAGCAATTTGTCAGTTTTTTTTAACGCATTTTTCACCTTTTTGGACTTCAGGTAGTGAAATGAAATTTAGTTTGCATGTTTGTATGCACATGTAGGTGACCTGATTAGATTTTCGTACAATTAATGAAATATGTCCGTTTTTTTTCAAAAATTTTGAATCTTTTGGGTATAGTCTTTTCTTGGTCTATATGTCTGCAGTAGAGGGCATGTATGTTTTCCAAACACAAATTAGTTTTAATGTCTGTAATAACTTACCAGTCACTATTATTAAGCTTACCTTTCCGCAATGGTAATACTTTGTCCGTGCTAGATGCACCAACTATAGAGATTTCTTAAAACATGTGCATTGACCCAGTCTGATATACCTCATCAGCCCATGTACTATATAGTGTGTCCTCATTCTTTTTGGAACAACCATTGAGTCAACATGTGGAAAAGAAACATTATGAAGAGAAAAAATATCTACAATGGATGGTTTTGCTAATTACCAGGGTTTGACTTACGACCCAGTCTGATCTGTGTCATCAGCCTGTGCGTTATAGTGTGTCTTCATTCTTTTTCAGATGACCATTGAGTCAACACGTGGAAAAGAAACACTATGAAGAGAAAAAATATCTACAAGTGATGGTTTTGCTAATTACCAGGGCTTGAGATTCATAATTGTTTGTAGTAAAATTATCTGCTGTCTGTATATATCAAAATTTTGTATTTTATAAGATAACGTTGATAATTTTTTTTTTTTTCTTGCATTGTCACACGACAAGACACTTACCCTCCCTCCTTCTACTTAAGGGTGTCGGATATTGTGGTAGGAATATCCAATCATTAGTACGGGTTCTCTAAAAATCATCCATTCATAGTTTACACCACAGTGTTTACAATTGATGGGAGCCCCGATATTATTGTGAGTATTGTTATTAATGCAATAGCAAGGTCTTAATGCAGAATGTCGTAATAGTTGGTTATTAGTAGAGACTCCAGGCACCCAAAATGTTTCAGTAATGTTTTATAACATTACTATAACCCAACAATCATGATATTCTTGTGTTTATAATTCGTAAACGGAATAAAATGAATAAACTCTGACATTCTTGTGTTTCAATGCAAATCAGTAGTAAAGAGTTACAACAAGGCTGATGCAACCCTTGTTGTTATTATAATTCATCTGTTATTTTTTCATCAATACTGAAGTTTTTTGTTTTCAGAACTTTATTTACAGATGTCTCAAACAGTTGGTAAGTGTGGGCATAGGAAAGGCCCATGGGACACTCCCTCAGCTTGTATATTGTGCACAAAATGTACATGAATAGATGGATGTCCCATTTGTTGTCTATGCTTGGACAACATTTAGGATCTTGCCAAAAGTCGACACATATGAGAAGAAGAAGGAAGCATGTTCTTCTTCTCCTTCAGGATCAATTAGATCGCAAATTGTGCAAAACTTAGCTGGAATTGACTGTGTCTCCCCAATAAAACAAGGAGAGACAGCATCTTCCAGGAGAAATATACTGTTATTACCTGTGAGTTAGTAACATATTTCTCTAGGGATTGTTTGTGCTTCCCCAAAGAAAAAAAGGGAAGAGCAGCACCCTTCTCAGACAAGATAGTGTGTCTTTTAAAAAGAAGGCAGCTTCTATTGTAAAGGGCAATCAGCTTGCTGGGTCCGAGTGTACCCCCCCAACTACAGGAGGGCAGGGAAACACTGTCCCAAGATCAAGCACAGTAATACCCCTGAACTGAGCCCAAATATGGAGACTCCTTGCGCCTCCCCTGTGGGGGAGAGGCAGTATTCCCATAGTACCCGAGGTCAGGTGAGGAGTAGATCACGCAACCCCAAGAGGGTTAGACGTCGTTCTAGCTCTTCTAGTTCTGAGGGAAGATTTCTCAAATCTAGATCGTCATTGACTGTAAGAGACAGGTCATTGACTGGTCACTTATTACCGGGTACATACATACCATATACCAGTCTTGACAACATGCTGAATCTAGGTATAGCGGCAGGGATAGGTTCTAATACCCCACTTCACTACATTACCTATTTATCCAACCACTTCACTACATTACCCATTTATCCAACCACTTCACTACATTACCTATTTATACAACCACTTCACTACATTACCTATTTATCCAACCACAGGGACAGAGCCTGCTTTTATGCATGCTCCCATGATAGGAAATTGGACCAATGTCCCTTCCTTTCCCATGTTCCCTTTTAATCCTTTTGGTATGTGGAACTTCCCCCTTCAAGGGAGAGAACAACCTATACCACCATGGATCTCATCTATGTGGCCCTCAGCATGTACAAGTGATGGAGTCCAACAACCCTCACAAGTTCCCCCTTCTCCTAAGAGGCCAAAGAGAGATGAGAAGAATTCTCGCTCTCCTGACATGACACCCATTAAGGCAGTTCTTTTCCTGACATGACACCCATTAAGGACAGTTCTGTCATTCCCCATGCAGAATCACAGAATATCTATGTCCCTACTTCCCGGCCTTCCCCGCAGAGGGATTGCTTGGATCCATTTCTCCTGTTTCCCACAGAAAGATGATGATGCTTTGTTGATTATCATAGATTCCCAGGAATTTACTGAAATTCCAGAGGATAGGGTATACCCTCCCCTTCGACGATCTCCAATCCCTCTCACCAAGCATCTCAAGTGGTCAAAGAGGAGAAGACTTGGTCGTTCGACATGGCTGTGAATGAAGTCTACTGCCTTCTTACCCCTGACATATATCCTAAGCCCAAGTGATCAAGTGACACTAAGATTCTTTCTTGTTTAGAAAAACTGTCAGGGACAATGCCCCAACCTGACTTGCTGCTACTTCCTCACTCTCCGATGGTCAGAGAAGTTGCAAAATGGCTGAGCAAAGGTCAAGAATCGCCAAGATGAAATAAAGGGTGGTCAGTCTCCCTTGCTATATTAAGACCCTCGATATCAGCCTCAAGCTATAAGGTTCATTCATCTACCTGGCCAGTAAACCCCCTCCCTCCCACTTGGTGACCATAGCTTCACATGCTGACCTGTTTGTTTTCAGCAGCCTCCTTCATTTTACTGAAGGAAGGATCATTATCACCTGTTGCCTTGCAGCGACTGTTAGAGACTGTGGCGAAGACTTTGAGACACGCATTGTCTGCAGTGATGGCATTGCCAGTGGAGCTTCTTCACCTCCATTAAGCTGTAGCTTTGGATTATTCAAAATTTTTGCTAGAACATAGCAAAAATCTTCTGAGTGCTGCACCCCCGGATTCTGAGACCTTATTCAGCGGTCTCATTCCCACTATTGTTCCTCAGGATTTTAGGTACCAACAACATAGGTCCTTTGTGTTGGTTGCTGGCCCATAGAAACCAGCCAGTATCCACATACAACCTGATCAAGCCATGGGTCAGCCACAATTCCAACAAAAACATATGCAACCACAACAACAAAGTAACCAGCCCCCCTATAAGTCCACTCCACAAATGAGACAGAGTAAGTGGAGAGGCAAGGGCAGGGCAAAGAAGTCTACTTTTGCCTCCCCCTTTTCCAAAGAGGCAAGGGGGGAAAGAGAGGCCATCCTTGGGGACACCTCACCTCTCCTGCAGTGCATACCTCTTCCTTTAATACAAGTAGGTGCTAGATTCTGTGGGTCCTTTCTGTAGTGAAGGAGGGTTTATGTCTACGCTTCACAGAACTCCCTCCTCTCTCAAGGACACCCATCTTCTTCTATCAGTCACACATATTAAAATTAAAGGAAGAAGTGCACACCCTTCTTTAGAAGGATGCAGTAGGGAGAGTTCAGAACATACAGTCACCAGCATTCTACTCCCAGATATTTCTTGTCCCTAAAAGGGTGGAAAACTGAGGCTTATTATAGATCTTTCCTCCTAAACAAATTTCTGCTAGAGGAAACTTCCAAGATGGAAACTGCAACTTCAGTTGGGAATGCTATCAAACCATCCAACTGGGCAGTTTCCTTTGATCTTCAAGATGTGTACATCCCAATTTTTCCTACGCATAAAAAATATTTCCAGTTCTCAATTCCGAGTCATGCCATTTGGTCTAGCCTCAGCACCCCGGGTCTTCACCAGAGTCATGGGAGTAATATCTGTGCACTTGAGGTACTTGGGGATTCTGCTAATCCAGTATTTCAATGACTGGCTGCTACACAACAGGAACAAACAGTCCCTATTAAGTCGCATGACTCACTGTTGGTCCGTAGTGATTCAGTTAGGACTGATTCCAAACCTAGAGAAGTCCAATCTCATTCCCTCTCAGGATTTCGTGTACATAGGAATGAATGTCCTTATCTCTCTGGTCCTGGTTCGTGTTCCTCCAGAGAGGATACACAAAATCATGGAACTTTTAAGGATGTTACAGACCAAGACTTTGTTGTTGGCTCATTTGTATCTCTCTCATCTGAGAACCTTGAATTCTGCGGTGTACCTGGTATCCCTAGGGAGACTTCATTTACATCTTCTTCAGTTTCTCCTGTTGGTGGTTTGGAAACCCAACAAGGATGCACTGTCAGATCAAATTTCTCTAGGGTTGATATTTCAGTTAACTACCTCAAGTGGTGGTACAATCAAGACAAGTTTCTGAGGGGAGTTCCCATGCATGCCCCATAACCCCACTCCAGTCTGTACACTGACATATCTGATTCAGGCAGGGGGGCTCATTTACAGCCAGAAGGAGTGCTTCTCCATTGCCGTTGGTCACAGGAAGACAGTCTCCTCCACATCAACAAATTAGAAATGAAATCTGTGTTCTTGGCCCTAAAAGGGTGCATAGAACATGTCAAAGGGCATTGCATCATGGTCTCCTCAGACAACACATCTGTGGTTGCACACCTCAGATGACAAGGAGGTACTCATGCTCCTTCTCTCTGCGTGGAAGTCTGGAACCTTCAATGCTGGGCAGAGTGAGAAGGGATTATACTCAGAGTTTGTCATATTTCAGGGAAGACAAACATTCTTGCTGACACTCTGTCCAAAACAGGCAAGGTACCGTATTTACCGTATATCTTGGGACACCGTATATCTTGGGACACCATAAATTTATTTTTAAAGTAATTATTTTGTGCACTGTATGTTCTGGGACAGATCGTTTTTTTCGAGTCGTAAGTTGTGGGACACCTTTTGAATCATAATATCGATAGCTTAGCTGGTAAAAAAATGCACTCAAACTTATATTTTATTACATAAATAAAATAAAAACCGCTGTCAGTGTTGTTTGTTTACACTTTTCTTCTTAACTGCAAACTTTTGAAGAACAAATTTTGATAAATATATGGGCAATATAGGAGACTAGATGTTTGCACTACGTACAAAATACGTGCAAGTCGGAGCAACCTGTACTTGTATTATAATTTGTTTTACTGTATAAACACTGTTTGATGCAGTAAAAGTTTTGAGTTGATTTATATTTGCCTTTTTCATAAGCCAGATCTAATTCCCAAGTAATATTTCCTCAGTTATCTGCCAGTGCAAACCCTTTAGCTTGTAAAGGCAGCCTCACTTTGTTTTCCCAACCCTTTGATCGAGCTCACTTTGTTTTCGTAACCCTTTGATCGAGCCGCAAAGTTGATACTTGTTCATTGTTCAGTGCCAAGTAGAGTCCTATATTAAGCTGACAGAATTTATTTGAACTTCCTGTGATCATGCCGCACAATTGACGCCGGTTCAGTGAATACTGCTAAAAAGAAATCAAAGCCGGCTTCCCATGCTCGGCCGACTTTGTATATAAAAAATCTGCACACTTAAAAGAATCCAAAGTCGGCTTCCAGGGTCTGCTTGCTTACTACAAACTTATCCATCACGGCTGAGATGTATAATGTGGTTTATTTTGTTTTATTTGTATTCCCCTTTATATATGCTAAAATAGTACGGTAACAATGAATGTGAGGAGTCACTTTTATTGTAACAATGTGTGATAAGTTTTCCATTCAAACTGTTCCATTGTTTCAATTTATTTTCGAAATTGCTGTGAATACCGGTAAAAAGAAACCAGACTCGGCTTCCCTAGGTCGGCCTACTCTGTATATAAAAAATCTGCATACTTGAAAGAATCCAAAGTCGGCTTCCGGGGTCGGCTTGCTTTATAATAAAATAATCTTTGTATTTGATAGCCGAAGTCTCTACCAGGTGTGTTTATTCACCACCCAAGCATCTATTGTTTGCCACCTGTCATTATAATTGATGTTTGCAGGGTAAATACATGGGTGCAACATCATACACAGCATTAATTGTCTTTAAGAATATTTTTTTTGTACAAGGGTAACCCATGCTAGCAAAAATGTTGTCATTTTCACTCACAGTTAATGTATTTACTAATAATGATTTTTATTTGCGAAATATTATTACATTGTTAACCTGGATATAATACACTCTTGGTTATTTTGCACCATACACCGGATCATGCGTGAATTGCTGATGCCTTCAAGCAATCGGTTATTTCTCGGTCTCTCTCTCTTTCTATTGTTTGTGATTTTGCTGGATCCAATTTTCAGTTTGATAATATACCGGTATTCAAACTTCTTAGGACAGCCAAACATGATTTGTTTATCTATATTCACGTCAATAAAATAATGTGTCAATGTTGTTACCGGACATAATCTATACACACGACCGGTACTCTACATTACCAGACCATGTCGTGTTAGTGGATACGTTAGTGATAGTGGATACGTTTGTGTCTTTTATACATAAATTGCTTATGAAGAACAAAAAAGAGGAATAAAAAAGAACAGTACAAGGTTAGTTTCTTTCAGTTTATTATCAAATAAACGTTAAATTTACCTACCTTATTGTAACATGAAGTGCTGGGGGGGGGGGGCAGCAAATTAAACACAATTTGTTTCGGTTCTTAAGTTCTGGGACATATGATCTAGTTGGAAAAAAGTTTAACCATAAGTTATGGGACAGGAAAAAAATCATTTATTTTATCTTGTCCCAAGATATGCGGTAAATACGGTAGTCGTAACAGAATGGTCTCTACATCAAGCAATTGCAGAGTCTCTGTTTATTATATGGGAGACAACTCTAGTGGACTTGTTTGCAACAAAACTTCCATTTTATGTCACCCCAGTCACAGACCAAGCAGCCTGGACAGTGGATGCCTTCAGCCTGAACTGGGATCGATTGTTCGCTTAAGCATCCCCACCTGTCATGTTGATTCCACAAGTACTACACAAGATTAGGACATCCACAGGACAGATCATCCTGATAGCACCTCTGTGGCCTCAAAGGCCTTAAAGGTCATGGTTCAGTGATCTCCTTGACCTCATCTCAAGTAATCTATCTGCCAGGCAAAATTTTCCAGCAAAGCTACTGACTGCATCATACAGATCTGTTGACATCCTACATCTAAGGTCTATGATGCAAAGTGGAGAATCTTCTGTGATTGGTGCACTAGGAAACGTGTTAATCCTTGCTGACTCTCTTTTGTTGCAGGTAGCAGATTTCCTACTCTTCTTCTTTGAGGAGAGATCTTGTTCAGCCTCTACACACTTAAGTTTTCCAAAGGTCAGTTCATTGGTTCAGATCCTCGCTTATCAGATCTTATTAAGTACTTCGAGCTAAAGAGACCAGTGTCTCGCTCATTGACACCAAGATGGAACCTTTCATGTGTTTTGTGGGCACTGACAAAAACACCTTATGAACCTTTGAGTGAGGCTTCTTTTGAAAATCTTATGTTTAAAACCATTTTTCTTCTGGCAATTGTGTCATCTCAGAGAAGAAGCGAACTACATATTTTATAAATTGAGGAGGGATGTTTACACTTAGGTTTCCTTGTTTCAGCCAGGTTTCCTTGAAAAGAAACCAACTTCCATCAGTATTTCCATCCCCGATTGAAATCCCCAGTCTCAGTCACATCTGTGCTGAGGATGATTAAGATAGACTTTGCCCAGGTAGGGCACTTAGACTCTATTTAGCAACTGCTAGAGGGAGAAGGAAGGGTAGGAAAAGGCTTTTTCTCTCCTTAAGGGGCTCAGCTGATATATCAGCATCCACTTGTAATCTCTTACAGAAAGAGACTTATTGTTCATGAGGATAAAAGCCCATGAATTCAGGGCTATCGCTACTTCCTGGGCATATTTCAATCACACATCTTTAGATGATATTATGAAGGCTGCATTTTGATGCTCGCACACAACCTTCTCCTCTTTTTACCTTCGGTCATTAGCAAACCAGAGCCAAGGTGTATTCTCTCTGGGTTCGATAGTTGCTGCACAAAATAAGCAACCCAGACTACCGCTGCATAAACAGCAGTTCACTGTTTGGGTTACAAGGTGAGTAATTTTTCCACATTTTACTCATTCCAGTCCATCAGCCATCCTCTTTACTGACAAATTCAGCTTAATAATAGTGACAGGTAAGTTATTACTGACATTTAAATGTAGTTTTTTGGGGGGAGTAAAACTAATTTTAATTATGTTATACTTACCTGTCACTATAGGATGCCCTCCTCCCACAATGTCTTTCATGAGCCAAACGTCCTGAAAAAGAATGAGGATGTGCTATATATAGCACACAGGCTGATGATGTAGATTAGGCTAGGTTGAAGAACGTGTTCTAAGAAATCTCTAGAACAGGGAGTTGGTGCATCTAGCACGGATGAGGTATTTCCATTGCGGAAAGGTACAGCTTAATAATAGTGACAGGTAAGTATTACATAATTAAAATTAGTTTTACTCCCCCAAAAAATACATTTTTTCCAGCATTGCTATGTAAGCATTAATGCTATGTGAGGAACTCCAGAATTTGAGGAAACAGTGCCAAAATTGTTCTGGATCTGTAAATAGTACATATAAATAATTATGAGGCCTGTGTGTCTCAGGAAAGGAAAATAATGCATAATTATATGAATTATTGAAAGACTTTGCATCTATATTTACTTGTAAAGAAGAAAATAGTTATTTTCACAGCATCTCAGAATAAAACTTGAAATTGAAAAGATATTCACAAAAACTCTACCCAGTGTTAACTTCAGTTGAAGAACCTGCTAACATGTGACAGAACAGAGAAGTCAGCTTAGGACAAATCGGGAGATTTGCAAAATTTGGTCAGGAGTTTTGACTTTAAAAGAAGGTGGATTTTCAATGAGAATGGTGAAGCACATGTCTTCGACTTTCTTATCCCAATGAGGACCCAAAGCTTGGGTCACTGTGTGAGTAGTTTTCATCCCTTTGTGTGATTTCCAAGTTAGGGAACATTATTTCAACTAGATCTGAAAAATGATCTGCTACCATAAATGAGAGATTATGTTCAGCTATAAAGTCGGCAAACAGTGTCTAGGCACATATATCTATCCACATTTGATTCATATTTTGCAAACATGGATTTCAGTGATGGTGTATTTGTTGTCGAGTTTAATGTGCTTTCATGAGATGGGGTTCTGCATGACCCATAATATCATTCTTGCCACCGAAGCAGATTTTAAAATCAGCTTTACAGGAATGCATATTTATGTCCTTTGAACTTGATTTCAACCAATGAAATTCCCGTTTCCATCCATCATTGTTTTTTTGTGTGATTTTTTGGTTGCTTAGATTTTGGCACTTTAGCATTGAGAGATAACGCATGCTTAGACATTTCGACAAACTTTAAACACCAAAGCTAAACTGGCCCTGTTTTATGCCACTTGAGCTTTTTAGTAATCCAGCCATAATCAATTGAAATCTTTAATCCTGTCCGAATTACATTTGATCACACATAGTATAGACTCTAATCCATCTCAACAACTTCAAGCACCGAAGCAGAATCTACCATGCTGTAGAAATCAAAGTAATGTTAATTGTTTTATGCTGATTGACTTCTTTAGTAATCCAACCATAAACGGTTCATTTCTTTAATCCTTTTGGAATTGCTTTTGATCACACATAGTATAATCCATGTCGACAAACTTCAAACGCTGAAGCCAACTGACCCTGCAGACATAATCAAAGGGATGTTAATTGTTTTATGCTGCTTGAAATTAGCAACTAAATGGTCTTGCCTTTCTTAAACCAGTTCACAGTCATGTGAGCACAGGCAATATCACCGTAAATATACTACACTGGAAGCAAGGTGTGAAAAAAATGGAAAAATTAAATTTTTCAATAATAATTTTGTGTACGCATGCGATTTCAGTGAGTGACGGGAGGTATAGAAGACACCCCTCATATTGGGAGGGAAACCCTCCCAGTCAGGATGGTTTATGTGTAGGTGCAACACTGAGTTATATCATTCTCAAAATGAGTAACTGGTACTTTGAAATACCAAGAACCATACATGTATGACTTTGTTGACAGTTATCTATGTATGTGATAAATCATTTGATAAGTACATAGCAAATTTCAGGTTTTATTATCTCTCACCATACAAGTCATACATTTGTCCTCTGTATGTACAGATAAATTGGCTTTCATGTTTGTTTGAAATATTTTTAATTAGTGATTTAATTCCTTGCAGTTTAAAAGTTTTGGACAAGTACCGTATATACTCGCATATAAGCTTATATCAACTGCAAATTGCATAGACCCAGATCTGCTGTCGCATAATGCGCCAGCTGATCTGGGTCTATGCAGTTTATAAGGACTAATCAGTAGAACAAACAACATAGACCCTGATCTGCCGGTGCATTATGTGACGTCAGGTCAGGGTCTATGTTGTTTGCATTAATGGACCTAGATTATACACAAGTATATACGGTAATGTAGATAGGTCTACATGTAAGAGATTCTTTTCACTAGTAATCATATGACATTAGTATAGAGACAAATATATATCTTAGAATCACATAATAGAAACTTTAGATGCCTGTTTGATCATGGTTCTATGTCAGATTGTATGGTATTCATGTGGTTTAAGTTAGCTCATTAAAACATACATGACAAAAGTCAGGAATTGTGTCAATGACAAGCTTATAATTTTGAATGCCTCCAGTTTTGGAGTGGAATTTGAAGGTTCATAAAACATTTTGAATATCCATCAACCTATAATTAGTTCATAATTTTCATCGTGGATTTGATCTCTGGTTTTGGCATGTGTGGGTATACAGGATTTTCAGGGTTAAAACATACACTGCCTGTGCATGACTTTCTATGGGTTCACCTCATGTCCACATATAAACAATGGAGAGTATGTTGCATTAGTTGCAAGAAGTTGTTTATTATCAACATAAAATTGAACATTTTAGAGTAACTAAACACAGTGATTAATGTCATTATAGGACACCACCATACAAAGGAAAACTACTCACTCAGAATAACATTTATAAATCCATATTCTAAATACATGTATTACTTATATATTTTAGAATTTGTAAAAGATAGCTGTCCACAGTAGTGTTGGGAATTAGTTGAAATTTAAAGATTGATTATTAGTTCATCAGAAGTGATCAACCATTAATTTTAATCAGTAGGTGATGTTTTCTATATTTTTCATGGAAGATGTAGTTTTGACATACTGAAAATGTTGCTTTGTGTTCCAGAAAGTTGAATGATCCGCAATGTTCTTTTTCACCTGTGGAAGACTGCGATAAGATTTCCTCCTTTCTCATGAATATGCATAAACAAAAGAACATCATCAATAAGCCAATGAAATAAGTTCTTCTACATCAACGAAAGTGATTGATTAGTGACTCTGTTTGGAAGAGAAAACCTGATTGGCTCACTCTATCAGCATGAAAGGTTATATTGGGTCAACCACCTGAGAAAATTTTACTCGTGTTCAAAATGATTGGTTGAGCAGGCTTATACATATTCATAAGAAACAGGGAAATCTTATTGCAGGCAGCCATGGGTGGGACGAGAACATAGCGGATTTTAGCCTGTGATTTGTAACAATTCTTGTCCACAGAAGACAACATTTTTTGGTTCCATTTGCAGTCTTCATAACCAGGTTGGACTGTGGTGGCATATACAGGAGGCATAACTCTGTCCAAATATACTTTAAATTTTACTTAATTTTCTTAACAGTCATGAACTTACGGTTTTTGCAAAACTGTCATAATGTTCAAAAACTTTTTATATGATCAACAATATTAGCTTATATTAGGAAGGACTTTTATGAGAAGTTGGCGGCATGCAATGCTCCTGAAAAAACGTTGTAATGGACACTTTTCTGTCAGATTACAAAATAATTTTTGCTTTAGTTTTTGCTGTAAAAGATCACAGAAACATTTGGAAAGAGTCTAATTCACCCAGGAGATATAATTAGTAATGATTTTATATGTAAGAGTCTTTACATAAGACATATTTTACATTTAATATCAGGAAAGGATCCTTTTTAAAAAGGGTACTCTATTGGTTTGGTTTGATGGGTTTAGCGCCATTTTTCAGCACATGATAGGCTATACATGGCGGCCAGTATATCTAGTGGATGAAGAACCCAGGAAAAATCCCGAGAAGAACCACCGACCTACGGGAAGCAGTACACTATTGAAATGATTACTTTCATTTCCTGAAGAAGTTTAATATAGTTCCATGTATACTTGCTGCTTAGCAACCAGAATTCTTGAAAATAGTTTAATTTTTAACAGATCATTAGGATTGTAAATTGTTTATTAACAAGAGTGTAGTCAATTAAACTTATCGATTTTTTTTTTCAGAAAATCTATATAAAACTGAATTTCTATTGAAACACTACTTTGATAAATCCAGCTTGTTCCTATTAACCTTGACTAAAGGAGGAGGGTTGTGCATAAGACCTTTAACCCTATCATGTATAAAAATTAGAAATATTGGCATGTGTAAATGGGTTTGGTAAGTAAATTAGTATTTAGTTAAATCTCTCACTATATATATATATATATATATATATATATATATATATATATATATATATATATATATATATATATATATATATATATATATATAAATATATGGAGAGAGAATATTATCATACAAGTTGGAGAGTTATAATTCATTCCCTCCTCTGGGAATAAAATCTTGGGTTAGCGACCAACCCCCATTATCTCTTGACTAAGTACATATTTTTCCAAAAAGGATAGAACTTATTTGTGAATATAGGCATTCATGCATGGCAGACATACTTACTTTGTGACCGAGTAATTAACTTTCCTCTAAATACACAGTCTCTTTGCATTCCTCTGACAGAAATCAAGGTATATAGAAGTTATTATTATAAGTTACAAATATACACCATACAGAGTGGAAAGTGCTATTCCTAGATCCTACAGGAGGATGGATGATAACATGAAATGAATTTTACACAGAGAAAGAATAATATCATACAGGTTAGAGAGTCATAATTCATCCCCTACTGGAAATCAAACCCTGGTTCTGTTAGTTACGCAACCCATTGCCTTGCCTCACAGTATGCACCAACCTCCATACCCTCTTGACTATATATATATATATATCCTTTGTGTAAATGTTTGACACTTGAAAAATCACACATGAAGAATCTATACACTAGGATGAAATCGGCTCACCATCTCTCTTTGAAGATAACAAGTCAGTAGCTGTACTCCTTTACATTTAGATACTGTTGAAGGTTCAACATATTGGTGTATAGGGCAGTTTTATCAGCAGTGTGTGCATGAGTAACCCAAGCCTAGTTGAGTGAATTCATATTTGAGTTGAGGTGGGTTTATAATTTGTATTTGCAGATCAAGGGATGGACTGGGAACTACATGTATATTGATGCTTTCACCTTGGTACAATTTAGCTGGATGTCTTGTGATTTATGCACCTTGCATAGGTAAACATAGGCAGAGAGTACAGGTGCACCATCTGCTGAGGTGTTGAGGTAAGGATCAAAAGATTGAAATGTCTATTTCAAATGCCATTAGTTATTTACTGTCAGGAAGTTTATTTAGAAAGAAAGTTTGATCAATAATAGATGCTATATTCCACGGTATGTATATAGTGTTTATCTCATAAATTCATAACTTGAAATATTATGGGACCACCAGAAAGATTGTCACTATGGAAATTGTGAAGGATGTGAAGCAGTGTAAATCAGAATCAATACAAGTTTTATTTATCTGGTGATTTTTTAAAATTTTTTAGTTATTTTGAGGTACAGGAAAACCTGAAATTAAGACTACTCATGGAACAGGAGAAAAGTGGTCAGAATTGGGAGATGGTCTAGCTTTTCAGTTCAATACATTGTCTGGGAAACAGCTTGATTATAGCTAGTGTTTTTATGTTACCTAGACAACAGATGTTCAATAAATTTCTTGTATCTTTTAATTGTACATGTAAATGGGAATTAACAAATATACAATGATATCTGTCAATAAAGGATACAAAAGGGACCAGTAAATGCATCTTTTGTATAAGGATGTCCAATAAGGCAGGTGTCACAGTATAAGGATGACCAATAAGACAGGTGTCACAGTACAAGGATGTCCAATAAGGTAGGTGTCACAGTATAGGATGTCCAATAAGGCAGGTGTCACAGTAAAGGATGTCCAATAAGGCAGGTGTCACAGTATAGGATGTCCAATAAGACAGGTGTCACAGAATAAGGATGTCCAATAAGGCAGGTGTCACAGTATAAGGATGTCCAATAAGACAGGTGTCATGGTATAAGGATGTCCAATAAGGCAGGTGTCATGGTATAAGGATGTCCAATAAGGCAGGTGTCACAGTATAAGGATGTTCAATAAGGCAGGTGTCACAGTATAAGGATGACCAATAAGACAGGTGTCACAGTATAGGATGTCCAATAAGACAGGTGTCACAGAATAAGGATGTCCAATAAGGCAGGTGTCACAGTATAAGGATGTCCAATAAGACAGGTGTCACAGTTCAGGCATGATTGTATCATGAGGTATTACTAGCAATTCCTACCTTTGTGATAGCTACTGAGGAAGCCATTCATGAAGGCAATTTGACTAATAATACATGTCAATTCTTCAAGGCCATGACAGCCAGTACTTGCTGATTAATAATAATAATAATAATAATAATAGTATTGATTTAAAGAGGGTAATTAAGTTAGTTGAGTACAACTAGACTCCCTTGAGGCCTTCTGCTATAAAAAAAATTACAAAATACAAAGTCGTACAAAGGCTAAATATCTTCATGAAAATTGTCTCTCACTCTTTCTCTCTCTTTCTCTCATACAGGTAGACATACCTACATAGACAATACTAAAATACATTGTGAAAGGAGGAGGATTTAATTGCATATATAAATTATTGTTTCATTCCTCTATTAACTGTGTTTTTAAATGACTTTAAGCAAAATCTTCAGGTATACATAACAGTTGATGATCACTTCAGCTTAGGTATATCATTAGGCTATTTTGTAAAAAATGTGGCATGTACTGAAGTTTTTATCAGTTATATACTTTGTAATAAAATTTTTCTTCTGTACAGAAGCATGGAAAGGGTCATACACTCAGTTTTACTGATTGAACATTTTATATATACATGTCATTTTATATATACGTGACATTTTATACATACTTTTAAGACACACAAAACAAGCAAATAATAAATTCCTAAGAGTAGTATTACAATTCATCCCAGAACTGGATCATAGTTTTAAAAAAACAAAAAAACAAAAAACTTTCAGACAGTTGTAAAGGCATATGTCTTTATAACTTGTTAATGTGTAGGTTTTAAATATTGCAATGTGCATTTTCTTCACTGATTTAACAAAATCCGCAGATAAAATGTGAGTAGGAAGTGTGTTCCATATCTTGCCCCCCCTTCCCCCCCCCCCCCCAATACTGTAGAGTTCCTTTGAAGTGTTCAAGGTAAGGTTTTGGTAATTCTACATTTTTGTTTAGAAATTGATCTTAGATTATTATAGATAGAAGAACTTTTTTGGAATAAATTAGTCATGTATTCTGAAACATCTCCTGTGATACATTTAAAAACCATAACTGCTTTCAGGAAATCTATTTTGTTTCTCTTTTCTTGACTATTTTAATTCTGTGAACAAGTCAGATGATGATGCATCAAAGGGGGCATCAAGAATCAACTGAGATGCTCACTTTTGAAGCCTGTGTATTATGTCTGGTTGGGAGTTAGTACAATTACCCCATATAGTTGAACAGGAGTGAGTCACTGGAAAAATATAAGCATTATAGTAAAGAATTCTGGAATCCTTTGGCAGATACTGCTTAATTCTACTAAGCAATGAAATTTTAGTTGTGAGGGACCGACAGACACTGTCTGTTTGTTTGTCCCACTTGAGACTTCTGTCAGTGATTACACCTAATAGCTTATCATCCTTAAAATTTTTTGTTGCAGTATTATTAATGTACAGTGATAGATCTTTGTTTTCTAATGTTGTAATTTTTTTTTAGATGTTCCCATAAGCATGCATTTTGTCATAGATTCACTTATTACCATTTTATGTTGTTTCGACAACTCCTAAGTTGACTTTAGGTCTGAACTTAGTTTGCATTCCAGGGTATAGACATTTTTACTTGATGATGAGAATGTTGCATCATCTGCAGACGTGTCAGTATTTGTATGCTGAGTACAAAGAGGAAAATGATTGATAAATAAAAGAAAGAGGAGGGGATCTAATACAGAGCCTTGAGGAACACCATGCCTGATATAAAATGGGATAGAGTGGACATTTCCTATAGAGATTTGTTTTTTTCTATAACATAAATATGAATCAAACCAATTTATTGTATGGTTATAAAATCTATAACATTGTAGTTTACTCGGCAGAATATCATGAGAAACCAGATCAAAGGCTTTCTTAAAATCAAATATTATGCCAGTTAGGTTGCCATTATTCATTTCTTCAAGTCATAGATCAGTTAATTTTTTGAGAGCTGTTTGTAGAAGCCTGGAAAAAGTAATCATAAACCTGTTTTGCTACATGATTTCCAAATATTATTGATAAGGTTAGTAGTATAGAAATGGGTCTGTTATTTCCAGGATCACTTCTACATTCTTGTTTAAAAAATAGGAGTAATTTTAGCACTTTTCAGTTTATCTGGGAAGACACATGACGTTTTTGTGCTGATTTTGCTGAGAGTGTAAAGGACATTACTTTCACTCACAATATCTAGTGAAAATTGTAGATCATCAGGGACTCTAATTTTTAGAAAAGTTACAATCGGGTTTAAATTAGGATTACTACTACTGGTATTTCATTGATTGTATGGAAGAACCAGTGTTATCATTATAATCCAACTGAGCTGGAATGGAATTATGTTTAGATGGCCCAAGCTGATTCAGTTACTGCCATAAGGAGCTAGAATGTATATTTTTTTTAATAGAAATTGCATAGTAATTTTTCTAATGATTCCTTTATTAAAAAGTTTAATTTATTACACCATTTACTATAGTTTTTCCAGTATTTATTTTATTTATGAAATGTATCCTTTTATGTCTAGTAGATTCCCTTATTTCAGAAGTTATCCATTTAGGTTGAAATTGACGCCTGACTCGTTTTGTTTTTGTTGGTGCATGTTTATTTAGAACATTGGTATAAAGTTAAGAGCAGTGTTAATGTCAATATACTTGAAACTTGAGGAAAGTCATAAAGAATTCCTTTCAATAAAAACATTTTGAAGTCTCTATACTTTTTTTTCTGTGTGATGACCGATAGAGAGATGAGGGGAGTGTCTTGTTATACACACTTGATAGTGGTCACTTATTATTTCACTAACATTTTCAGATCTATTAGTGTAGCACTGTTTTTAGTTATCCTTGTTGGTTTATCAATTATTTGAGACAAATTATACATTTGGAAGAAATTTTTGAGAAGGATTATTCAACATTAAAATCACCTCGGATAATTTCTTTCATATTTTGTGATGGCCCCAGGTAGCCGAATGGCCTGAGGTGCTTGCCTTTATAGATCACTCACACATCTCACCTCTGTCCAAACGAGTTCGAGTCTCAGCTCAACCAGCATGGATATGTGAGAAAGCTTGCCTGAAGTAGCTTCCCATGGGTTGGTGGTTCTTCCCAGAGTCTCACCCGAGTTCTTCCTACACCAAATATACTGGCCACCATGTATAACCTATCAAGTGCTGAAAAATGGCGTTAAACCCCACAAACAAACAAAAATCTTCGTATTCCTAATTTTTGGTAGGCCATTTCAGTTTAATTTTCAAGTTTATCAACCCAGCCACAGTTTGAACTTGGGAAGAGGATCTATATGCAGAACACAAAATTATCAGTTTGGAATTGAGGGAGAGATATTTCAGGCCATATTGTTTCTGTGTTACCTATTTCTAAATCCTCTCCTCATCTGTATCTTAATGACTGTACACTGTATCGTAGAATAACTCCTATATTGAGTATGTTATTAGGAGTTGCAAAGTTAAAAAAGGTCTCACATAAGTCCAGAATATCATGCAACTGACCCCTATTGATGCAATATTAACCCATCGTATATACTCGGGCATAAGCCGGATCCAAATGCAAACAACATAGACCCTGATCTGACGTCGCATAATGCGCCGGCAGATCAGGGTCTGTGTTGTTTGTTCTACTTATTTGTCCTTACAAACTGCATAGACCCAGATATGCCGGTGCATTATGTGGGGCATATTTGGGTCAATGCAGTTTGTAGTTGGTATGGGCTTATACGCGAGTATATACGGTAATTAATTCCATTTAGTTTAGGCATAACATAATGAATGATTAAACTTGCTATCCTTGAATCTTTCCTAGTTAAATCAAATGTTGTATAGTTATTAGCAGCAGTTTTATTTACATCAGTTGGGGCCCCGGGTGGCTGAGTGGTGTAAGGCGCTCGCCTTTACAGATCACTCACACATCTCACCTCTGTCTGTGTGGGTTCGAGTCTCGGGCTCGGCTAACTTGGGTATGTGAGAAAGCTTGCCAGTAGCTTCCCATGGGTTGGTGGTTCTTCCCGGGTTTTTCCCGGGTTCTTCCTCCACCAAATATACTGGCCGACATGTATAGCCTTTCATGTGCTGAAAAAATGGCGTTAAACCCACAACAACAACACAGCAACAACATTTACATCAGTTGATAAGACATTGTCACTTAAAGAATCCACATCATTATTGGACGAACATGTCACTTAAAGAATCCACATCATTATTGGAAGAACCTGTCACTTAAAGAATCCACATCATTATTGGAAGAACATGTACAAGTAGTGTGTAGTGTCAGTATTGTAAGTACAACACAACATACAGTACATAACATCAGATATTTGAAAGCCTTCAAGGGAGAGAGGTTATCAAGCATAGGAATGTTACATGTATATACATTATGTATTTAAGTGAAAGTCATATCATCTGACCTTGCTGAAGATGATATGTGTGATTTCTCTGAAAGTTGACTGTTAGTATCTCTGTGGTTTGATTTAATTGTTTTTCTTTTTTATGTTTGTTATGGTATTTGTAGAGTAATTTATTGATATTTCACAGCTTTTACATGACAAGATTCACTTTGTACACAAATCAGATAATGACTGAAACCTGTTTACAGAATTATTACATTGATATGTGTACACATATTCAAATCCAGTTATTTGCTGGTTGTATGTTGCATAGGCCTGCACTTCATGTATGTAAGTAAATGTTGAGGATTTGGATGCTTTATAAAGAAATTTTCATGACAACATCTTATTTTGTGCACTTTCATTTTTTTTTCCAGAGAACATTTATATTTTATTAAAAGTTTGCAGATTTTCTTACTTTGGAATTAGCTGAAACTTATAAGGAATACTCTTTGCATTTTAACTGAACTGGCCATAAGGCCAGGTGAGTTTATGGTATGGCACTACTTTCGGCTTGCATGGTGCATTGTCCATTGTATGTCAAAATTTGCTATTTTAAACATCTCAACAAATCACTGGACCAGTTTTAACCAAATTTAGCTGACAGCATTCTAATGTAAAGGGCTTTAAGTTTTATACAAATGATGCCATGCGACCATCAAACATGGCTGCCATTATTAACTAACATAAGAAAACCCTTTAATTGACTTCTTCTCAAAAACCACTGAATATAATTTTACCAAATTTGATAGACAGCATACTTGCATAAAGAACTTTTAAATTTATACAAATGATGTCTGTCTGCCATCAAATATGGCTGCCATCACAAAAAAATAGAAAAACCTTGAAAGTGAATTCTTTTTAAAAAGCACTCAACTGAATTTGACCAAATTTGACAGAAAGCATTCTAGTTTTAAGGGTTTTCAACTTTTTACACACGATGCTAACCTGTCATCAAATTTTCCTTTTGTTACCTTAAAATTGAAAACCTTTCAATGACCTCATCTCAATATCTGTTCAACATAATTTGTCTAAAGTTGACAGAAAGGAATCTGGCATACATGGCTTTCATTTTTTTTTTTATACATATGATGTCAATCAGCCATCACATATGACCACCATTAATACAAAAAAATATCTCTAAATGACTTCTTCTCAACAACAGTGGAACAGAATTTGAAAACAGTTTAAAAGAAAGCACCCTGCACAAAGGGCTTTCAGATTTGTACAAGTGATGCTGATCCACCATAAAATATGGTAACCATTGCTAAATATAGTAAAATTTTTAACAAGAACTTCTCAAAAGCTGCTCAACAGAATTTTACAGAAAGTATCTTGACTTGAAGGCCTTTTATATTTATACAAAGGATGTGCATCTGCCATCAAATATGGCTGACTATAAATAGAGAAATGTTTAGACAATTTACATTATCAGTTAAAAGCCCATTAAACAGAATTTAACCAACTTTGACTAAAAACATCCTGGCATAAAGGTCTTTCAATATTCGAAAAATTATGTTGATATGCCATTAAATATGGAATAAGATATAAACAAATTGACAAAAATTGCAACAGTTGTTTTCATAAAATACTCTATCAACAGCATTAGAAGACATTTCAACAGAAAGTATCCTTCTAACCCAGATTTCTTGGCCAACTGCTCTTGATGTCAGCTAGGTGAGCAATCTCAGGCCCACTTGGGCCTTTTGTTTACCTACCATATACAGTCACACCTGGTCTAGTGATCACCTGTATATAGCAACCACCTGCCCATAAAGGCCACCGTTTTTCATCCCCTTGAAATGTCCTATATAATAATAATAATAATAATAATAATAATAATAATAATAATAATAATAATAATACTTTATTTATAGAGGGTGACTCATTTAGTCAAGGACTATTCTCCCTTGAGGCCCTCTTAAGGAAAAAGTATAACAATGTGCATCATACAAAAGATAATAGTAATTACTATTTGTTTTAACATGTCTTTAGTATTATAGATACTAAATTCTATTATAATCTATTAGTAACACATACATACTCATGATATATCTTTTTAAATACTGTAATATTTTCTGCAGATTTTACATGCAGTGGAAGCTTGTTCCACAGAACTGTACTGGAGTATTAGAAGCTTTTCTTAAATTGCTCTGTTCTTGGTTTTGGTGGATGAAGGTTTCCATGTGATGTTGATCTCAACTGGTAATGTGTTGAATAAGGCCTGGATAAATCTTGATGATACTCTGGTGCAGCTCCATGTAGACATTTATATACAAGTACTGCCTTGTGAAAATCAATCTTTTCATATATTGTAAACCATTTTAGTTCTGTAAACAATGCTTTTGATCAATAATCAATAGATGCATCTAAAATAATGCGTGCTGCTCTTTTCTGAAGTTTATAAATTCTGTCAAGCTGAGATTTATCACAGTTTCCCCATACAGTTGAACAATAATTCCATTGTTGGAAGAATATATGAAATGTAGTGTAGAATGCAAGTTTCTGTAGGTAAATATTTCTTGATTCTGCTGAGTAGAGCAATTTTAGATGACAGTGCTTTACAAATCTTCCCAATATGGTCATCCCATTGCAAATTATTATCTACAGACACACCTACAAGCTTTTATTGTTTGACATTTTCTAACTGACGATTATTTATTGTAATAAATAATTCTGGGTTCCCAAACATATGTAGTTTTTGCAGTTTCCCCCAAAATCATACATTTTGTTTTACCTTCATTAATTACCATCTTATTTTGTTGTGCCCAACTTTGAACTCTAATAAGGTCTGAGTGTAATCTTGTTTGGATAACTTCAGCACATGAACTAGATGTATACAAGGTTGCATCATCTGCAAACAAATCTATATTTGTAGTTTCATTATTTAATGGAAGATCGTTTACATAAATAAGAAAGAGGAGAGGGCCTACAACAGAGCCTTGAGGGACACCTGAATGAATAGTGCGAGTATATGAGCTAATATTGCCAATGGTTACTTGTTGAGACTGTTGGTTTATGTATGATCTAAACCAATTTAAAGAAGAATTATCAAACCTGTAACAGTTCAACTTTTGTAGCAGAATTTCATGATCAACTAGATCAAAAGCTTTCTTTAAGTAAAGGAAAACAATCCCAGTCAAAGAACCATGATCCATTTCTTTTAGCCAAAGATCTGTTAATTTGGTGAGTTCTGTTTGGCATGAGTGATATTTTCTAAATCCTGATTGTGCCTTATGAAATAAAAAGTAAGTTAAAAAAAATTCATTGACCTGCATTGCTACTTGCTTTTCCAAAAATTTTGATAATATAGATAGAATGGATATTGGTCTGTAGATCCCTGAATCCTATTTTTCTCCTTTCTTAAAGATAGGTGTACATTTCAAGGTATCTGGACAGTTGCCAAGTTTATAATATGCGTTAATGACTTTGTTATTATTAGTGCAGCCATTTTTAGAATTCGTGGACCAATACCATCCAGTCTAGAGAATGTATTGATACTCAACTAATTACTGAGTATATAAAAAATCTCAGCTTCACTAACATTAGCTATTGAAAAATATTTATCAAACAATATCTTGTAGTCAGATGTTAATATGTCATCATTTTGCTTAAGTCTAGGGGGAAAATAACTTCTTGGATGGGTTCAGCTTTTCAGATGTTTCCACAATGTCTTGGTACTCTTACTTCCATTAACTCATTAACCCCTGGCGCCACGTTTACGCGTCATGAGGTTGTACCCTACTTCCGAGCTCTGTGACGTGAACATCATTTAGGATACACTTAAGTGGATGGTATTTCAGGAAAGTGGACAGATGTAGCTCTACAATGATACCAAATAATGTCGACTTTCTACTCACATTAAAAAATACAGCGAAATAAATGCAGTTTTTGAGACCCGATTTTTTTTAGGTAAAAAATTGCCAGTTCCGGAACCGGAGTTTGTGTCCGGATTTGAGACTTTTTGGCCTTAGATCTAAAGCAGACTGGTCCGAACTGCATACAGACAGATGAACCTTTGCAAAAAGTAGGATAAGTTTGAGATTTGGAGTAAAAAGGGGCCAGGACACAAAAATCGGGGATCCAATACGAAAAAAAGAAAAAAAAAAAAAAAAAAGAAGTCCAACTTTTACTCTTCTGCACATGCGTGAGCATAATAGCCAATCAAAACCAATGTTTCTGATACACCTAAGCATCCGGCTAAGGTGGCGGTCTCCAGTTTCATACTTTGCATAGGGTTAGATTTTTAAAGAAAAAGAATTACCCAGGTTTTCCTCACTGGCTGTCCTGGCTATTTAAAAAAGACCTTGTATATCTTAGGTATTGTTAAAAGAACTTTGAATTCCCTTTATTTTGGTGTATGATTGATGGGTGAAATTTGGGTTATAGAGTATAGATGTGCACCTCTCAAAAAACTGCTAGCTCCGCTTAGTCATTTTCACTTCCTGGACTTCAAAGGTAAATAATAAAAAAAGAGCCGATAACTTTTTTTACTTTTTGGATATTTTTTAATTCATTCATAGTACTTTCAGAGGCTATTATTGTCGGCTCTGGCAAAATTCATTTCCCTATTTTAATAACTGCTGAAAATAGTGCACTTTTGACTAATTCAGGCTGATTTTTCGAGTACTTTAGAGCGGCCATTTTGTCTGCTGTGTGCTTAGATCATGTCCAGTTTCCACAAGTACAGTATGTAAAGAAATTTCAGCCATAGTACATGAAAGTAACATAGAGGTATGCCAACATTCTCTCCATTGTGCATGTTGCAAATGCAAAATACTTCATCTTACACCTGTCACTCTCTCAGAAGCATGTATTATCTGTAGAGCGACCGCATAAAGACAACATATGCATTATTATTATATGATTTAATTTTGGTTGTATAGCTGAAACATTTAAGCCGCAAGCATCTAAACAGTCCTTTTGAATAATTCTCATGTATTTTCCTACAGAACAGTATTCATTTGTAGCAAAGTCCCACACAAGCCCAGCCCCCCCCCCCCCCATTATGAAAAGTGGCCTATTTCAAAACTACATCTTACATTTTCTCAACAATAGCAACCAATGTTTTGGTAAAAGACAGGAACATGAAACTTGCCACAATTATTCATGAGATGTCACTAATAAAATTTACAGACTGAACAGGGATGGAAGAGTTCAGGTTCACATAGGTCAAAGGTCAAAGGGTACAAAGTTTGCTAATTCTTCTAACACTAGTATATGGAAGAAAGCGAATCTGCTTTATCATCATTATTTTCCAGAATTTTATTACAAGCGAATGAAAAGAAACATTTTTGCTATATTTTTCTTTGACTTAATACAACAGTTTTTAATTCAAGTTGACGTTACTGCTATGTTCTAAGACTTCTAATTTCCCCATAATTGAGGTCATTGTACACGAAATACTGCCACAAGGCATATTGTGAAAGCAAGAGCAAAATAGGCATAATTAGCTTATTTTCATGCATAACATCAATGTTAATATACCATTTTGTTGAGAAATGCATACATAATTATATGAGAAAGAGAAAAGCAATTGCACAAATTTTCATATTTGTTTTAAGGTGGCGCTCTCCAGTTTCATACTTTGCATAGGGTTAGATTTTTAAAGAAAAAGAATTACCCAGGTTTTCCTCACTGGCTGTCCTGGCTATTTAAAAAAGACCTTGTATATCTTAGGTATTGTTAAAAGAACTTTGAATTCCCTTTATTTTGGTGTATGATTGATGGGTGAAATTTGGGTTATCGAGTATACAGCTTGGTCTTACTTAAGATGTGCACCTCTCAAAAAACTGCTAGCTCCGCTTAGTCATTTTCACTTCCTGGACTTCAAAGGTAAATTAAAAAAAAAGAGCCGATAACTTTTTTTACTTTTTGGATATTTTTTAATTCATTCATAGTACTTTCAGAGGCTGTTATTGTCTGCTCTGGCAAAATTCATTTCCCTATTTTAATAACTGCTGAAAATAGTGCACTTTTGACTAATTCAGGCTGATTTTTCGAGTACTTTAGAGCGGCCATTTTGTCTGCTGTGTGCTTAGATCATGTCCAGTTTCCACAAGTACAATATGTAAAGAAATTTCAGCCACAGTACATGAAAGTAACATAGAGGTATGCCAACATTCTCTCCATTGTGCATGTTGCAAATGCAAAATACTTCATCTTACATCTGTCACTCTCTCAGAAGCATGTATTATCAGTAGAGCGCCCCCTAAACGAAAAACTTTCTTAAGCAGATGTGTTTTGCTGCATTCAGAAGTAACCCCCAAAATGCGTTTCCTACCCCCATTTCAGGCGAAAATGAAAAGAATCTCCAGGGGTTAATGAGTTAATAGCCTGTTTATAGTATTCTTCTTTTTGCCTTATCAATCAGGTACTTAGCTCTATTCCTCCATTTTCTATAGTTTTTCATGTCTTTTTTCTTGTGGAATTTTTCCCTTAGGTGCCTAGCCTCATTGATCTCAGCAGTAATTCACTTTAATTTGGTCTTTAACTCTTTTTGTTTTAATTGGGGCATGCTTGTCTAAGACTGTATTTAATAATTAATACCATATGTCAAAGGCAGTATTGACATCAGCTATATTGCTACTGAGTGGAAGGGTTTGCAAATTAAATCATTTAAGAACTTTTCCTCATCATACTGTTTAAAGTCCCTGTATCATATTTCAATGTGGTGACCATTTTTAGACAATTTGGGAGCATGTCTAGTTGTACAGACTGGATAGTGGTCATTCAATGCATACACTGGCAGATTAATTCCACTTATGTTGTCAGGTTTATTAGTATAAACATGATAAATGATAGTAGCACTTTTATCTGTTACTCTAATATGCGTGTTAATTATTTGGGTAAAGGTGTAAGTTTCAAAGTTACTTATCCATTTTAATGGTGGAGTTTTCATGTAGTCAATTTTAAAGTCACCTAATATGATAGTTTCTAAATCTTCTTTTTGTAGGGCTTTCTGAATTTGCTCCTCAAATCTATCAATCCAATCAGCAGTAAAACTAGGTGGCCTGTAAACTGAACATAAAGAGTATTGGCTTGGATTGGGCAAGGAATACTTCGATCCAGATGCTCTGCACCCTATTAGCCTTCAGATCAACACGTTTGTTATTACTAATGAAACTATTTACATAGAGGAGAACACCCACTCCCATAGATACCCTATCTTTTCTTTCAAAGTTGAACCCTTGTATTTGGAGAACAAAATCATCAGAATCTTAATTCAGAGAGAAAGGTTTAACATAGACCCAGAATGTTGACTGATCTAGTATGCTGCAGCATTAATTTAATCTCATTCAGTTCAGGGAGAATATATTGGATATTTGTATTGGCTCCTTGCAGACCTCTTTTAAGCAGGCCAAACACAGGAATGTTTTGATCATTGGATTGGTTTTCAGACATGACAATGCAATGTATTGTTGTTAGACTTAACGGATTGCTTTTCATAACCTTGAAAATGATTTACATAAACACATAGAGTGCGTAACATTACAAGACTTATCTGTTGTACCTTGACCACATGTATTAGAGTTAAATACATGTGAATGTTGAATATGAGACTGATTTACATGTGTACACTTAGAAGACATTGACATATTACACTTGTGTAATATTACTTACATGTGTACACTTAGAAGACATTGACATATTACACTTGTGTAATATTACTTACATGTGTACACTTAGAAGACATTGACATATTACACTTGTGTAATATTACTTACATGTGTACACTTAGAAGACATTGACATATTAAACACTTGAGCCTCTGAAGGAGAAGTAACGTCAAGAGTATCGCAACACAATTCACCAGAATTATACAGAGAAGATATATTGTTTGCATATAGTGACCACCTGCTCAGCGTGACTTAAAAGTGAGTGCAATCTTTTTGTGTCCTGTGTTCCGTTATGTATTGGATTATTTGTATCATGTTTTTTTTCTTATTTCTCAGTGTTGGAAAAAACAAAGGGTAAAATTAACTTGTGTGGTCTGAGTATTTGCTGTATTATTTTCTTCAAGTCCTGGCAATGATAAATGTGCTGATTCTTACCTATTGGCTTTTTTTTATCCATGTATCCAGCTCTCAATCTATGTATATATCTACTTAACTCTAGGTGGCTACCATCTATCTGGCTGCCATTAGTAGCTCTCTTGATAGAGCAGGGCCATTTCCTTGGCATTGATATAGCCAATAATGTGTTAAAAGTGCCATTAAAACCAACAAAAACAAAGCTATCTATCTATCTATCCATCCATCCATGACATGTACAAGTCTTATTTCTGTAAAACTTTCCCCATTCCTCAGTTAGCCAGGTATCATAGTTTACCTATTTGATAATGTAATATAATTGTCAACTCCCTTGAACGACCCACCTGTACTCTTTCAGGTTTGTGGTAGAGACTGTTTTCTGGTAAAATGCAGCATTCTACTACTAATATTACTACTTCTAATAGCAGGTACCACAAAAAATATTTCATGAGATGTATTTTTTTCTTTGGAAATAAGCACAAACATAGAGGACTATAATAATGCACAAAGAAGATAATTTACTTTCCAGTAGTGCCACAAGCAAGTGCAGTGAATTGACTTTGCAGTACATTGTTATGGATATACAAATTGTTGCTGTTTGTTGTTATCCCCACACTTCTGCGATGATCAGGGATATGTTGTTGCCTCCATGCATCAGTCCATCAATCTGTCTGTCTGTCCATGACAAAGTTTGTCATCTCTTATCCCACACTGCTCAAGAATCTGTCTGTCTGTCCATGACAAAGTTTGTCATCTCTTATCCCACACTGCTCAAGAATCAGTCTGTCTGTCCATGACAAAGTTTGTCATCTCTTATCCCACACTGCTCAAGAATCAGTCTGTCTGTCCATGACAAAGTTTGTCATCTATTATCCCACACTGCTCAAGAATCAGTCTGTCTGTCCATGACAAAGTTTGTCATCTCTTATCCCACACTGCTCAAGAATCTGTCTGTCAACAATTGCTTGTTACCCCTCTTGAGTTTTATTAGGAGCAAGATTTAAGCATATTAATGAGGTGATCTTGCATTTCATTGGCTGAGCTTCTTACCACTTGACAAATGGTATTTAGGACTCGATTTTGATAAAACTTGGACAAGTTTTGTTATGTGCAAAACCTTTGCATAGTAATGAGGTGATCTTAGATCTGATTGGCTAAGCTTGTTACCATTATACAGTCTATAGTTTTGATTGGATTTTGATTAAACTTGGTAAATAGGCTTGTATCATCAAATTAATAAATATGATCTTGCATATGATTGGCTGAGTGTGTCAACACTCTAACAATGTTTTTCTTTTTGAGATTTTGATCAAACTTGTTAAATAGCCCTAATCAATTAAAATGCTAGATGGGGTTGGTTATGAGCAAGATCTATGCATATTAATGAGATATTCAATCATCTAATTGGCTGAGTTTGTTACCACTGCAGAGACCGAATTTTGATCATATTTGTCTTAGACTTGGTAAATAAGCTTTATAACATCATAGTCTTAGAAATGTTCTATACTAAGTCAGATTTGTGCATATTAATGAGATGATCGTGCATCTGATTGGCTGAGTTTTCTAGCTCTGCAGAGACGGTATATCTCATCTGAGTTTGATACAACTTGGTAAATAGGTTTATATTCAAGATCTTGGATCATTTTGATTATGAACGAGATCTAAGCATATTTATTTTGCCTGTATCTCAGAAAAGAATTTTTATAAGATTATAGCAAAACACATAAAATCAAAATATTGTAAAGGCTGGTAGGTAGTATACATAGGGTTGAGTTCATACAATACTACACAAGCCAGTTTATTGAAACGGTCAATTGTTGTTATGTTAGCCACATGAGTGATATGGAACCCATTTGGGCCTATTTTGGAGTAAAATGCCTGTCTTTGTTATATACAGCAATGAAGTCCTTCAGGAAGGAAATTTAATACCAACAATAAATTGATACCTGTAATTATAATATTTACTGGATCAATAGTCCATGCTTAATGATATTTCCTCCCACCTTCTTCCCCATTTTTACAAAATGTTGTCAAATAGTTACTGTACAAAGGATATTTTTGTATGATAATAAGCCCACCCCTTAATATTTGACAAATTTATTTGGCTTGTCCCCAGGCCTTGTCATGTGAGAAATACTGTAACCACATTAGCTCAGTTGGTAGAGGGTCTGACTTGTAATTGAAGGGTCATGGGATTGATATCTACACAGGCCAGCCTGGATTGGCTGCCTCGATGTGCCCTTGCTAAAGCACTTAGCTCCATTTCCTCAGCATGATATAGCCAATAATGTATTCAAATGATATAGCCAATAATGTGTTCAAATGATATAGCCAATAATGTGTTCAAATGATACAGCCAATAATGTGTTCAAATGATATAGCCAATAATGTGTTCAAAGTGCTGTTAAAAGTCATCCAACCAACCAATTATTTTATGTATTTTCTGGTCAGTGCATACTTGAAATTAGTATTTTAGACCATTAGACAAAATAATCATTCACAAACTACCGTATATACTCGCTATAAGCCGGATCCAAATGCAAACAATGTAGACCCTGATCTGCTATCGCATAATGTGTAGGCAGATCAGGGTCTATGTTGTTTGTTCTACTGATTAGTCCTTACAAACTGCATAGATCCAGATCTGCTGGTGCATTATGCAACGGCAGATTTGGGTCTCTGCAGTTTGCAGTTGGTATGGGCTTATATGCAAGTATATATACGGTAGATGTCCTGCAAGCCAGACATTGGAAACAAGATGAAAACATCAGCTTCAGAATGTTGTTTAAATAATATTTAGATCGTGTAGAGGTAAATGCCTGTATAAATAGTGTAGAGGTAAATGTCTGTATAAATAGCGTAGAGGTAAATGCCTATATAAATAGTGTAGAATAAGACAAGTCATTGAGGTAGAAAATAATTAATTTTATTGTCCTATAATTCTGTTATATGTATCTACATATTAACCTACATGTATATATTAGGCTTATTATAGAGTCTCATTTGTACTATTAAAAGATGTAAGGGAAGTAAGTTTACTTAACTTTTCATGCATGTGAGGTGAATTCTTTAATAATACTAATACTAGTAATACTAATAAAGACTTGATTTTCAGAGGGTGACTCAGTTACAAAAATAAGAACTAATCTACATTGAGGCCCTCTGTTATGTATATATATATATGGGCAAATAATAGTATGTTCACACACACATACACACACACACAATACATTAACAGCTATTTATGTAAAAGCTACAGTGTGAAAAAGGAGGAGGGTGGTGTAAGATATTTTGGATTTCATCCATCATACACCTGTTGTGGAAGGAAGAGGTAATTGGAGCTGATTTAATATTATGAAGAATGTTATTCCAGACAAAAGCACCAGAAAATTGAAAGCCAGTTTTGAATAGCTCCTTCTTTATGTCTTGGGCACTATGAAAGTGTGACCAGTTAATAATCTTTGATTAGGGGTATCCGTAGATTCTTTTTTTCTGGAAAATATTGTTCAGGTAAATGGGCCTTGATTTTCTTTAGGAGCTGGTGATAAGAGTTTTTTTTCTTTCAAATAGTTTTTATTATGAGACCATTGCAAGTTATTGTCTACAAATATGCCAAGAATTTTATGAAACAAGCTAATTGTAAGATCAGTATTATCATAGAAGACATGCGGTAATACAACTTGGCAGATATTTGTAAGAGATTTGAATGAGGAAGTCTTTCCTTATGATAAACTTCCCAGTAAATTTTAAGTTTATTTAGTACAGTTGGTTTCAGGATGTGCTTGATTCACATTGTAGAATACTTTTCACAGTAATCAACATTAATAAATTGATGGATTCTTCATTTTTTGAGTACCTATTATAGTTTTGATAAACAATTTTTTCTTCAGAATGGAAAATTATGATGTGACCTAAAGCATCTACCATCAGTTGTCTAATGTTGTACACAAATGGCGGATAAGAAAAGAGATGACTATAGCAGCTCCATCAGAAGCCAGGACAGTGACCATGACTCCTCACTACCTAGTCCTCTCATAAGCAATGAAATAAAGGACTTCGAAGTGTGGCCAAAATTTAAAGTTGAGGCCACAGAAATCCTGGGAGTTATGCAGGTCTTGCAGCAGCCATTTGAGCCAGACAAGATCAAAGTGGCCCTGATCAAGCTACAGGAACTTTTTGAATATGGTATGTGGCATTAATTTTCATTTTATTAATAAATCCTATACTGTATTTACAGTGTCATCAGATACTCATAAATCTTACACTTACATTGTCATCAGATACTTATAAATTTTGAAACTTTACTTATAGTGTCATCAGATACTCAAATCTTAAAATCTTATACTTACAGTGTCATGAGATAATCATAAATCTTGTACTTATAGTGTCATCAGATACTCATAAATCTTGTACTTATAGTGTCATCAGATACTCATAAATTTTGTACTTTACTTATAGTGTCATCAGATACTCAAATCTTAAAATCTTATACTTACGGTGCCATCAGATACTCATAAATCTTGTACTTATAGTGTGATCAGATACTCATAAATTTTGTACTTTACTTATAGTGTCATCAGATACTCAAATCTTAAAATCTTATACTTACAGTCTCATCAGATACTCATAAATCTTATACTTACAGTGTCATCAGATACTCATAAATTCTGTACTTTACTTATAGTGTCATCAGATACTCAAATCTTAAAATCTTATACTTAGTGTCATCAGATACTCATAAATCTTATACTTTATTTACAGTGTTATCAGATTCTCATAAATCTTATACTTTATTTACAGTGTCATCAGATACTCATAAATCCTGTACTTTACTTACAGTGTCATCAGATACTTTTTAATCTTATACTTTATTTACAGTGTCATCAGATACTCAAATCTTATACTTAGAGTCATCAGATACTCATAAATCCTATACTTAGTGTCATCAGATACTCATAAATCCTATACTTAGTGTCATCAGATACTCATAAATCCTATACTTAGAGTCATCAGATACTCATAAATCCTATACTTAGAGTCATCAGATACTCATAAATCCTATACTTAGAGTCATCAGATACTCATAAATCTTATACTTAGTATCATCAGATACTCATAAATCTTATACTTAGTGTCATCAGATACTCATAAATCTTATACTTACAGTATCATCAGATACTCATAAATCTTATACTTATAGTATCATCAGATACTCATAAATCTTATACTTACAGTGTCATCAGATACTCATAAATCTTATACTTTATTTACAGTATCATCACTCATAAATCTTATACTTTATTTAGTGTTATCAGATACTCATATATCTTATACTTTACTTACAGTGTCATCAGATACTCATAAATCTTATACTTACAGTGTCATCAGATACTCATAAATCTTATACTTACAATGTCATCAGATACTCATAAATCTTATACTTACAGTGTCATCAGATACTCATAAATCTTATACTTAGTGTCATCAGATACTCATAAATCTTATACTTACAGTGTCATCAGATACTCATAAATCTTATACTTACAGTGTCATCAGATGCTGATAAATCTTATACTTTATATAGTGTCATCAGATACTCATAAATCCTATACCTACAGTGTCATCAAATACTCATAAATCCTATACTTTACTTACAGTGTTATCAGATACTCATAATCTTATACTTTATATAGTGTCATCAGTTACTTGTAAATCCTATACTTTACTTACAGTGTAATCAGATACTCATAAATCTTGCACTTTACAGTGTTATCAGATACTCATAAATGCTATACTTTACTTACAGTGTCATCAGCTACTCATAACAGTGTCACTAGATACTCATAAATCCTATACTTTACTTACAGTGTCATCAGACACTCATAAATCTTATACTTTACTTACAGTGTTACTAGATAATCATAAATCCTATAATTTACTTACAGCGTCATCAGATAATCATAAATTCTCTACTTTACTTCCAGTGTCATCAGATCCTCATAAATTCTATACTTTACTTACGGTGGCACTAGATACTCATAAATCCTATACTTTACTTATAGTGTCATCAGACACTCATAAATACTATACTTTACTTACAATGTCATCAGTTACTCATAAATCTTATACTTGACTTACAGTGTCATCAGACACTCATAAATCCCATACTTTACTGAGTGTCACTAGGTACTCATAAATCCTTTACTTTACTTGTAGTGTCACTAGATAATCATAAATCCTATACTTTACTTATAGTGTCATTAGACACTCATAAATCCTACACTTTACTTACAGTGGCACTAGATACTCATAAATCATATACTTTACTTATAGGGTCATCAGACACTCATAAATCCTATACTTTACTTACAGTGTCATCAGATGCTCATAAATCCAATACTTTATTTACAGTGTCATCAGATACTCGTAAATTCTATACTTACTGTGTCCTATACTTTACTTATAGTGTCATCAGACACTCAGAAATTCTATACTTGACTTACAGTGTCAACAGACACTCATAAATTGTATACTTTACATACAGTGTGATCAGATACTCATAAATTTCTTTACTTTACTTACAGTGGCACTAGATACTCATAAATCCTATACTTTACTTATAGTGTCATCAGACACTCATAAATCCTATACTTTACTTACAATGTCATCAGTTACTCATAAATCTTATACTTTACTTACAGTGTCACTAGATACTCATAAATCCTATACTTTACTTACAGTGTCATCATATACTTTAATAGCTAGAAAGGCTGTATGCATCAATTTTGGAATATCTTGTTGTTTTTCTTTTTCATATCCTATAATTTTTTGTCAAAGTAAGTCCATAAAAAAGTTACTCATTGATTATTGCAAGTACTTCTGTTGTTATTACAGAAAACTTTGTTTCTAATCAAAATTTTGTAACTATTTAATTAAATTCTCTCTTAAGAATGATGTAAAATTTTAATTGATATTTTTGCCAATAATTATACAGCTGAAAAAATATATGGTATATCATTATGTATTCTTTGTACAATATATGGTATATTTGTATTCTTTGTACAATATATGGTATATTTGTATTCTTTGTACAATATATGGTATATTTGTATTCTTTGTACAATATATGGTATATTTGTATTCTCTGTACAATATATGGTATATTTGTATTCTTTGTACAATATATGGTATATTTGTATTCTTTGTACAATATATGGTATATTTGTATTCTTTGTACAATATATGGTATATTTGTATTCTTTGTATAATATATGGTATATTTGTATTCTTTGTACAATATATCGTATATATGTATTTTTTGTACAATATATGGTATATCTGTATTTTTGTACAATATATGGTATATCTATTTTTTATACAATATATAGTATATCTATTTTTTTACAATATATAGTTTATCTATTTTTTGTACAATATATGGTATATCTATTTTTTGTACAATATATGGTATATCTATTTTTGTACAATATATAGTATATCTATTTTTGTACAATATATGGTATATCTATTTTTTGTACAATATATAGTATATCTATTTTTTGTACAATATATGGTATATCTATTTTTTGAACAATATATGGTATATCTATTTTTTGTACAATATATAGTACATCTATTTTTGTACAATATATGGTATATCTATTTTGTGTACAATATATGGTATATATGTACTTTTTGTACAATATATAGTATATCTGTTTTTGTACAATATATGGTATATCTATTTTGTGTACAATATATGGTATATCTATTTTTTGTACAATATATAGTATATCTATTTTTTGTACAATATATGGTATATCTATTTTTTGTACAATATATGGTATATCTGTATTTTTTGTACAATATATAGTATATCTATTTTTGTACAATATATGGTATATCTATTTTTTGTACAATATATAGTATATCTATTTTTTGTACAATATATGGTATATCTATTTTTTGTACAATATATAGTATATCTATTTTTGTACAATATATGGTATATTTGTATTCTTTGTACAATATATGGTATATATGTATTTTTTGTACGATATACGGTATATCTGTATTTTTGTACAATATATGGTATATCTTTTTTGTACAATATATGGTATATCTATTTTTTGTACAACATATGGTATATCTATTTTTTGTACTATATATAGTATATCGATTTTGTACAATATATGGTATATTTGTATTCTTTGTACAATATATGGTATATATGTATTTTTTGTACAATATATGGTATATCTATTTTTTGTACAATATATATGGTATATCTGTATTTTTTGTACAATATATATGGTATATCTATTTTTTGTACAGTATATGGTATATCTATTTTTTGTACAATATATGTATATCTTTTGTACAATATATATGGTATATCTATTTTTTGTACAATATATATGTTATATCTATTTTTGTACAATATATGGTATATCTATTTTTTGTACAATATATGGTATATCTATTTTTTGTACAATATATGGTATATCTATATTTTTTAAAATATATAGTATATCTGTTTTTTTGGTACAATATGTGGTATATCTTTTTTGTAAAATAGTATATCTATTTTTTTTTCAATATATATCTATTTTTTGTCAGATATATAGTATATCTATTTTTTGTACAATATATATGGTATATCTATTTTTGTACAATATATATGGTATATCTATTTTTGTACAGTATATGGTATATCTATTTTTCTACAATATATGGTATATCTATTTTTGTACAGTATATATGGTATATCTATTTTTGTACAATATATGGTATATCTATTTTTGTACAATATATATGGTATATCTATTTTTGTACAATATATGGTATATCTATTTTTGTACAATATATATTGTATATATTTTTTTGTACAATATATGGTATATCTATTTTTGTACAATATATTGTATATCTATTTTTGTACAATATATGGTATATCTATTTTTGTACAATATATATAGTATATCTATTTTTGTACAATATATGGTATATCTTTGTACAATATATGGTATATCTATTTTTGTACAATATATGGTATATGTATTTTTGTACAATATATATGGTATATCTATTTTTGTACAATATATGGTATATCTATTTTTGTACAATATATGGTATATCTATTTTTCGTACAATATATAGTATATCTATTTTTGTACAATATATGGTATATCTATTTTTGTACAATATATGGTATATCTATTTTTTGTACAATATTTGGTATATCTATTTTTGTATAATATATATGGTAAATCAATTTTGTACAATATTTGGTATATCTATTTTTGTATAATATATATGGTATATCAATTTTTGTACAATATATGGTATATTTGTACTTTTGTACAATGTATAGTGTATCTGTACTTTTTGTACTTCAGGTATGAAAGAAAATGCTCACTTTTTAGACCAATATAACTATATTCAAAAGGAAAATAAATCTTACAGCCTGTATGGAAATTTAAGAAAATAATTAGTGTTTTGATAATTTAAAAAAAAAAATAAATAAATAATGAAACATATATCTGATGTTGATGCAATCATAAATTTTGAGTTATCCAATTAGCCAATCTTCATTGAATAATAAAAATTAAAAAAAATATTAAATGCACACACTTAGCTTGTCGTACCTTTAAGTGTTGGATTTAAAAACTTGGAAAAAATATTAAGAAAAAAGAACAACTTAAAACCCTTAAAACTAGCTTCTTTGAGACATATCTCTAAATATGGACATAAGGAACAATGCGGGGAAAACAGGCTTGCTGTCATATTGAGGGTTTGGGAGATTTTTTTATTTTACCTTCAGTTCGTGCATTCAATAAAAAACTAAAACAAGAGATGGAAATTGAATGAAAAAACTATCATTGAACCTTAATTGCAATATTTTTCATTTCAGTGAAAATTTTCATATCCCTAGCAACCCATACAACATTAGGGACAAAAATATATATTTATTTCAAATCTTTAAGTTTACATTATGTATTTACTCTTTCAACTGAATGCACAATTGGGATGTTTCTCATTCTCAATATTCTTCTATTTACCAATCCATTGTGACATGTCCTTGTGTGAATGTGTAACTATATTTTATTTGCAGTGGGGATTTGGTCCTGTCCATATGTTAATGCATCAGTCCTGGCTACTAGCTTGTTAGTTCGATTATGCATTAATCACTTGACATATGCAAATGAAATTGTGTAGGCATATTTCTGTTTATATGTTGATGACCTGATTTCTAAGACTTTCAACAATTTATGTGATTATTGTTTTTTTTAGACTTTTTGGACTTAAAACTTTTGCAGTAAAACATTTCTAAGCACATTTATGCAGAAACCACTCACGTAGACAAATAAAATTTTGTCTAGTTTGTTTATGCACATAATGATACTGTATATAATTGCTTATAAGTTGAGTCCAGCTGCAAACAACACAGAACCCGATCTGCCATCACATAATGCACTGGCAGATCAGAGTCTGTCATGTTTGTTCTATTGATTACTCTCAACAAACTGGATTGACCCAGATCTGCTTGCTCATTATGTGATGGCAGATCTGGGTCTGTGCAGTTTGCAGTTGAACTCGGCTTATAAGTGAGTTTATATGGTATGTATATCTAGAAAACCTAATTAGATTTTGATACTAGTTAAGCATTTTCATATTTTTTATATCAATTTTTTTGCACTGAGTCTTATGGACTGGAACCTTTTTGGCAAAAAACTCTGCTCCATCATCATACATTAACAGATTGTACCTGACAGTGGCCTGCTGAACACTGCTATCACTGACTAGGTGTGAGAGTTATCTAATTAAAGCCAGTCTGAAAGCTATTTGCTTGGTGTGTCAGAGCAGCTTCAGCACCTTCATGATTGCCACTACATAATATATACAAATTCCAAAGCAGAGGTAGAAAAATCCATTGCCTGTGAGCCCAGGACAACTAAGAATGAATGCCAGGCATCCTTTTTTCCCAGTGTGAAAGCCCAGTTAGGCAACCAAAAATATTAAAAAACAATGATCATGTTAAAAATTATAATGGAATATTATATATTTTCTAGTAAGAAACATCTGATCATTAAATTGTCTCTTTGGGTACCTACAGCAGGGTGTCTGAATTAGCTCCATATTATTCTGTAGTTGAGTGTTCTGTGATTGCTATCAGTATGAGGCCACACTAATCCACATGTGTCGGGTACTCATTATCTGATTAAGTAATTACAGTCCATATTATCATCCCCTCAGGATGAACCCTCAAAGAATTAAGACTCGCAAATGTTTGTCTTTTGTCTACACACCGACATATGGTAGTGGTTTCTTTCATCTTTGGCTTGACATACTAAATGCCTATGATCTTGTATTATGCTCTCTCATTGGCCAGTTGAAGAAATGGGCACTTGCTGTAGAATATGTGACTGTGTTTCTGTTGGCTAACTTTAGCTAAAAAAATATGGCAAGTTTAAAGAATCAAACCAATCACAGTTGTTGATGCATGCTATATTGGCTTGTGGGGTAATGGCTAAACAAAAATCTCACATGGAAAGTACAGTTACCTGACAGTTTAGACACAGGATTAAATAGTATTGGATTAACAATAATGTGAACTATACTAATGTAAACTCAGATAAATCAAATATGGGTAAGTTTGTGGTCAGGGGTGGCCAACTACAAGAAAGTTGATGGACAACAAGACTCTGTCAGAAAAAGGAAATTGTTCGACTGTCTTTTATATGCTGATATCAAATATATTAAAATAATTCTGTAAACTTTTGACACTTTCAGTTAGCATTACTGAAGGTGAGTTACAAATAATGCATGCAATTTGGACTAACTATATATATTACAAAATTTGATTAATTTTCACTACAGCAATATTGTGGCAGCTGCAGTAATTTACCGGGCAACCAGAAAAAAAATCTGCTGGGCAACCAGAATTTCAGCTGTCCAGAGTCAACCATGGATTTTCAGAATTTTTCAACCTCTGAAAAATCTTTGAATTTTACATAAATTGCTATTTGCTATCCAAATGAATTGGTGGAACTATCAATTACTCAGAAACTGCAAATTAAATCTTTTTTATGCTTATATATATATATATATATATATATATATATATATATATATATATATATATATATATATATATATATATATATATATATATATATATATATATATATATATATATATATATATATATATATATATTGTAATGATCTATGACTGCAATTGGGGCATATGTGTTCCACAACCACAAATTTAGTTTTTCTTTTTGTAACTTTAGATGCAGTATGTGAGTACCTTGAGGACAATCAAATCCACCTGTGTGTTCTTGCTGTGATGAGGCACATCACCATCAGGACAGATATAAAACAGGTATATTCTTTCATATTGTACAACCTGTGATTTGTGACATGGGTAATTCTTACCCTATTGTCCTGTCTGTGATTGGCAAGACATGGGTATCACTTTCCATATTGTCCTGTCTGTGATTGGCAAGACATGGGTATCACTTTCCTTATTGTCATGTCTGTGATTGGCAAGACATGGCTATCACTTTCTTTATTGTTGTGTCTGTAATTGGCAAGACATGGGTATCACTTTCCATATTGTCCTGTCTGTGATTGGCAAGACATGGGTAACACTTTCCTTATTGTCCTGTCTGTGATTGGCAAGATATGGGTATGTATCACTTTCCATATTGTCCTGTCTGTGATTGGCAAGACATGGTTATCACTTTCCTTATTGTCGTGTCTGTGATTGGCAAGACATGGCTATCACTTTCTTTATTGTTGTGTCTGTAATTGGCAAGACATGGGTATCACTTTCCTTATTGTCCTGTCTGTGATTGGCAAGACATGGGTATCACTTTCCATATTGTCCTGTCTGTGATTGGCAAGACATGGTTATCACTTTCCTTATTGTCATGTCTGTGATTGGCAAGACATGGCTATCACTTTCTTTATTGTTGTGTCTGTAATTGGCAAGACATGGGTATCACTTTCCTTATTGTCCTGTCTGTGATTTTCAAGAGATGGGTATGTATCACTTTCCATATTGTCCTGTCTGTGATTGGCAAGACATGGGTATCACTTTCCTTATTGTCCTGTCTGTGATTGGCAAGAGATGGGTATGTATCACTTTCCATATTGTCCTGTCTGTGATTGGCAAGACATGGGTATCACTTCCCTTATTGTCGTGTCTGTGATTGGCAAAACATGGGTATCACTTTCCTTACTGTCATGTCTGTGATTGGCAAGACATAGATATCACTTTCCTTATTGTCCTGTCTGATGGGCAAGACATGGATATCACTTTCCTTATTGTTGTGTCTGTGATTGGCAAGACATGGATATCACTTTCCCTATTGTCCTGTCTGTGATTGGTAAGAGATGGGTATGTATCACTTTCCTTATTGTCCTGTCTGTGATTGGCAAGACATGGGTAACACTTTCCTTATTGTCGTGTCTCTGATTGGTAAGACCTGCGTATCACTTTCCATGACAGTTTCAGTACCAGTATTGGCATTGTCAGCAATGTGTAAGTGCAGCATTCCAAGTTTTGAAAAGTCACACATTTTTTACAGACCCTGAAACAGGTAAGTTGACACAATTTGCAATTTGTTTGCATTCATTTGCATTCCTTTTGCATTCCATTTTGCATTCTATTTTCAATCCATGCATTCTGTTAGCATTTCATTTGCATTCCATTTTCAATCCATGCATTCTGTTAGCATTTCATTTGCATTCCATTTTCAATCCATGCATTCTGTTAGCATTTCATTTGTATTCCATTTTCAATCCATGCATTCTGTTAGCATTTCATTTGTATTCCATTTTCAATCCATGCATCCTGTTAGCATTTCATTTGTATTCCATTTTCAATCCATGCATTCTGTTAGCATTTCATTCATGTTTGCATTTCATCTGTTATCTCATCTTTTTCGTTTATGATCTGAGAAATGCATTCAGATTGTGTGTTTATCACTTTCATCCATCATTTCCTTTCATTTTCGCTAATTTGGAATGAAATGGAAATGCATTCACTTAAGTTGGGTTTTCTGTTTTTGAGAGTGTTAAAGGGAGAGAACTATATAGCTTTCATATCTTGTCTTATTAAAAGTGTTCTTTAAAGAAATAACATGCATAATATGCAGAAGACAGGAAATTGTATTTCTTATTTCATTTCATTCATATAAAGATTGTACATGTACAACCACTGGTGATTATGTCATGACATGCATGTGATTTTTAAATGACAATATTGCATATTTAAAAATTAGTTACGCTTTTGTTACTTATATGTAATTTTTACTCACATGTGTGTGATCCATGTCTAGAAAGGCCACTGCTCTAATAAGACCACTTCCCTGCTGCAGAAAGGGTGGTCTTAAAAGAGGGGGACAACTGTACTGCAAAATGTTAAGGCTGACTCCTTAATGCACTAGTTCGAAGATTGATATATCTCATTTTTCTTTCATTGTGACAAGTCAAATAGAAGGTGTAGGAACTGCAAGTGAAAATTAACTGGTCATATACAGGGTGTAAAATTAATTTGTTTTGCATCACAAATGTAAATGCAAAACTCCCAATCATGTACAGGGTGTAAAAATATCTTGCTCACATAACCAGGACATTCCCTAAACACTGGTAGCCAGAGAATTTATGTCTTAATCTATACTATATAATTACCTCCAATGAGGAGCACCCAAAGGCCGCAAGTTACTTTAAAATCTTTACCTGCTACTTCTAGCTTTCTGGAATGCCCTGATAACAATGTAAGCAATACCCCCGGCCCTATACATTGCAGGAAATTAACTTATCCACATGACAAATGTAAATGAAAGACAGTCCTAATTAGTTTACTAGGGTACACATAACAAAAAATACTATTCCTTTCAGTCAGCTAAAGGCCTCCCAATGCTTCTTTAATCCCATGCAGACCCAATAATCTACACAGTGCTAAACTGGACGAACATTACTCCCACACAGCCAGCCATTGTCCAATGATCATGTATCCATTATGATCTTCCTGGTGAACACACCTAGGGAAAATCAGCTTAAAAAACACTTAACTGTCCAAAATATTGTCTGAAATCTTTTGCAAATATACATGTTATGTGTATACAGAAGTAAAATATTGTCTGAAATATTTTGCAAATATACATGTTATGTGTACACAGAAGTAAAATATTGTCTGAAATATTTTGCAAATATACATGTTATGTGTACACAGAAGTAAAATATTGTCTGAAATCTTTTGCAAATATACATGTTATGTGTATACAGAAGTAAAATATTGTCTGAAATCTTTTGCAAATATACATGTTATGTGTATACAGAAGTAAAATATTGTCTGAAATCTTTTGCAAATATACATGTTATGTGTATACAGAAGTAAAATATTGTCTGAAATCTTTTGCAAATATACATGTTATGTGTATACAGAAGTAAAATATTGACTGAAATCTTTTGCAAATATACATGTTATGTGTATACAGAAGTAAAATATTGTCTGAAATCTTTTGCAAATATACATGTTATGTGTATACAGAAGTAAAATATTGTCTGAAATCTTTTGCAAATATACATGCTATGTGTATACAGAAGTAAAGGCCTAAACTGAACATCTATGATAAGAATAATCGTTTACGTTTACATGGTAACCAAGAGCATATCTGAAATCTATCTATGACAAATTACTATCTAGGATTACAAGAGACTGGAACCACTCTCAGAATTACTGTATAGAATTTTCATAATTTATACCAACATATTGATAAAAGATAAAAATATGACTGTAGCTGGAAAGTCAATACTATCTTATTCAAATAGAATTATGCAATATTAAATTTGACTGTTGTAACGGAAATCTAAAAAAAATCTTGGATCATCTAACAAAATGTAAATACTCTAACAAACATGAATGATAGAAAAAAAAGAATAAAAGTGATTATTGTATACCTCTACAGCAGAGAGAGACAACTGTCCTTCAAGGTGACAATGCCTGACGAGGCTTAATGCTTTGTATCTAGAAAGATCAAAACCCTTAAATACATATATAGGCACAAACTACAAATTATAAGTATGCAATAAATGTGAGATGCTTGAACTAGGTAAGTGAGTTTGGAATTACTACCTACAGCTCACAGGGGCAATAAAACCAGTCGGTCAAACAGGTGAGTAAGGCTGAGTCATAACTAAGTTTGGTAAAAGATGCACTATAACTAAAACATACACAATGGGTAATGCTGCTTGCATAAGAACAAAACTGACAATAAGATTGATACAGTATTTTACATGAAAATACAATACCAAGGCAACATGACACTGATCTTACAGGGAAAACTCGTATTTTTACCAGACCTTCGTTTGGCGGATATTATAAAGCTACGTGAGAGGCTTGGTTAAACAAGACTACAGACAACTTTGCATATGTCTGGCTATTCCCGCAAATATTTCAAGACCGTACCTTATTCTTGTGAAATAAAACAATTGATGAATCACCAAACTCCATCTGTCTACCACAAGCTTGCAGTCAATTGTTTATTTGAAATTCCAATTGGCTGCTGGCCGATCTGGTCTGACAAAGAGGACATCAGCTGTCCTCATTGTTGGACACATGCACCTGAACAGTTTGCACTATATAACATAATTTGTATCAATTCAGTATTTCACAACTTCATTTTTTTTATCTGAATTGCATGAAATTTTCACAATCAACCAAAAATAACATGATACAATTTTCAAAAGAAAAGCTTCAGTTTTAAAAAAGAGTAATGTTAATGAGTAGGTATAATTATCTTGGTTCTAGTAATTTGTCAATTAAGGTAAGTGGGAATCTGTTAATGAGTAGGTATAATTATCTTGGTTCTAGTACTTTGTCAATTAAGGTAAGTGTGAATCTGTTAATGAGTAGGTATAATTATCTTGGTTCTAGTAATTTGTCAATTAAGGTAAGTAGGAATCTGTTAATGAGTAGGTATAATTATCTTGGTTCTAGTAATTTGTCAATTAAGGTAAGTGTGAATCTGTTAATGAGTAGGTATAATTATCTTGGTTCTAGTACTTTTGTCAATTAAGGTAAGTGTGAATCTGTTAATGAGTAGGTATATTATCTTGGTTCTAGTACTTTTGTCAATTAAGGTAAGTGTGAATCTGTTAATGAGTAGGTATAATTATCTTGGTTCTAGTACTTTGTCAATTAAGGTAAGTGTGAATCTGTTAATGAGTAGGTATAATTATCTTGGTTCTAGTAATTTGTCAATTAAGGTAAGTGGGAATCTGTTAATGAGTAGGTATAATTATCTTGGTTCTAGTAATTTGTCAATTAAGGTAAGTAGGAATCTGTTAATGAGTAGGTATAATTATCTTGGTTCTAGTAATTTGTCAATTAAGGTAAGTGGGAATCTGTTAATGAGTAGGTATAATTATCTTGGTTCTAGTAATTTGTCAATTAAGGTAAGTGGGAATCTGTTAATGAATAGGTATAATTATCTTGGTTCTAGTAATTTGTCAATTAAGGTAAGTAGGAATCTGTTCAAATTATTGCTATCTTGTTAAGTTATCTTGTTGCATAAAACAACCCATGCAAAGCAGTGGATTATATAATGGACTAATCTGGTAATTTAAGTTTATCACCACAGCTTCAAGTAGGTGACAGATATGATGGTGTCTTTATGCCACATGGGTTTCAGTTATGAATGCCCTGTTTACTAAGACCTGAGAGGATGTCCATTCATGTGATAAAACATAGATAGGGTGCTTTAGGAACCTCAAAGGATCATGCAAAAACTGGCATGGAGTAAGAGGGTACGACTCAAAGCTATGTTACACTGGGGGTGGGGATCATGTCATCTCGAAATCATTTGACACAGTGGAAATCACTAATATGCATTAAAAGGCCACTCCCTGGTCAGAAGTTACCTTTCCCAATGCCAAAATAATATATTTCTGATCGTTTTGTTACCCGATTGAGAGATCACTCCTTTTATAAGCCCACCTTTCGTTGCAGAAGGGGTTTCCTCCTAAGAGAAGGGAGTACTTTAGTTACAGTATGTCTGCTATGATTAGCCCCATCGACCAACCGTGAAATTTGGTAAAAAGTGGAGGGTGGGCTTATTGTTGGACAAAACTCGTATTGTTTATATGCTGCAACAACTTTACCAAATATTGTAAAAATAGGGACCGGACTTATTTATCATCAAGCATGGGCTATTCATTAGATAAATACGGTATATATTTACCATAAATGACTACTTAAACTATATGCTGTCTAGCTATGAAATCTAAAAACTCTCCACTAATTGGCTGCACTGGGTATCTTTTGCAAAAGGTCAAATAGATTGCGTACGTTTTGAAATATTACAAATAATTTTAGAAGCTTTTCCTGCACTGGATTCACTAAATTTAATGCATATTGATCATTTGATAAATATTCAAATTTCACAGTTTTCATGATGATAGCAATACATATTATAAAAACATATTTCAAGTCACCTTGATTGCATGGAAACATTGCTAATCATCTCCCATTTTCATTGTAGATTGGCTGTCAGCTGTTGTGTCAGTTTGTGGAAAAAAGTGAGATTCTGAGAGATTCAATAATACAAACTGATATATACAAGTAAGTACTTTGAATTTTTGTACTGTCTGAGCGATGAGCAATAATTGTTTTCACATGTAAATTATACAGCTCAAAAATACTTGGAATGAATAAAGAAAATGTAGAAAATTTCTGAAAAATGTATTATATATATGAGACATACTATACTCCCTTATTATAATGCTGTCCATGGGAGTCAGTGAGTATACTACATTATAGTAAAACTGTCTTATAATAAAGTACATGATACAGTAGTCCCTTATTATAATGCAGATTTTTATTATCTTGCTCTTTCCCTGGGTTTATCATGGTGCTATAGAGATTGGACGTAAAATGATGTGGTTGTGATTTCTTTATCTTCTTACCCAGTTTTAAATAATGGCAATAATAGTCCCATGAAAGAGAATGATAAAATCAGGGAAAAGTACCGTATATACCAATACCAACTGCAAACTGCATAGACCCAGATCTGCATTCACATAATGTGCCGGCAGATCTGGGTTAATGCAGTTTGTAAGGACTAATCAGTAGAACAAACAACATAGACCCTGATCTGCCTGCGCATTATCAGATGGCAGATCAGGATCTATGTTGATTTGCATTTGGATCCGGTTTATACATGAGTATATACGGTATTCAAGGTCTTGTGCACAATTTAGGACCTGCTGTAAATGTGCCGCACTGGCTTTCTGTTGTGGAAAACCGATATGATCTCAATAATTGTGTTGAAGGGAAAAGATTTACTCACCAACATACCCTATTCTTTGTGTATTTGACAAGAGGAGTCCATGATCTGCAACCTTTGCAGATTTGATGAAATTTTAAATAATCATTCCCATATTATTTTATGGGCTATTAGTGATGGTACTTTTGCTCCATACTTTTTTATGTAATGACCCTTACTTGGGAATTCAGCTAAGAGTAGAACAATAAAATACGGTACCAACCTAGACATTTTTTGTAGTGATTTTGGATTGCTTGGACCCTTAGCTATGTAAAAAAAATCAGTTTTTTAAAAAGTTAAATACGTCAAGATTTCAAGACAAATCAACCTCAAGTAATCAATGGCAAAAAGGCAATAAAATCATCATCCTACGATTATTAAAAGGTGAAAGATAATTCTTTTTTTTCTCTTCCATATTTTTCTGCATTGTTTATAACATTTAAAAAATCATTTATGGATAAAGTATTCAACATATTAATATGTTATTATAAGTATAGTAAAGTCTGATTAATACAAAATACACTGTAATCATTATACAGGTTAGATTGACCCAATTGTCAAGCAAAATGGCAAAATTTGGAATGAATTAATCATCCATTTTCTAGGACTTTGTATTTGTATAGATAATTTGCATATACCAGTCTGAATAGAAATTGCTGCAACATTGCACCCCCATGTGGATTGTGTAAATCAATAGGACATTTTTTAATCTAATTCATATTGACAGTGTTGATTTAATTACATTTATCATGTAACAATGGGCATGACATTAGAATACTTGTACTTAAAACTGAATTGTTCTTACAATATTCCTTTTAGTATTACAGTATATATTCGCTTATAAGTCTAGTCCAGCTTCAAACTGCATAGACCAGATCTGCAATCGCATAATGCGCAGACAGATCTGGGTCTTTGCAGTTTGTTAGGAGTAATCAGTAGAACAAACAACATAGACCCTGATCTGCCAGTGCATTATGCGATGGTAGATTGGGGTGTATGTTGCTTGCAGTTTGCCATCTAGCAATCTGATGTAATGCTCTACCTTCAGAAATGCTTACAATGCCATCTAGCAATCTGACATATTGCTGTACCTTCAGAAATGCTTAAAATGCCATTTAGCAATCTGACGTATTGCTGCACCTTCAGAAATGCTTAAAATGCCATTTAGCAATCTGACGTATTGCTGTACCTTCAGAAATGCTTAAAATGCCATCAAGCCATCTGATGTATTGCTGTACCTTCAGAAATGCTTAAAATGCCATCTAGCACAACACATTTTGGGGTTCCTCAATTTGGTTAAAATCAAGATCTACTTATCAATAAGTAGATTTGACAGGCACCGATATTAGGTCATGTTCTGTTGACTATTTGATTCACCAATCAAATTACAGTTTTCGTAGTGCTGAAAGTCAAAATTTCATTTGGAACATATCTTTTTGAACACTAATTCTCCCAAACACAAAATGCAATGCTTTATCATATAAGCTACTAAAAATAAGTGGACAGGGAATATCAGAGGTCAGGAGAATATGAACTTCTATTGATGTATGTCAGATCTCGATTATATTAGAGATTTTGATTTTAATCAGATTGGGGGGGGGGGGGGTCCTAATTTTCATTTCACTTAAATTTTTTCCACAGGCCTTGGTTTAAGTTTCCATTGCACAGCAATTAAAGGCAACGTGGGCCAGGTAACTGTGGCTAAATTATCCCCAATGTTACTTGGTATAAACAGTATGGTCAGACAAATGAAATGAATAAAATTGGACCATTTAGAGATGTTTGCTTTTCATTCATGAACTTATGAATGTGATATTGTCTGTTCACCTATTTCAGATTCCTTGTGCAGGTACTAACAGAGAATATATCTGATCCTTCAATTCAACTGAGCTGTATGAGAATTTTTGATATCCTTTTCCAGTCAGGTAATTAAATATATTACCAAATCCACCCCATGACACACAGTCATTGCTTATTTGTGATTCTTGTATTAAATTGTATTCTTGTACAAAAACCATCATTAGCACTCCTTAAATACAAATTTGCCAATATTCATAAAAGCAATGGATAAGCTTAACAGTGTTGATCCATTAAAACAAATGGGACCTGGGCATGTCAGTTAAGAACAAAATATATACCAGGGTACCGTATATACTCTCATATAATGTGGGTCCAAATGCAAACAACATAGACCCTGATCTGCCATCATATAATGCGCCTGCAGATCAGTTTCTAGGTTTGTTCTACTGAATAGTCTTTACAAACTGCATAGACCCAGATCTGCTGGCGCATAATGTGCCGGCAGATCTGGGTCTATGCAGTTTGCAGTTGGTATTGGCTTCTACATGAGTACATACGGTAGTGTAGGTCCAAAATTACTTCTGTCTCTGGTTGTTTATCAAATAAAATTGCTTCTGTGGTTGAAATAACTGGTTGTGGAGGTCTTCCTAAAATTGCAAGCCAGGCATGTTCTAAAATTTCCACTTTAGAAATACCATCATCAGACTCGTATTTTTAATGATGGATTTCAATGAAGAGAATAGTCTGTGCCCATACTAGGGTATTCCTGTATCTATCACTTGGATTGGATGTACACAGAAAGCATTCTCATTGGACAGCTATAAATAGGTTTTGGGTAAAGCCTTAGAAAATGATTTCATAATAGATGCTATTTTTGTATTCATACGAATCATAAACAAAGTGAAATTGCACGTGAAAAATTTCCTCTCATAACAAAAAGAAAATTGTATCAGATTTTGTCATAAACCTGTTTACAAGAAATAACTCTGTGTCTTCATTAATTAAGTTTTCATGAGTGTTGAGCTTGCGTCATTTGAATGTTCTTGGATAAAACGAGTGCCTTTAAAAGAACCAAACTTAGCTGGTTAGTCACAGCAATGGTGGAACCATGAACTCGAATTTTTGGATGATCAAAGTGTGCAGTTGGTTGAGAAAAAATGGCCTTGATAAACACTGAGACCAGTTTCTTCATGAGAAAAAAGGGCATCAAACAGCCTTGATATACACTGGGAGCAGTTTTTTCATGAGAAATAAGGGCTTCAAATGGCCTTGATAAACATTGAGACTAGTTTCTTCATGAGAAAAAAGGGCATCAAACAGCCTTGATATACACTGGGAGCAGTTTTTTCATGAGAAATAAGGGCATCAAATCTTCACATTTAGTAAAGTTATTTGGAGACAGCAGAAAAAAAGTGTTCAAGCACATTCTTAGATTTTTGAAGCTGGATACATAAGAATGAGAAATGTCTGTTTAACTAGACAGCCACTTTTGTTGCCTGCATTCTTGATCCATCTTGCATAATGAAACAGTCCTGCACATGGTTTTATTGGCAGCCGCATAGCATTTTGTGCTGTATACAAATGTTTGATGACTGTGTTTTCTAGTTTGATAGTGAAACAGCATCAGTCATGTACCTAATTGATGAAGTACTTGTATTTGTTTCTTTCTGCATGATTGTATTGTTGTCACATTAAATAATATTTTGTATGATTTTAATACAATTGTTTTGGTGATGAACTTCTACCACAATGAAGGTAATTTCTTTGAAACTTTCTATAAAATTGAAAGGAGTGTACAGTCTATTTTTCTTAAAAGTGGTTGTAACTGCATGAAATATGTTACAGTTGAAATATACTTCACATAATCATTGGTCCTGGTCACAACTGGTCATTTTAATGTGTGTATTAGCACTGGTCATTTTAATGTGTGTATTAGCTAGTCATTTGATCCTTTGTGGAGAGAATTTTTGTAGAACTGTATCTACAAAAGATAAAAAAAGAGCTGGATTTGTCAAGAGCAAAGTATTGAGTTGTAAGTTTGTTGGTTAACTCTAAAGGGTCTTATATTAAACATTGTCATACATGTTATTGACAAACTTGAATTTCTTAACTGCAGAATGTAGTGGAGATGCAGTTTGAACATCAAATTTATTGTATTCACCCTGTAAAAGGGGAGAACTACAGCATTTGAACTACACAGTTCATGTGGGTAACCATTTTGGCATGATATTCTGAAATAAAGATATTTAAATTGTATGCTGTTTTTGTTTGCTAAAGAAACTGGAAAACAAAATAGTAATATTATTTATGATGTAAGTCAGTATAAGGTGACCTTACCTATAAGACAGTCTTTTATGGCTCTTGCAAACTGTTATAGTGATGGAATAGTGTAGTCAAAAGGTCAAAGATGAACGTCACTGTGACTAAAAAAAATAAATCAGTTTTTGCTCCATAGCATTAGTTTTACAGATCTGGATAGCTCGTACTTAGGACCAGGAAGAAGCCCATCAATTTTGGGGTCAAAAGAAGAAAGGTCAAGGTCATAGTGACTGAAAGAAGAAAAAAATTTCAGCACAACAATTTCAGTTCTCAGCTGTTTAACTTCATCAAAGTTTGTGGATTTACATGTTGGGCAAGAAAGAATCCTGTTGATTTTAGGTTCAAAATGTAACAGGTTAAGGTCGCTGTGACCAAGAGAAGAACAATGGTTTTTGGATAATAAAACTTTAGTTCTAGACCACATGCCTTGACCAAAGTTTGTGGAGAACTTGCACTTCAGCTATGGAAGAGGCCTATTTCTTTTGGGGGTCAAAAGGTCAAATGTCAGTGTCATTGTGGCTCAAAGAAAAATATGTTTTGCAGAATAATTTTGTTCTAGAGTAAGTTCCTTGACTAAACTTTGGCTGGCTGGCACATACTAATAGGTTAATGAAGGATACCTATAGATTCTGGGGGGTCTAAAGGTCAAAAGTCACAGTCCTAGTAAGTCTGATGAGAAATTAATGGTTTCTGCACATTGAGTACATACATACGCTACTAGTACATACATAGAAGACTTTTAAACACAGGATAGGCATATAATGTGCCATTCATGATACTCTTATTACCAATTATAAGCGTGAAATAAGAGAAAAGTCTTACATTTTGATTGATTTCATGGATGGGAAAACACAGTACAATTCATGCAATTTTGTTTGGGTCATCTGTTGGTATTTTTCTAAAGTACCAATGTTATTATTGTAGCAGTATATGAAAATATAGAGTTGCACTGTGGGGTTATCATTTGAGAATTTGAGCCATTTGTGTGTGGTTAGTTTGTAAACAAGACATGTTACTCTAACTACTGGATCAAATGTAAACTGGATATAAGAGATGAATCAATGACTGTTTAGCTTGCTTTAATTGACAGTCATGAAAAATTACAGAGAACTGCACATGTGACAATAGTAATTTTGTGTCTAATTCTGTTGTATGCATATAGATTTTATTCATGTATGTGCAATAATATTTTTTTCGTATGAAGTTCTGTTCTTATTTATTAATGGATTCATGTATAAGTGTTGGCAGTGGATTTATTTTTACTGTGGTTTACCTGCCAGATGTTGTATTTTTAGTGTGGTTTATCTGCCAGATGTTGTATTTTTACTGGTTTACCTGCCAGATGAATTATTTTTACTGTGGTTTACCTGCCAGATGTTTTTTTTTTAATGCATTTTAAGACATTTTGACCATACGTTTTAAGAATTTTACATGTGTTACCACCTATCTTTTATTTTATATAAATTTTCAGAATTTGAACATCTTTACATTTTATATTTTATTGTGTTGTACTTCATGTTTACATTTATTTGGAAGGGTTTATATGCAATTTTTCATTTTTACTTTTTTGAACTTTACCTTTAGTTGGCGCCTTATAGCTACTATTGTGCTGAGATGCCGTAAAATGCTACTACATACATACATACATACTGAATTTCAGTATCCAGTTCAAATGAAGAAAAAAAAAATTGCATGCTAGTTAGAGTTTACAATTATTGTTATGGGGGCGCTCTACAGATAATACATGCTTCTGAGAGAGTGACAGGTGTAAGATGAAATATTTTGCATTTGCAACATGTACAGTGGAGAGAATGTTGGCATACCTCTATGTTACTTTCATGTACTATGGCTGAAATTTCTTTACATATTGTACTTGTGTAAACTGGACATGATCTAAGCACACAGCAGACAAAATGGCTGCTCTAAAGTACTTGAAAAATCAGCCTGAATTAGTCAAAAGTGCACTGTTTTCAGCAGTTATTAAAATAGGGAAATGAATTTTGCCAGAGCAGACAATACCAGCCTCTGAAAGTACTATGAATGAATTAAAAAATATCTAAAAAGTAAAAAAAGTTATCGGCTCTTTTTTTAAAAATTTACCTTTGAAGTCCAGGAAGTGAAAATGACCTAGCGGAGCTAGCAGTTTTTTGAGAGGTGCACATCTTAAGTAAGACCAAGCTGTAAACTTACTAACCCAAATTTCACCCATCAATCATACACCAAAAATAAAGGGAATTCAAAGTTCTTTTAACAATACCTAAGATATACAAGGTCTTTTTTAAATAGTCAGGACAGCCAGTGAGGAAATCCTGGGTAATTCTTTTTCTTTAAAAATCTAACCCTATGCAAAGTATGAAACTGGAGAGTGCCACCTAGCAAAAGCAGTGTTAAGAAGGGAGATGAGTGTAAAAGAAGAAAGTTAATTATCAGAGTTCTCTCCCTTAAGCAAAATGATATTGTGGAGATTGGTGAAGTGCTGATTATGCTACATTTTTCACCACATCTTCAATTGCTGATGAAATGGTTACATTGTTACATTAACTGAAATTTCTACAGTTGTTTGTTTTAGGTATAAAGGATAAAAATAACAAAAGAGCTGTTGTAAATGATACTGTCTGTAACAACAGAATATTTACCCTTCCAAACAAGGGATGTGTAGTCTTCAAACTTTGTCAATTTTAAAATTTATTTTCAGAGGCTTTAACAAGATATATGAATTTCTTTTACCTGGAATTTTTTTCTATTCTTTTGCACTGTTGTGTCCCAATTGAGTTTCTGTGTTATGATGATAAATGGTTGAAGAAACCCATGACCCAAAAAAGTAAACTTTCTCACATAATTTTTTCATACCCTCTTTGCCCTAAGTTTTGAGATACTTGATTTTTTTGTCTGAACAATTTTAATATGCCCCCTAAGTTTTCGGACAGACATAGTAATTTTATTTTGTATGCTTATTTTCGGACACACTAATAGGATCAGTGACAGTTTTCATTAAGAAACATAAAGGTAACTTAACATAGTGCCTGGGATCTGAAAAATGAAAACAATGATGTACACAGGAAACAAAAGACTCACTAGTTGCTGTTTTTAGATTTATCAATAATAATGTCATGTGACTGTTTTGTGGTAAAATGTCGAAAATTAAGAATTTTATAAAATTTATAATACATATATTATGGAATTTTAACTTAATTGTTTCCTCAGAGAAAAAAGCACAACAGTTGCTAAAAGAAAGGATAAATTGATAATATGGGTATGCGCAAACTTGTTGCTAAAAGAAAGGATAAATTGATAATATGGGTATGAACAAACTTGTATTTCTAGTGCCATTTAGATTACTAAATTCATATATCGTTTACCATTACATGCATTCCGATTACACAGTAATAGTCTGATCTTTTATTGTTTGCAGTTGGGTCTGTACTGTTTGCAGCTGGGTCTATACTGTTTGCAGCTGGGTCTCTACTGTGTGCAGTTGGGTTTATATGGTTGGGTGTATACTGTTTGCAACTGGGCATAATACTGTTTGCAGTTGGATCTATACTGTTTTCATTTGTGTGTATAGTGTTTGCAGTTGGGTCTATACAGTTGGATCTATACTGTTTTCATTTGGGTGTATACTGTTTGCAGTTTGATCCATACTGTTTGCAGTTGAGTCTATACTATTTTCCTTTGGGTGTGTACTGTTTGCAGTTGGTTCCATACTGTTTACAATTGGGTCTATACTGTTTGCAATTGGGTCTATACTGTTTACAATTGGGTCTATACTGTTTTCCTTTGAGTGTGTACTGTTTGCAGTTGGTTCCATACTGTTTGCAGTTGGTTCCATACTGTTTGCAATTGGGTCTATAATGTTTGCTGGGTCTATACTTTTTGCAATTGGATTGTGTGACAGCAGATCCCAGTCTACACTGGTTTTTTAAAATCATAAGTACAATGGTTTATGTAGATCCTGGTCTACCTGCACATTGTGTGATTGCAGATCAGGATACAGTTTATCCCACATACTGATTCATCAATGTATCATTGTAAGATAAAATCATTGAGGTAAAGGATAGTGGAGTCAGCCTAGTAAAAAGACCCAAAAAAAACCCTGTCCTTGTATGAGTGACCATTTTCCCATGCTCAGCCAGAACAAGTGATACAATAACTGCAGAGGTGCAAACAAGTAGCAAGTTACTGTGATATCCAGGCTCCTGTAATTAAGCAAACTCCACTCTGATAACATATTTTAGAATAAGTACTGATGTGGGGATAAAATATGTTGGAAAGGTAAAGTAAAATACACATTTATGCCGTAAAAAAATGTGAGGCTTGATGGTAAAGGAAATGTGTCTTTCCAAAATGCAAGAAAATAGAGAAAAAAAATACAAGTATACAAGTACGTCACACAAGCATGTTTGAATCAATATCTATGTTGTGTTTATTAAATTTTAACTTTTTTTATGTTGATTTTACCATAAGGTTTCAAAACTTGTTGCAAGTATTCTCATTGGGTCATAAAGTGCCAGAGATTTGTTTTTTGGCTGAATGAAAACAGCCCAGAGAAAACCAATAGGATGGTCAGTAAATTACACTTGCACCTACCAGAGTCAGGATTGAGGCAATGCTTAATTCTGACTCAAATCTTGTCCCCTTTGATTGAACTTTTTTCCATTACCCATATTCATGGGAGAGTTTTTATTAAAGTATGTGATATTTTGTTAATACGATGAAAATTGTGGGGTAGGTTTATTTCTGGACAAAGCTTTCTTAGAGAAAATTTAAATTTACCAAAATCTTGTACAAGATGAAGATGGGCATATCAGGAAGCATGGGCTTTTCATAAGAGAAATATGGTAATTTGTATCTAATCTGACTCAGTTCTTTAGTATGATCTGTTGTAGAAACTCTGAGCAATTTTTAGTGTAATTGCTTGCAGATATTCTGCGGGACCAGCTGATCATAGATGACTACCAACAAGATGTTGCCCATCTCCTAGGGGTTGCCATAGCAGCATTTCGAGATGACCATGATATTCAAATTGCAGCATACAAAGCCTTTGGTCACCTATTGCAGGATGGTATGTAAATCAATGTAGTTAAATCAAATTTAATTGTACATTATTGTAAAATGTTTCTTTTCTTCTGTAACAGGATGAAACAGGGTGTAATTGGATCTAATGAAGACACATAACAAGGGCATGCGATTGAGATGTTAATTTATGATACAAGTAATGGATATGTAATTTCTGATACCCTAGACTAACATCCTTAATCAATCTTACACGCACAAATTAAACTAAACAATTGAAACAACTAGCCTACATATTCACACCAAGTTCATCAACAGATATAACAAATGGTACCATTCTTCAACAGATATGATCAATGCATAGTTCATAAATAAATATGGTAATGTTCGTCAGCGGATACAATCAATGCATGGATTTATCAACATGATATAATGTATGGATTTATCAACAAATATGATGAATGTATTATTCATCAATAAGTTTGATGTTGTATTAGATAGTTACAAAAACCTAATATACTGTTTATCAACAATATGATGCTGTTATTTTATGACATCCTGATGATAACCCTAAATACTCCCAATCCACTGCTCACAATAAATGACTGACGAATAATCTTAAGTAGTCCACTCCTTCCAGCCTCCTGAAGGATACATGGGGGACCTCCCTACCCCAGAAGGGGCTTTTCACTGGAAATATAGTGACAGCTTGAAAATAAGTGATTTTCAAATCCATTTATGTAATTCATTCATGTACATTTTGCATTTCATTTTCATTCATTCTGCATTACATTTGTTTTTTTTATTTCACTGGTAAAATTACCTATTTCACAGTCAGTAATGCTGACTTGAGGTGCTATAATGCTTCACTGAAGAAAGATTTTGTTCAGTTTTTCAGTAACTTAGGCAAAATAACATCTCAGATCTCATTTCCTTCAACTGTTCATTGTCTTGTAAGACTGACAATAATGAAACACTAGATTCACATCTCACACACTTGAGTATTTTGGCAATGATGGTTTGGTAGTTGGTAGTTGGTAGTTTGGTAGCTCATAAATCTCAAAAGTTAAAAATTATTACTTAGAGTGGAAGTGGAAATAAGACTAAATAATGATGAAATTGCAGATCTATCTGTATTTACAAACTAACTAAAACTTACACCTCTGTGTACTACTAATTCTGTTAAGAACTTGATAATAAATCACACGTGGGTCAAGTGGATTAATCTGTCTTTGATTTGATAAATAACATCCATTTCTGGAGATTACTCCAATATTGTTTGTTGGTGAATGTTTTCCATGATATGCAGATGATGAGGTCAGTCCTCTCTGATAAGCCTTGACCTTTCCTGATAAATGAAAAATACTTATCTTCAGTTTGTGGTGGGGTGTTGTCATTGTGGTTTGTGTGCCAAATGCAGAATTTCTTGTAAATGGGGCAGCAAAAATTAAGGACCAACTACAGCATGCAGGAGACTGGGAAACCAGGATTGTATCAGTCATAATGATGCTTCCATTGTTAAATCTACTTCATCCTGAACCATGTTTTGCAGAACTGCTCGCAACAGATTGAAAGGTGGGAAGCAATAATGACAATTGTAATTCCACATTTGGGAAAAAGCATCAGCTACTATTCCTGTACGGTCATGTCTGTATGAAACATAAAGCATTAGTTGGTGATTGAGCCTTGAAGCAAATAAATCCACATCTATATGTCCATACACTTTGAATTTATCGTTAAAGACTGTTTTAATTAACTTCATTTAAAATCCTCATGCATGCTTCTAGACAATCTGTCTGCATCCAAATTCATTGTTCCTGGTAAGTGAGAAGCACTTAACCAGATATTCCTAATGATACACCACAGCCAGATATCACTAGATAATTTATCCAACTGACGAATCTGGTCTCCCACTTCATTCACATATGAAACTCGCAGTATTATCCATATAGATGCATACATTGGCATTTTTCATCTCAGAGCAAAGGGATTGTAAGGCCAAACAACAGGCTTCTATTTCTAAGAAGTTAATATGATACATTTTTTCCTTTTCATCTCAATGAACAGTATTTCAGTTTTGCTTGTTTGATTTACTCCTTCCAAGCCAATAAGTGAGCTATCACTGGTCAAAACTACCCAAGCCAAGAAGTGAGCTATCACTGGTCAAAACTACCCATGGTTCATGATACAAAACTACTTTAAAACTAGATATCCGAAAGGATATACATTGTCTGCTCTCAATAGAAAGTGATGTACAAGCATCAAAATTACCTTGATGTATCTTTGTTTTTCTTTCTCATGTTCTCTTTATAATATAAAGGTATGTATTCCACACCTGGCTTGCTAGCACCTAACTTTCCCAAGTCACAAATAGTGATGTACTGTTTTTGTAATATTTCATGACACAAAACAAATAGACGTCTGCTTTTCCTTGAGTTAGTCTCAAGGTCATCATGACAGAGTCCAGCAAAAATCCCACAATATTTATTTTTTATGTGGGCTCAAACACAGATTTCCTTAGGTGAATAGTTAATCCCAATCCATCTTGTGTATGAATTGTCTCGTTAACATTTTCCCTACAGTGGTTATAAGAATCTCCTTGCGAAACAACAATCATTGGTGGAAGCCACATTCATAAAACCTTTTTGTCTTAATGATAGAAAGACTGGCTTTAAGAGCTTGATGAATACACCTGGCGCAGACAACAGACCATTTGTTAAGCAAGTAAATTCATATAAATTTGCAAACCACAGGAAATGGAATAATTTCTGTCCTGTTGAGCTACAAGAACAGAGTAGTAGGTGTGCTTTAAATAGACTAGCGCATAGAAACGATGCTTGTAAAGCTGTTTTTAAAGTTTCTGTTTTAAAATGTATTTTCTCAACATTTTCATTCAAATATTTTAAAGTCAGAATAAGCCTTACAGACCCACCTTTCCTAGGCTTAATGAAAACATGAAAAATAATCTCCAGACGTGGAATTCACTTTGTGAAAAATACCTTTTTCAAGAAACTTGTAAACAAATGTAAGTAGGTGAAAGAGTTAAATTCGGGCCATATAGGTACAGACTTAAAATCTTGGTATGTTGTCAAGAGATGTTTTCGGAATTTTGAATCACTTTTTATAATCATGTTTACTACTGGTTTCTGAAGTGCATGAAATTCACTTTGCAAACTGTTTTGTGTATTGCAGACATTGAACTTCAAGGCCAGTTTGTGGAGAAGACACTTGTCATTTTGCTTGAGGTTCTTCCATCAAAATCCACAAATCCTGAAGTCATACAACAGATATTACATGTACTGAGTATCATAGCCAATGCAGGTAGGTCTTAATTGCCCTAATTTTATTTCCTATCCATCTGTCTGTGCATCCATAGGTTTAACCATCCGACTTCCATATAAACTTGCTTATAAGTCGAGTCCAACTGTAAAAAAATATTACAACAAGTTCAGCAATTCTCAGAAATCAGAGTTTAAGTCAATGCAGATGAGTAGCAAAGGTCATGAATTTGCGTTGTGTGTTTCATGCAAAGTGGATTTTTATAGTATATGTGGGAAGAAATGATATCACCAGACATATGCAGACACCATCACATGGGGAAAATCTGGATCAGAAGACTGTTGAGAGCTGATTAAGTGTAAAACTTAATAATCACAATGAATGTCATACTGTAGTATCATTTATTTTCGTGGGGCTCAATTTTCGTGGTTTTGTAAAAAGAGACATTTTCGTGGGTACTTAAATTCGTGGTTTTGCCTGTCAAAGTTTGCATATTACTAAGTGTTTTATTTTGTGGTTTAACCTCTACAAATACCCAAAATAAAGTAAAAAAAAGAATAAAACTCTGCCGATGCAAACGGCTGTCACTTGAATGTTTATAACAATACTTTCACATGTATGAGCACAAATCAAAAACCTGACAAGTTCAATGCTGACACCGTGTTTTTGTCCAAGTGAATAACATCAATGGAAGCTGACGCAGCCAACAACATTAAAACAATACTACCGCCTCTGTGATCACAAATAACACACATGTCAGGGTCAATCACTTACACAGTGTTTTTGTCTGAGTGCTCAACATCAAAGGAAGCCGACGCAGACTACAACACTAAGTTAATCGGTTATTAAAGTAACCTGTATGATCTCTAACTTAAACCACTATCCATAAAGGCAACAAAACACGTGACCAGCTGCCCTTTGCTCAGTGCAATCAGCAGACAGTGGCTATATTTGATGTGTCTAGAGTCCATCAATGTGAGAAGATGCTAACTAAATTGAAAGACAGTGGAATCACACGTTTGTTTGTGCCTGCCTCATGTACAGACCAACTTCAACCACTAGACTTGACAATAAATAAAGAGTACAAAGAATAATTCAAATCACACTTCCACAACTGGTATGCTAAACAGGTCATGGAGGCCATCACGAAGAAAAGGAAGATGCTACTGGTGACGATCACTGATTGCAACCTCATTAATCAAGCCAATTTGGGCCGAATGGATAATTCCAGCTCACGTGACAATAAGTGAAAGATGTGACCTAATTATCAGTGGTTTAGAGAAAGCTGGACTTGTTTAATTCTGCAATTTGGGGATTATTTATCTGACAAGCATTTGTGTGTACATGGAGACTTGTTTGACACAATGTTGAAACAGTGGCTTTGTCCGAAAATCAGTGAAGTGTGAGCTTTAATACTCTGCTGTAATTAGTGTATATAGGTAGTGTTTCATTAATAATAGTGCTTCAAGCAATAGTTCTAGTATTTTACAAGCTTTTTGTTCTTTTGGATTAAAAATGCATGGATAAAATGAAATGTGGTTTCAGGAGGATTTCAATTGTTCAACAACAGTTGTACTCGAGTGAAGGATCGATTTGAATAAGTATTTAATTTAATTTTCATATACTATTATTTTTTATTATTCTTTCTTTCATTTTCAACATTACTAGTGTTTGAATACCTTATGCTTTTTCTTGTTTCTCTCTATCCTTATCTCGCATATTGATTTAAGGCAGTGAGTGGAAATTACAGCTATTGGATATCTTATCGACATGTGTGCATTGAAATAATTTAAAATGCTTTATAATTCTTTTTTCAAAGGTTTAAAAAAAAACAAACACATGTAAAAGCTAATATTTTATTTCCAAATTACAGTATTGACGTTGATTTATGAAACACTAGTAGGTTCCTTAATATCTAGGAATGACACATAGTAAGAAAATGAGCGGGGGGGGGGGAGGGGAGGGGCATCATCATCATACGTGGCTAATTTTTTGTTGGGTATTTAAATTCGTAGTTCGGGGCAACAACAAAAACCATGAAAATTGGTCAACCACGAAAATTGATGATACTACAGTAATTGGAGACCAGGCAGTAAACTTGTGAAGGAAACTAAAAATGCAAGTTGATTTTATAAAAAAAATCTTTGCAGTGAACTTTGAGATATACAACTCTTCCTTTTTCATTTAATTGACAATACCATTCTCATTAATTAAATAGAACTGACTCATTAATTAATTAGAACTGGCTTGACAATTTGCTGTTGAAACTTCTCAACTTCTTCAACTTCAAATTTTCATCCTGATCACCTCTCTTTCTCTTATTCAGAATGGTCAATGCTATCTATAACTCAAGCAGAAACAATATCATTGCATCTTTCCTATGATGTTATTAATTGTTAAATAATTAATCAATGGCATTTGACGCTAACTTATTTGATTTACTGTTTTAACTACTGAACAACCAATTAACAATAATTGGGTAGGTGCTATGTTTGTTTGATTGATTTCTACTTTCTTATTGTTCTCTGCATCATTATTTTTTTTTAAAACAAAGCTGCAGTGGTATATATTGTTATAGCAATGCTGACAATTTAAAGTGGAGATTCTGTTTGATTTTTGACAGTATTAAGGTTACCATATTTGAACTTTCAAAAAAGAGGACATTCTGGAGAGTGGTTGTATCAGTATCAGTATTTACCAACTCACATTGTATTAATGTATTATATATAGTATATATATATCGCATTTAATCCACCATGAGCATATACAACGAGTAAAAGTGAGTATACATTATAGAATATACTGTGACCTGTGTACTACATGTCGTCCTTTCCTTTCCCCAGTCCTTCTTCAGTTGTATATTAATTGGAAAAAATTCATGTATGTTCTTTCCTTGTATGTACTTCTTTGAGATATTAACTAATGTAAAAATATTGAACATTATATGTTTGATAAAGAATGAGTAGTGCAAAATCCCGGACATTTTTAGATATTTAAAAAACCCGGCAGAACAGAGTTTTACGGACTGAAAAGGAGGACATGTCTGGGAAAAAGAGGACGTATGGTAGCCCTAGACAGTATGCATGGAAGTACAGATTGGGATCACTCAGGTGTAACAGTGTAGAACCTTAATCTGCTTTGTTGGTGGAAGTGCAAAGCCAGGATTAAGGAGCAATTATAACTGATACACAAGGCAGTCAGACACCTGTCATACGAAGATTTGCTATCATGTACTTGTCATGTCAGATAAAGGGTTTGAAATTATCTGATTTTACAATTGTGATGTTTAATATAAGAAAAAGAACAAGATTTATGTTCATAACTATGAAGATTGTCTGACAGGAGTATTTTATATATACATAAACATGAGTTTAAAAGCACAGGATATATGATATACAACACACACTTAGAGTATTAAAAACAAAAAACAGTTTGGTGTGTAAGTCAGCTTTTACTTGCTTGTTTTTTTTCTTCAGAGAAGTACTTGCCAGTCCTGGTGGAGAATGATATTCATTGCACAGCAATAGCTTTGCTTGGGAAAACACCCCTGACAGAGGGTGTGGCAGCTAAGTGTCTAGAGCTTCTCCTTGGCCTCCTAAAGGACTCCTCCTGTAGGTATACGAGCACTTGTGTTCTGATTAACACTAAATTCAAACAACACCAACAAAAAGAAATCAAAATGTTTTTCTGCAATGGCAAAAATTCCATGTTATTATGAATGCTATTATTGTTGAAGATTAATTTTTTTAAAAATGAGTTCCCTAGGTCAGAAAGAGAGTTTGGGATTTCAGAGACATGAGATGGTAAATGTAGATCAAATTTCATTGCAGGTATTTGACTTTTTGTTTTAAAATGATGTTTCAGAATAACCTTTTGTAAATTCATTTTTGGTATTTTCCTAACCGTATTGCATTATTAGGGAAATTACTCGCTTCTATCTCTGAATCCAGCCTTCCCCCCTAAATGGAATAAAACCTCTTCCATCTATATATCATATAGACAAAGGGAAGTAACTCTTACAGATTAATTCCCTTGTTCCTGCTAGGTGGCCACCCATATCCTGGATGTAACCAGTTTAAAGTTTCAATTGAAACTGTGAATGGTACTTCACCAGAATCTGCTGCAATTTATATTTAATTTTGACCATCTAACATTTATTTTCAGTGGTATAGTAAGTCAAAAGGTTGATATTCCAGGTGTATACAACATTTGCATTTTCGCAGTGAATTTATTTGTATTTATGCATTTTTATTTTACTGGTAGTTATTGTCCATATGATATCGATTGGTAATATTCTCAAGTTTTCTCTGGTGTAAATGTGTTGCACTGTTAAATTTTGGTGTATTACGCACTTCTATGGTCATCTCTGTAACTTGAGTTTGCCTATTTTAAAAATTTGTATATTTGTGGTATGTTCTTGTTTGTTTTTTCTTCTCTCTTTCAATACAGATATGTCTATCAAGTGCAAGACGTGCAGACACTTTAAAGTCGAGGAGGACAACCATGAGACATGCCTGGCCTACCTATAATGTTCTTCTTCACACCCATGTAATGTGTGTGCAATATAGGCAGAAAACATTTGCTCCAATGTCTTGAGAAGACATTTGAAGGGCGGCAAAAAAAGGGCATGCTCTAAATCTTGAGAACATGAAGTAGTCAGCATTCATCAGAATTCAGTATTGTTGACCAGTTTTATGGGGGAGGGTGAGATGCTGCCCCCACCCCCTACAAAGATACCTAAAACAGCTTATACAGTGATGATCACTTTAGATCCAGTCGAAGTCACGCCAAGCAATTCCACTCAAGCTATATTGGAATCACGTATGATACACATTTGGAGCTGTCCATCCAGCCTTTTGGCCTGGTCATAACAGCTGTGCTGGACCAGCATTCTCCAGCCAGACCATGCTCTGTGCTGAACATGACTCGGCTGGCCCTGTTAGCATATCTGACAGACAGGTAGAACCTTTTTTACTCATGGTGACAATTTATCATTGCTGTATGGAATGCTATACCTGTGGATGCACAGTATACAGGAAGAGGACAATACCCAGATCGACGAGGTTGGCGACATGGACTTGTCTGAACATTCTGATCAATCCATTGAAAGGATGGAATTAAGTTTTAAGGCGGCAATCGAAGAGATGTTCAGAATTTTGCCTCTGTTGGAATGCCCTCCTTCACTAGCAGTCAATACTAATTACAAGGTCAAGGCATTGGTGGATGTTGATGGTGATGATTAACATCCATCCTTCAGAATTTTACCACAGTTGTCAACGATTGCAAAAATTACCGGGCATCTCAAGGATAAAATGTGAAACCCTGTAATTTGAGGGCCTTCTTTTCAATGAGCCATTTGCCTGCAACATTCTCATCACACTGGTACAAATCTTATACCTATTATTATCATTCGGATGTACCTAGCCTAGACAAGGATATTACAGCTGTCAGCATGTTTGCTTTAACACTATGTCCAAGTTGGTCAGGAATGTCATGTTGACTTCCTCCCTACCTGATGTGGCTTGCCTTGCAATCTTTTGCCAAGCTGAGAAGGCCGGAAGTTTACCATCAACTGTCAATGATTTGCTGTTTGTCCTGCCCACTGGCAACCCTCTTGTGGATGCCAGACTCCTTCTGTTCCAACAGACTTGGACCATCCTATTTCCAAAACGATTGGGCCATGCAAGTGGTTTTGGAGGGGCTCCAGATCTCATTCATCCAACCTCCTCCGCTTTTGTTGTCTCCCTTCATGACAGAGATCCCAAGCAATCCAATGAAAGCTGACTTTTACAGAAAGAGATTTTGCTTGTAAAGCAGGCAGTGGAGGTAGTCTGAAAACTGGACTAACTGGGTTTCTATTCCAGACTTTTTCTGGTTACAAAAACAAATGGAAAATTGAGACCTTTCTTAGATTTGAGCATACTCAATCAGTTTATTACTGCCCTGAAGTTCAAGATGGAGATGGCAAGGTCTGTCCATCTGTGTACACAATGTGATTTATTTGCAATCAGTCTCAACCTGTCTCATGCGTATTTCCATATACCTTTTCAGATGGCATCATGCAAAAACCTTCGCTTAGGCTACTGTGGGGTAGTGTACTAATTCTGTGCCCTTTCATTTGGCCTCAGTCTCAGCCCTTGGGCTTTCACCAAGACGTTGGACTGTGTCATATCCCACTTCAGGGCATTCTCTTCCACAGTGTTAGCAGCATACCTGGATGATATACTGCAAAAACATTTTTTAAGTTATGTTTTGGTTCACAATATGAACAACTCATATCGACTTGGTTTGTCTTCCTCCCAAATGCATTGACAGTAACATTCATGCATTGGAAAATGTGTCTACCAGAATTTTCATTTTGGCGAGGGAGTTTCTTCAGCTCCTTGGACTACTCAATATATGGCAGTAGACCTGTTATACCACAACTGCCTTTACATGTGCCCTCTGCAGATGGCCCTTCTGGCACAGTGGCCCCCAATCTTGGGCTATTTAGCTCCCTGTCTAATGGCAGGAATACCTTTTTAAGCCCCACATATGGAAATCCAAATCTGTACAGACGCCAGTTTGACAGGGGCACACTAGATACCGGACTTTGTGATGGTCAGTTGCAAGTGGACGCAGCAAGAGAGGCTCTTCACATCAATCACCTGGAAATGACGACCTTTTTTAAAGCCTCCCACACAAAAGGATGACAGTTCTGATAATGTAGGACAATTCGGTTGTAGTGAACTACTTCTTCAAGCAAGGGGGGACCAAATCACCGGACCTCTGAGTTATGATATGGTAGTACCTTTGTTGGTGTGCCAAATATCATATAACATACAAATCTGACACATCCCGGGCAAGCTCAATGTGCTGGCTGACTCATTATCAAGGAGAGGCCAACTGCTCCATACAGAGTGATCTCTTCATGCATCCATCTTCCATCGAGTCATTGCCATATGGGGAAGACTAATGCTAGACCTATTTGCGATGAGGTGGAACAACAAACTGCCCACCTTCGTCACTCAATTTCCGGACCCAGAGGCATGGGCTGTTGACACCCTTTCAATCAGCTCGGAGGGAATATGGGCAATTACATTCTTTCCAGTGGTTCTAATACCGAAAGTAATTCAGAAAACAAGGATCAGCGCTTGCAATATATTTCTGTTTGCCCCTGTTCATTGGGACAGATCCTGAATCTACGATCTGCTTGATATGGTGATGGATGTACCCAGGAAAATCATAGCGATCCCTACACTGCAGAAGCAGCTGAGGTTGCCATTATTAACTCTGTGTCTGGAGAAACTCCTCCTTTATGCCTGGCTTTTGTCAGGGATGCCCTGCCTGAAATGGAGTTTGGTACTTTGAATGTGGAGAAGATTGTGACAGCTAGACGGCCCTCCACTTTGAAGGCATATGAGGAGAAGTGGTGCATTTTTAACAACTGGTGTCACATCAGTGACATCACACACTCTCAGCCTCCATCCCCCAGCTGGCTAACTTCTTCCTTTTCCTCATTGAAGACATTAAGCTAGCCCCTATTACAATCAATGGATACCATTCCATGATCTCAAACATGTTCAGACATCATGGAAGAGATGATATTGGCTGCAACAAGGACCTTTCCAACTTGTCCAGTTTCAACGTATCCAGGCCATGCTCGCTCACTTTGTTCCCAAAATGGAACCTCTTCTGGGTCTTGACATTGCTTAACTCGTCTAAGTTTGAGCCCCTGTCTTCCACCTCACTGAAGCAGTTATCATACAAGACTTGCTTCCTGATAGCACTAGCTTTATCTTGCAGAGCTGCATGAACTGTTCATGGATCTAAACTACTTACAGTTCTGTTCCGATGGCTCAGTCACACTAATGATGCAACCTGGATTTGTTTTCAAAAACAGGTTACCATTGACAAGCAACAAATAACTATCTGCTGTCTCTCCTTGATCAGTCCAGTGAAGCTGCAGGACCTGGTATGCACCCTTAGATGCTATCTGCTATTAACTCATTCAGCCCCAGCACTGTTATCAGTATCACTGCTGCTATGCCACAGCAGCACTAAGCTGTATCTAGCTGCTTGTGCCCAAGAGAGTTTTTACCTATTTAGAAAATTTTGTAAACATCATGCACATGTATTCATTCTTACCTTAATTTCCCTTCTTATACCCAATAAAAATCAATGAAATTTTCACCAATTGTACCAAATAAATTTGTCTACACAGTCATATATTTTTTGTGCTATTTGTCCACGAAAATCATCGATTTGGACAGGCTGAAGATGATCATTCCAGTTTGCTAGATCCGCAAGAACTGTATCATCATCGCTATCAGCATCGTCTTCTTCTGGTAATTCAATCTCAGAAACTTCTATGTCCGAGTCTAAATCTCATAAAATATCCAACTGCCGAACATATCTTTCCTCTGCTTGCTCAACATTTTCGAGATCAAACCGGAGAAACTTCTCGTTTTCGCTCTCACAATCATCAAATATCACTCTTAAGTCCGCCATTGTTTACGATTTTTCATGAATGAAACACGCGTAGTAAAACTGCTCACAATTAGTAATCTTGGCTTGTGAATAGTTCAAATTTACATAAAGGAAAGTAAAATCATTTCTGATTGGTTTAATATCATCAGATTCTTGGAAAAACCCTATTTGTAACCAATCAGAGACATTGTTACTAACACACATTCACCATGACTGTAGACGGGATCGGCCATTGAATGCAGTAAACAAACCACGACTACAGGCGGGATTGGCCATTGAATGCAGAAAACGGATCAGGCCTATAGGCGGGATCGGGGCCGAATGAGTTAAGTCAGGAAAGCAAGACATAACCCCACAAGCACTGGCCACATGGCTAAAAGGGGTTATTAGATTGGTGTACTCTGAACTCTAACTGGATCAGGTATGACTTATGAAGATTTTAGATCATAAAATTCAAGCAATTTCCATGAACCTGACCTTTGAATGTATTGTCTCAATTCAAGACATAGTGGAGTCAGTTGGCTGGCATGCCCAGTGTATCTTCTCCAGCATCTATTTGTATGACATTGCCTCACAAAGGAGAGAGAGCTGAATCTTGTCATGCGACTGTTAGTTGCCCAGACAGTTACCATGACCCGTCCATGACAGCACAACCTCAGCCCCAGGCATGACCTTGCAACTTTTGCTGGGTGTATGGGAATAGTCAATTTCAGGTAGGGCTGGATTCAGAGGTAACAGAGAGTAATTTCCCTAATGTTAATGGGATGTTAATGTGATCGGGTAAGTATTTTTCAGAGAAATACAATGTACTACAAAATTTCCTGTCTTCTTGACTTACCATATATACTCGCTTATAAATCGGGTCCAACTGTAAACAACATAGACTCTGATCTACTATTGCATAATGCACTGGCAGAACAGGGTCTGTGTTGTTTATTTTACTGATTAGTCCTAACAAACTGCATAAACCCCGATCTGCTGGTGCATTCTGCAATGGAAGATCTGGGTTTGTGCAGTTTGCAGTTGGACCCAACTTTCAAGCGGGTATATGCGGTACCCTTTTGAATCAGTGGGCAGTAAACAGGGTATTTGTAGGGTGATAAAAATTTAGCAATTTAGTGTCTCAGAATGAGATCATTCTGTCAGAATTTCTCACCTTTTACGTTATAACTTCCTGAGATCAGCAATTTCCAAATATAATTTGGCAAAATTTAAGATATTCCTTTTTGGCAATAGCAGTAATGCCTTTTTGGCAATAGCAGTAGTAATAGTAGGTACAGTAGTAAAGTTTGATAGTTGCTGGTTCTGACTACCCTGAGGGATTTGGCAGATGTCATGTACTTTTGCAAGTGATTGCCATTTTGTCATGAAACATTTAATTTTTTTTTCTTAAATGGTATTTTATATCTAAATTTTCTTTAAATTCCAGAAAAGTATTGACAATAGTTTTGTACCATACTAACTAGCTAGAGCACCTTTGATCTTATTTGAATATTCATAGAAGAACCATACTGCCCTGTACAACTAATTTAATTGATCAAGCAGTTTTGCTCAAGATTATTCTATATTCAAGTGATATACATTTTGCACACACTATTTCACACTATTTCATGAGTCATTTAGATTGTGATAATACATTTCATCAACAGTGTCAGTTCGAGAAATGATGATCACCAGTGGGTATATGGAGACCAAGTTAGGCTCCATCTTAAACAATTTCCTTCAGAGTCACTGGGTACAGAGGGCTGGGCTGAAACTTCTGAACTTGCTGGGTAAGCAAAATTTATTGCTTGGTAAGCAATAAGATGCATTTAGGAATTTGAAAGGCTTCATTCATTGTGGCATGTATTATGCTACGATTACATGTTCATAAACTAAACTTGAGAATTTTTTAAATATCTCAAGACTTCATGATTGACTTTAGGACAATGGAATTGAGAATGGCTCAGTTTGTATGCTAACTTTTTCACACAGAATTACACAATGTCTGAAAGTGTATACCTTTGGACCCCATATTTCAAAATTTCCATCCACTAAAACTTGTAAACTTGTTAGAATACTGTAGTATCACTAATTTTCATGGGGTACTAATTTTCGTGGATTTCATTGTTGCCCCAAACCATGAAATTAAAGACCCAATGAAAAATGAGCCACATATGATGAAGACCCCCATCCCCATCCCATTTTCTTACTGTATTTTATTTGTAGAGGTCAACAAAGCTATTTGATAAGTCAATGTCGTTACTGTAATCTGGTAATAAAATAGCTTTTACATGTGTTTGTTTTATTTTAACCCTTTGAAAAAAGAATTATAAAGCATTTTATATTGTTTCAGTGCACATGTATTGATGTGGTATCCACTTGCTGTAATTTAAACTCACTGCCTTATATTGATATGTTGTGAAATAAGTAAGGATTGAGAGAAATGAGAAAAAGCTTAAGGTATTCAGACACTAGTATTACTGAAGATGAAAGAAAGAATAATAAATGATACTAGTATATGAAAATTAGATTTAATACTTATTCAGATTGATCCTTCATTCAATGTGAAACTGTTCTAAAAAAAATTCAAATCCTCATGAAAGCACATCTTATTTTATCCATGCATGCTTAATTCCAATGAACACCATAACTAAAACACTAGAACTATTGCTTGAAGCACAATTACTAATGAAACACTATATATGCTAATTACAGCAGAGTATTGAAGCTCACACTAACTGATTTTCTGACAAAACCACTGAATCAACATTGTGTCGATGAAATCTGCTGGTACAGTAAATAATCCTGAAATTATTGAAGTAAACAAGTCCATCTTTTTCAAAAAGCCATAGATAATTAGGTCCAATCTTTTACATTTTCACCTGAGCCATAATTATCCATTCAGCATGAGTCGGCTTGATTGATGAAGTTTTTAGATCCACTAATACAGTACACTGATCTTCTTTGTAGTCTTCATTTATTGTAAAGTCTAGCAGTTGAAGTTGGTTCATACATAAGGCAGGCTCAAAGGAGTGATTCCATTGTTCAATTTAGTTAGCATCTTCGCACTTTGATGGGCTCTGAACACGTCAAATGTTGACACTGCTTGCTAATTGCATTGAGTAAGGGGCAGCTAATCATGTGTTTGGTTCATATGTGGAATGACGACATAATCCAAAACTGATGGGGATCTAAGTTGAATTTTACCACTCTTAAGCCACTGTGTTAATGCCATAGTCATCATAAAGTAACTGATGGTGCAACTTTATGGACAGTGTTTTAAGGAAGAGATCATACACATGTACTTTAAATACAGTGTTTATAATAACAATAATAGTATTGTTGGCTGTGTTAGCTCCCTTTGATGTCAAGTGTAACTACTGTGATTGATCTTGACTGGTGTTTGATTTTTGCTCAAACAGGTGGTAGTTAGTATTGTTTTAACCATTGAAGTAACCATGGTTAGTTGTTGGCATAGTTTTGTTCTTTTGTATTCTTTATTTGGGGTATTTGTAGCGGTTAATCCATGAAATTAAATGCCTACAAATATGCAAACTTTGACAGGCAAAACAACGAATTTAAGTAACCACAAAAATGTTTTTTTTTGTTTTACAAAACCACGAAAATTGAGACCCTTGGAAATAAATGATACAGTACTACAGTATTTCAGATTTTTTGCCATGAAAACAAGGAAATATGGAAGAGACATGTTTTACTTCTAAATGTTACTGTTATGGGTGGGTATTGAGCAGTATATTGCAATATTGAATGAAATATTGCATTGTTATTTCAATATGTTGATTTAAGAAGAAACAGCAATTAGTTCTTTATTGCAAACGCTAGTAAAATAATTAAAATGAATGCTATCAAGAACCAAATGATGATAAGATGCTAAATGTTCGGCTTTGGATAGACTTAGTGTGATTTGAGCCATTTGTAGGTCCATCAGAAAACTTAATACTAGTATGTTGTATTTTGCTTTTGTGCATAATGCTGATCGCACTATAGAATTTCACTAGGTTATACACGCAGGGACCTGAGGTTACTGCCTTTGTAATTTTGTATGACAGCATCCTCATATTCCTGTTATCGTACTCAGCCATGCTTGAAGAACTTGTTACTAAGTCAGTCAGTGATCATTATCTTCAAAGTGCTTATTCATTTACATCAAAGTAATGGAAACTTCTCAGTGATAATGATTCATCTTGTATGGAATGTGCCAATACCTTTATTTAGAATAGACATGTGTCAGTAAGAAAGTGTATAAAGTTGGCAAAAGGTTGCTGATATTAATTTTACAAAATTAATAGAGTTTCAAAAGATTTTGTTTCAGATGTTATGTCAGTATCATGTTATATTGATATAATGATTTAATATTGTTTTTGGGCTTGGTACAACCTTGACAAATCTTTGAATTTGAGGGTTTGCCTTGAAAACTCACTGAATGTCAAAAATGTATGTTTTATCCTTGAAAAGTCATTGAATTTGTTGAAAAACTCCTTGAATTTTTCTTAAAACCCCCTTAATTTATCTGAGGGATACAAAACATTGAAACAGAACAAAATATATCACTTTATTTAGAATTTTTGTTATTTGCATTTTGTTTAAAAATAATGAATAAATAAAATGGGATAAAATTTGGTGGATCAAATGACATACAACACACAGCACAACAAAAGTAACATATGGAGAAAAGTTCAATTTCCATAAGAAAAAAAACTCCTTGAAAACTTTTGGAGGTCCTTGAAAACTCCTTGAAAAGTCCTTGAAATTTTGTTTAGCAAGGGCTGTATGAACCATGCATGTATATTTGTATCACGAAGTTCATACCACAATATACTGATATTTGATATTATCACACACCACTAGTTACTATCGTTGACAAATTTGTTCATCTTATTGCTTGAGTAAGAGGGAGATTTTATTTTTGTAGATTATTTCACAATTAGAAGCAGCAACAGTATAAGGACTTTAAAGAGTTGTTTATTATTTTTGTTTCAGTTGACCCAGTTTTACAAAAATCTCAGGAACTTGGCACCAAGACTAATGATATTGCCTGTAATTTTTTAAACATCATCAATGCAGCCATGTTTAATAACAGAGAACAGAAGGATATTGTGGTATGTACATGTTTTGTTCCAATGCTTGATTAGATATCCAGATCACCAAAGAATGAACTCAGACTGTTCTTCTTAATTGACTTTTATTCACATTTGATTTTAACAATGATATAAAGGAACATATAATTTATACTTCACAGTAACGTACCTTCTAATTATCTGTTGCATCTACCGGTATATATAAAAAATCATGGATGGTTTTTTTATTTTGTTGTGTAAGTGGGGAGTATTTTTTCTTAACCCCACAAAATATAGAACATTTTAGACATTTCCTAATACAGTTCAACCTGTACCAAACGTTACCTCTTCAAAGAAACCACCAGTCTTTTCAGACCATTAAATTTGATTCCATATTAGATATATGTGGATGCTGAAAGAAAAAGCGTGTAACTGCAGTTGAGAACAATCAAAGTCAAATTTGGATGGTATGGTAATTAAATTTGTTCTTTATTGTTTTAAAATGCTTGGATATTCATCTTTATGTACAAATTTAAAACAAAAAATGACGTTTGGTTTCCTTCTGTATTAAAGGACCACCTGTACTCGGAGACCATATTTGGTTTCTTGTGACAGGTTTCATTGTGTTTCTTTTTTGAATACATTTCCCGATCACATTAACGTTATGAAGAAGCTCTGCTACCTCTCAAATCTAGCAATCATGGAAAGACAAAAATGTTTGTCTTTCCTGTCTTTGTACCATATAGACAAAGGGAAGAAACTCTTTCCAGCCCTTATCTTACCTCCCCTTACCACAACTTGGTGGCTATGGGTGCAAGGGACAGTTTTTATGCACAAATTTAATGCCAAATCCACTAGCCTAATATAAAAAATCATAAAAAAATAAAATACACAAGTGAGGTCAAAAAGGTCCATATTTTTGGATAGCTATATTAAAACAAAGCATACAAATATTATTCACTTTACCTGACAAGTCATGGCAGTTCATAGCAAAAGAAGTTTATGCACCCCAACCCCAAATTTATACCTGCATTTTTCACGTCCAAAGGTCATTTTTGACACCAAGTGATGCTCACAGTGCAAGCACAAGCCCTTTTCCTAGGTGATATTTCCACAAAACATTGTGTACTAAATATCTTGATGCAATTCAAAATAGTTGCCATCCAAACCATTTTTGAGATATTCTTCTTGCCTTGAATCCACATGTTTACTGCTATGGGTGGCTAGCTCTGCTTCCTAGCCGACTATTGGTATTTCACTGTCTACATACTGTGAACTGACTATGGGAGGTGTACATGCCTCACATCAATTTGAAGAACAACACAAGCCCGAAACAACTAATTCACAAATATATCCATATCTTTAATTATTAAACAATAATAGCTCAAAAAAGTGATAGCCTTAAGTTAAGAAATTTGACAGGGGCCAATTTTCGAAACTGTCCCCTGCCACCTATGGTTGTTTACTCAGTTTTTAGCTTTCGCTGGATACGACATACATCATATCCAGCACCTCTCATAAAATCCAAGTTATATCTTGTGGATTATTAACCATCCATTGACAAAGTCAGTATAGTATTGAGTGCAAAGGTATTTACTACATGTTGCAATCATTATTTTGTGAAATTGTTTGATATTTTTGTGAATTTCTCGCAGTTGTGGACTTTGTTTTGTTTTCTTCTGGCCTTGTGTTCTAACATGTTATTGTTGGTGCCTGTTGTTGGTTGTTTTTCTCACACTGCTGGTATTTCTTCGGTTACTAAGTTACAAGCATTGATTATTTACATAGGTGAACACTTTCGGTTTGTTATTTCCCAACATTTTAGGCGTTCTTGTCTTTCAGAAAATTGATAGACCATGTCAATGAAGTGCATCAAATGCAAGACATTTAAGGCAACTGAGGACATGCATGTGACCTGCCTAGTGTGTACCAAGTGTTTATCAAACTCTACATGCAGTGTTGTTTGTGCGTCATGGTCAGAAACGATATGGTCCACAGTACTGTGATGAGGGCTTAAGACCAAAGAGAGACATGGCAAGTCCAGAGAGACAGACTCCAATGCACTGAGTTTGCATCTGAAGACATCATCACTGGCTAGTATAGTGGGGGACACTATGATGGTCCCCCATCCACACCCATTGAAAGTGATGCATCTAATGTCCACGGCGACCATTACATTGGATTGGCTGCCGATAGAAGAACAAGAGGTTTCTGAGTTGCTACCCATACAGTCTTCACAGGTATTGTCGGAGTCACAAACAAATCCAAGAAGTGATGACACAGTTGCTGGCCTTGGGTGAATTTGTTCCTCACCACTCCTCTTTTTTCTCCAATAATGGCTTTTGGCTTATGGGAGACTGTTGTACCTTTTCTAGGTTGCACAGTTGGTGTAAGTCCCCCCACATGACTGAACTTGGCCATAGGGCCTGTAAGTCTGGTCGCATGGGGTATTTTTCGGATCTGGATGATCTGTTTTACCATCAGTCAAGGCTGTATACTGATTTTCCAGCTGCTGACCAGCCAGTCCAGCACTCCATCCAGCCATATTCCATAATCATTGACTGGGAATCTGTCACTTTGGCGAGCCATGCCATATACCAGCTGGCCGCACCTTGGTATTCAGAGCTACATAAGGATCCAGTTAGCAGATACATACATTTCACCACATGGACCAACCAGATGGCTGTCAAGCCAGCCTGGTAGCTGACGACCAGGCTGTCCATCCAGCCAATAGCCGAGGCAACCAGACAACACACTTACTGGCATTTTATACAAGCAAGACAAATGGTGGCACTTGCCCAGATACCAATGCAACTGCTGGCTCAAATCTTTACGGTTTATGCTTTGGGGAGATACCAAGCCATACACAGAGACAATGACACTGCCTTATCCCTGTCCACAGGCTGTTTTACTCTGATGTTGATAGAGTGCTTGATGAGGAAAACACCCACAGTGAGTGTAAGGATAACCTCGATGACTTGCCTTATGCCAGATCCTACAATGTTGTGGATGGAATACAGTTTTAAAGCAGCTGTGGAGGAAATCTACAGAGTTCTGCCAATTTCTGAGTGCCCAGCCCCGTCAGCTGCAAGCCAGGCCTATAAGGTCAAGGCTTCAGTGGATTTGAAAGACAACAACGTACAGCGATCCTTCCATTCTCTTCCACAGTTAGTGAAGGTCAAGGAAATCTCTGACTGATAAAATAAAGTGACTCAGGCAATTCCAAAGTTTTTTTTTATGAAAGTCAGTTGCCAGCATTGTTCTCTCCATGCAGGTACTGCACACATTTGCCGATGTTCAGCACTGAGCTGCCATCCTTGGACAAGAACACTGTGATGGTCCGTATGACCAGTCTGCTGTTTTATAAAGTGGACAAAAATGTCTTGAATGCCACCTCCAAGTTAGTGTGAAACATGGTCACTACTTCCTCTATGCTAGATTTGACTTCACTAGCAATTTTTTGACTGGCTGAAAAAGCAGGTAGTGAATCCATGGCCCTGATTGCCTTGGTGATTAACAGGGTCATGCACCACACAATATCTAATGCCCTGATGGCTTTGGCTAACCTGGATCTTTTTTGAGCCGAGACGCCTGTCTGCGCTCATCTGCCCTTAAGTCGCATCATACATTCGCCCTATGATATCAGACATCGGAAGAACTGTGCTCTACAATCTACCTTGATGCCTGCACCTACTTTTAGGCTGAACCAGTCTCAGTCAGAGAAGAGATGATCACTGGCAAAAGGATAAGAGGCTGAATACCACTCTAAAGGCATCAATTTTGACCTCGATCCAACTATAAGTGGCAGCAAGACCCTCAATTCCAGAGGCTTTTTATTAAAGTGGAAAGGAAGTAAGATTTCTCCTTTCTCAAGCTGCCTAACAGCCAAGGTTGACTTGCCACCCCGACCACCTACAGACAACCTTCCGGTTGGTGCCAGGTTCCTTTATTTTCGAACCACATGGATCGACCTGTTCCCCAAGAATAAATAGGTGATCCAAGTTGTTTCAAAGGGCCTTTGGATTTCATATATCCATCCCCCTCCTGTTTCAACTTTCCTTTCCATGACTGACATGCCATCCAAGCTGGAGAAGGTGGGAATTTTACAGAAACAGATCTGGTCATTACTTGACAAGTAGGCAGTGGAGATAGTTTGCAAGCTGAGGTTTCTGGGGTTTTACTACAGGCTGTTTCTAGTACCCAAGGCCAATGGGAATTTCAGATTAGTCATAGACCTCAGCCGGCTCAACAAGTAAATAGCTGTGCCAAGGTTCAAAATCTAGACAGCAAGATCAGTCAGATAAATTTGAGGTCAGTTTAGACTTAAGTATGCATACTTTCACATACCTATACACATCCTCGAGCATGTTCTTTTGGTTTGGTTTCCAAGGAACCATTTACCAATTTCATGCTCTCCCATTGGGCCTCGATATCACCCTATGGGCTTTTCATCAAGATCATCAACTGTGTCCTCACTCTCTTTTTGTCCAGCTCATCAACAGCAATGGTGGCATATCTTGACTACATCCTCCAGAAACACATGGTAAGTTTATCTTTGGTTATGGGGAGAAACAATTTTCTTTCTCTTTTTCTGGTCAGTTGGGACAAGTCTGATTCACCCCAGCATTTCGTCTATCTGGCATGGAAATTTGTACCAACCTCAACCTTGTTTGCTTCACTCGATTGCAGGTAGCACAGATTATCAAGTTTGCAGAGTTGATTTCCAACAGGGAATGGATTTTGGCAAAGAGTTTTTGGCAACTCCTTGGTCTGCACAATGCGGCAGCAGGTTGATTCTCCTTGGCTGCCTTTTCATGCGTCCTTTACAGATGGCACCTCTTTTCCAGTTGACTCGATCAACAAATCAGCGGAACAACAAGCAATGGCTCACAGCAGGAATTCTTCGGAAAAAATCCCAACTGAAACTTACGATCTCAATGGATGCCAGCTCGTATGGTAGGGGAACCCACCTCTTAACCATGGTTAATGGTGAATGGGGGCCAGGAGAGTTACCTCTCTACATCAGCATTCTAGAAATGAAGGACCAATTATATGGAAAAGTAGTCCTCATTATGGTAGACAATTCTGTGGTTGTGGCCTACCTCCTCAGCATGCAGGATGAGCAAGTTGTGGCTTACCTCCTCAGCATGCAGCATCCAGTTCAGGTTAGATGGTTCCATGGTCCTGGTGATGCAACCTCCTCAAACAGGATGAGATGAAATCACCAGATCCATGCATTCTCTGGCCTACCTCCTCAAACAGGATGAGATGAAATCACCAGATCCATGCATTCTGGTTTAGAGATTTCTGTGCTGGTGTGCACAGATGAATATAATGGCCCAGATCAGACATATCCAAAGCAGGCTTAATGTCCTGGCCTATTCATTGTCAAGAAGGGGCTAGACCCTTCCCACATTGTGGTCCGTTCACCCATCAATTTTTCAGCAGATTTGTGCACTCTCAGTCATTTGGAAGGGGTGTGGGGGCTATGTCTACTCCCAAACTACCAACCACAGTTCTGGTACCAAAAATAGTTCAAAAAGTGAGGGGTCACAAATGCTGGGTGAACAATCTGCTTAATATAGTGATAGACGTTAGCAGGAAAATTTCTCCAAGACCCAACTTGCTCAAACAGCCATGGTTGCAAGTGTTTTGTAACTGCCTGGACAGTGTACTTCTTCATGCCTGGCTTTTGTCAGGAGTGCCTCGCGAAGAAAAGAATTTAAGCCTTCTGTCGTGGAGAGAATGTCACAAGATAGAAGGCCCTCCACTTTGAAGGTGTATGAGAGGAAGTGTAGGGTTTTCCGGGACTGGTGCAACACCAACAGCATTGTCCCATTGAGTGCCTCAATCCCACAATTGGCTCTCTTTTTACTCTGACTTTTTAAGGAGAAACAGTTAGCCCCCATCATGGTCAAAGGCTACTGTTCCATGATCTCAGACACATTCAGGCATCAAGGTAGAGCAGATATTAGTAAGGATAAGGATTTATCAGACCTATTAGCCAATTTTAACTTGAATAGGCAAAAATCTCTCACCGTGTTTCCCAAGCAGAATTTGTCATGGCTCAGTTTAGATGAGTTCAAGCCTCTAGGCAGCATCTTCTTGAAGCTGCTATCATACAAAATGTGTTTCTTGATAGCTCTAGCTTCAGCATGCTGGGTGAGCAAGTTGCATGCCCTTTCAGTGGACCCAAACTGTCTCCAGTTCAGATTAGATGGTTATATGGTCATGGTGATGCAACGAGGCTTCATAGCAAAGAACAGGCTGCTGTCAGCAGGCAAGCAAAGAGTGGTCATCCGTTGCCTATCCTCCTTCAATCCGTTTAGAGAGGCATTAATGCAGGACCTGGTCAGTGCACTCAAATATTATGTGAGCTTCATGGGGAGTGTGGTGGGGTCCGGCAGTGTCTCTTTCTTCTGGTCAAGCCGGGGAAAGAGGATAAAAACACCCAAGCCCTGACATTGTGGCCAAAGTGAGTGATATGCCTCATGAAAATCTCAGCTCATGAGATCCAACCTATATCTGCAAGCCTTGCATTTGAATAGAACATGGCGATCCGAGACATAATAGATGCTGAATATATGAAAATATATTGAAAATCATGGGCCATATGCTTTACACTCAACCTTACGTGGCCACTTGAAATTTTCAAAACCCAATACTGAACAATTTTGATGTAGTTTAGAATATTCTGGAACAATGATATGGAATTCTTTGCCCACATCAGTTAGATCAGCCACTTCTGTTGAAAGTTTTAGAGAAAAACATCTAAAATATTTAAAGCTTGATTTTAATTAATTTCTACATGTCATAATATTTTTGTAAAATTCATGCTTCTATTCCAACTGATTTGTCTTTGTGCATGCTAATCTGTCTTTTGTTTCAAAATGATTGATTATGTTCAGATTAATATACAGTCATATCACTTGATTTTTCCATGTTAAATGTTGTGACTTCACTTTTTTTTCTACATGTTTTGTTAGTAAGATACATGCATGTAGACTGTTAAAAAGTAGCTGATGGCCTCAAGGGAGACAAGATACATCTGTATTCTAAATGAACTACCCTCATTAAATAAAGAATTATTATTATTATTATTATTATTATTATTATTATTATTATTATTATACACCTTATGAAAATCTCAGCTCATGAGATCCAAGCTATTTCTGCAAGCCTTGCATTTGAATGGAATGTGGCGATCTGAGACATAATAGATGCTGTTGGCTGGCATGTACAGTCAACCTTCTCAAACTTTTATCTGCATGATTTAGCTTCTGCAGAGACAAGAATTGAATCTGGTAGGTCTGGTGGCTGCAGCTCAGACTGTCACCAGACCAGTTTAAAGTCAGCACAGCCTTTCCATGAGCATAGAACAGCACTTTCGCTGGATTCATCTGGTGATTTTACTCAGTAAGAAAAAGTCATTTGGTTTCTTTTTTTTTCTTATATGGGTATTGTTGTCATGGCTTATGCAACCATCAGTTGTGCTGGTTTCATATTAGGAGTGTGGTTTACCCTCGTACAGATAAGAAATCATTATTCCCATGAGGGTGACCATAAGAGTTGGAATGTTCAGCATTGCCTCCTCCTATTACCTCAAAGGAGAAAGCACATTTTTGTAGTAAATTGTGTTTCTCCAAGAATACTTACCCGATGAGATTACTAATAAACCCTCCCACACCTCCCCACAAATGTGATGTTGAGGTATCGCTTTCCCACAAATGTGATGTTGAGGTATCGCTTTCCCACAAATGTGATGTTGAGGTATCGCTTTCCCACAAATGTGATGTTGAGGTATCGCTTTCCCACAAATGTGATGTTGAGGTATCGCTTTCCCACAAATGTGATGTTGAGGTATCGCTTTCCCACAAATGTGATGTTGAGGTATCGCTTGTGCTAAAACTAAGTAAACAACCGTAGCCACATAGTGGTGGTAAGGACAGGTAAGGGGAAGGGTTGGTAAGAGTTTCTTTCCTTTGTCTATATGGTATACAGACAGGAAAGACAAAAAATTTCATAATACCGTGATTACTGGATTTGAGAGGTAGCAGAGCTACTTCCTAACGTTATTGTGATCGGGTCAGTAGTATTAATAATTCACTCAAAAAATTTTTTCCATTGTTCAATTGCGATAGAATCTTTTTTGCAGCAACAATTTTAATGATTTTGGGCTTTATTATTCCATTTTATACAACTGTCTTAAGTTGTGCATATTATGTTGTAGTGGTGTTTATGCATCCATCTGTTAAGATGGGTTTGTCCGACATAACTTTATAAGGGCTGGAGAGATTTTTGTGAACTTTGCTCAAGAATATATCATGACTAGACAGAGTGGGGTATACCATAACTGGGCCCCCTGCCTTAAGGTCAAGGTCAGGCAAGGATAAATGGAATCTGTGATTTATCTACTTCTAAAGAGTGTAACTTTTGAAGCACCAAAGATATTTTAATGAAACTGTGCCCAAGTATATATCATGACAAGACTATGTGTTGCAAACAATAGCCATGACTCCTGCAATAATTATCTGACTTGTATCCTTGTCCAGAGTATAACTTTTGAACCAATGAAGATATTTTAATTAAACTTTAGCCAACTATATGTCATGTATAATGTGTCGCATTTACAGCCACTCTGCCTGCATCAAGGTGAAGATCACAGCAAGGAAAAAAGTAACTCTGACTTGTATCCCTATCCAGAGTATAACCTTTGAACCACTTTAGATGTATATTTTAATGAAATGTTAACAAGTTGTATATCATGACTAGACAGTGTGTCATATACCATAACCATGTCCCCTGCCTGAAGGTCACGGCATGGGAAAATATAAATCAGTGACCTCTGTCTATGTACAGGTATAACTTTTGAATTAATGAAGATATTTGAATAAAACTTGAGACTTATTTATATTTTGACTTAACAGTTTTTCACCTATTCAGTCATACCTCATGCCCACAAGGTCAAGGTCACAACAAAGGATAATGTTTGTAAGTGGTGTGTCTTTATCCATGCTGTCACTTTTTGACCCCTGCAGATATTTTGGTGAAACTTTACCCAGGTCCACACCTTATCATAAAATAGTCAAGTCCTTTGTTTAAAGGTCAAGGTCATTAGTAGGGAAAAGGTCACAAGATGGTCATATCATGTGCCATTTTATGGTCATATCATGTGCCATTTGATAAGCATATCATGTGCCATTTGATGGTCATATCATGTGCCATTTGATGGGCATATCATGTGTCATTTGTGGTACTCTTGTTTTCCTTTCAGATACTTGGATGTGATGTGGCATCAAAAATACTAGAAGTCTATCCCAAGGCACATGTTTGGATTGGGGATACTAATGAAGAGAAACAGTAAGTCTCCAGGTTGAAAGGTTATAAAGAACCCTAACTGAACTATGTTCACACACACACACACATGCATGCATGCATGTATGCACACACACACAGTTAAAGGTAGATTATCATGGTGCCAGTTATTGGCTGGTACAAACTACTACTGTGTCCCTGCAAAGTTTTACTTTTTGCAATGTACATGTATCTATAAATTGAACTAATTTGCTGATTACAATGCCAACATAGAATAGAGTAAAAGTAATCAGAAAGAAACACAATCAAATATAATCTCATACAGTAATAATTACAATGGTATTATGAATAACTAAATTATCTTTCTAAAGTAAAAATAAATGTAATTAGGAGAGAGGGAGGGAGAAAGTGAGATACAAAGATAGAAAGTTTATTCTTGCACACGATTGTCACTAAGCGAGTGCCGCTGTGACAGGATGTAATTTGTCATGTGGAAATCCTAAGATAATCAAGTATAATGAAAAACTCATAATGATCCGAGGCAACCTTTTTGTCCAAGTCTACATAATTAACTGTCACTTAACAATCAGTTGTCAAAGTCTATGTAATTAACTGTCACTTAACAATCAGTTGTCCAAGTCTACGTAATTAACTGTCACTTAACAATCAGTTGTCCAAGTCTACGTAATTAACTGTCACTTAACAGTCAGTTGTCCAAGTCTACATAATTAACTGTCACTTAACAATCAGTTTTCCAAGTCTTCGTAATTAACTGTCACTTAACAATCAGTTGTCCAAGTCTACGTAATTAACTGTCACTTAACAATCAGTTGTCCAAGTCTGCATAATTAACTGTCATTAACAATCAGTTGTCCAAGTCTACGTAATTAACTGTCACTTAACAATCAGTTGTCCAAGTCTACGTAATTAACTGTCACTCAACAATCAGTTTTCCAAGCCTACATAATTAACTGTCACTCAACAATCAGTTGTCCAAGCCTACGCAATTAACTGTCACTCAACAATCAGTTGTGACTTAGAAGAAAGTTTATTCTTACACATGACTGTTGCTAAGTGAGTGCTGCTGTGACAATATGTAATTTGTCATGCAAAAATTGTAAGCTTATCAAGGATAATTAAAGACTGATAACAGTCTGATCAATGGCATTCTGTTGTCCAAGCCTACTTAATTAACTGCTGCACAGTGATCACCTGTGACTTAAAGGGTGATAAAAGTTAATCACCAACTGGCACAGATGTGAATAGAATCCATGTCAGCCAAGTTTACCTTGACACATGTGTTCACAAGACCACACATAAAAGTTTTTTTGTTTTTGTGGGTTTAATGCCATTTTTCAGCACATGATAGGCTGTCAATGGTGGCCATTATGTTTGGTGAAGGAAGAACCCAGGAAGACCCTGGGAAAAACCATTCACCCACGGTAAGCTACTGGCAAGCTTTCTCACATACCCACGTTGGTCAAGCCTGAGACTCAGATCCATGCAGACAGAGGTGAGATATCAGTGATCTGTAAAGGCGAGCACCTTAGACCATTTGGCCACCTGGGGCCCCCACATAAAAGGACTGTCCATCACTTTTTGACCAAAATATGATCATCTGGACACTGATTATCTGGCCACCTGGACCCCTACATAAAATGACCGTCCATCACTTTTTGACCAAAATATGATCATCTGGACAACTGATTATCTGGACAAATTCTTTGTCCCCCAATGGGTCTGGATAATTGACATTTTACTGTGCATATATTAGGTGTTCTGAACTTCTAATAGCTCTTGCATATATTAGGTGTTCTGAACTTCTAATAGCTCTTGCATATATTAGGTGTTCTGAACTTCTAATAGCTCTTGCATATATTAGGTGTTCTGAACTTCTAATAGCTCTTGCATATATTAGGTGTTCTGAACTTCTAATAGCTCTTGCATATATTAGGTGTTCTGAACTTCTAATAGCTCTTGCATATATTAGGTGTTCTGAACTTCTAATAGCTCTTGCATATATTAGGTGTTCTGAACTTCTAATAGCTCTTGCATATATTAGGTGTTCTGAACTTCTAATAGCTCTTGCATATATTAGGTGTTCTGAACTTCTAATAGCTCTTGCTGGACAATTTTTAATGAAAATTAATATGGCAGTTATATATTTGTGAAATTTAATATAAAAACATTCCAAGGAGATGCAACAAGTTGTGAAAAAAAAGAAAACATTGATATATCTAATTATTAAATATACCAGAAAATGAATAATTGTTGGTTCCAGATTTACTGCTGCTTTTGTGTTAGTATTAGCCTTCCATGATTAACTGGATTCCTCTCAAACTGATTATTTATAAAAAAAATAACTTTTTCTTTCTTAAAACTATACTCTAGAATCTCACCAGAAAAAACGTCATTTTATTCCACTCTTCTTTTGCTACAAAGCAATTATTAATTGACAACAAACAGACTTACCGCCTATAAGTATATAACACCTAATTGACAGGCATTTCCGGTAAAGTCAGTTGGTGGAGTTTTATTTAATCAGGTCCCCAAATATCAGACCTAGGCTTCAGATATTTGGTTGCTGACACACCGAGATAAAATATAGTTAAAAATGAGGAAGTGAGGAACTGCTGTAATGTCTATCATGCAGACCACTGGTGCAGTTGTTCAGTTATAGAATTTTTGATAAGTCCAGGAGATAAGCTTTCACACCTCATTTGTCTTATGCTTTGTTGCAATAGAGATTTTAACAGTTGCAAAAACATACATAACAAAACAATTTTAGTCAACCTCTGTTAATTGTCCAACAAATAAAGAATGTGTAAGCTAGAGCCTAGTTACTTTTGAATTAAGCTTAGTCAGTGACACCTTTATTGATTGTCTGAGAAAGAAACAATCTGTAAACTAGACTTAATGACCTTTGAATTTTACTTTATGTATTTATTTGGCAATTTAATGCATTAAGAAAACAAAGATAGTTTGATATAATGATATTTGAGATATCCTATGACTGTCGTAAGGTTGCTCAGATTATGTGCCAGTTAAAACCTTTGACATGTCCAGCAAATACAGTGATTTCAGGATATATATATATATATATAAATATATATATATATATATATATATATATATATATATATATATATATATATATATATATATATATATATATATATATATATATATATATAATGATATGTATTTTTTGATTTGTGGAGCATCAAAATTTGCAGCAGTAAAATCCATTTTATGCTGTTAGAAACTCTGACACTCTTCTTAAATCATGATTTTTCCCTGTGACATAGTGCCACAGAGAATGACATTTTTCACTATTTTTTGACAAGATTTTCCAGAGTGTGTTAAATGGAGAGGTTTTGAGGACATTAATGGTCTTTTTCTGTCACCAAGATCTGTTTTATCAGTTCTGCTGATGTATTGCCAATCAAGCTCAATTTACAACCATAAACAGCCTCAGATCCTCAAATATTAGACTACAATCTCTAAATCAAGCACTAAATATAATTTGTATTCAGCACAGAAAAAGCAGGAAAAAGAGAGAAGTAAAACATTGCATTATTTCATCCGTGGATAATAGTTGTTTTCTAGCTAAGGACACATTTGTAAAGCACAATAATGTTGTAGCATACAACAAAGTTTAAGGGTAGGACAATGATGTTGCAGCATACAACACAATTTAAGGGTAGGACAATGATGTTGCAGCATACAATACAATTTAAGGGTAGGACAATGATGTTGCAGCATACAATACAATTTAAGGGTAGGACAATGATGTTGCAGCATACAACACAATTTAAGGGTAGGACAATGATGTTGCAGCATACAACACAATTTAAGGGTAGGACAATGATGTTGCAGCATACAACACAATTTAAGGGTAGCACAATGATGTTGCAGCATACAACACAATTTAAGGGTAGCACAATGATGTTGCAGCATACAACACAATTTAAGGGTAGGACAATGCAAAAAACTCAAATTGAATGCAATGATTCTTTAACACTAAACAGACCAGTGGCTGTGTTTACATAGCAAGGAAAAAACTGCTTTTTATATTTCTAGTCTTACTCCACATTCAGCAATTTCTTTTACTTGTCTCATAGAGTGCAGATACATGTTCAGTGCCTAGGAGCCATGTTGATGTACCTGAAATCCCCTGATGTTTTCAGTGCCACATGTGAGACCATCTTCTGGTTGGCTGCTGATAATGGTAACTACACACGGTCTCTTGTTGACTCTGATCTCTTTACCAACACCTTTTTAACAGACAATTCTCTGAATATGATGATATAAGTAATAAATATATACAGTACCCCCTTATTTACAATGCTGTTCATGCGAGCCATAAAAATGATCCACATTATACCGTATATACTCGTGTATAAGCCAATACCAACTGCAAACTGTATAGACCCTGATCTGCTGTCGCATAATGCACCGGCAGATCAGGGTCTATGCAGTTTGTAAGGACTAATCAGTAGAACAAACAACATAGACCCTGATCTGCCAGCAATTATACGACTCAGATCAGGGTCTATGTTGTTTGCATTTTGAGCCGGATTATATGCGAGTGTATACAGTAAGTCAGGCTACCTTGTACTAAGGTATGCCCTAACAAGTCTGCGCCATAACAACATGAAACACAAAGTTATTACATGATGTGAAACCACATGATAATTGCTTCTCATTAGCTAAGAGCTACACTTAAGTGATAGAAGTGAAATGAGTAATAAGTGAAATAAATTAAGTAACAATAATTAAAGAAAATTTACTCGATTTAATTAGATCCATTACTGTACCAGTGTTTTAAAAGAGACAACAGTATATTGAGGGGCTTTATGGTGGGGGACCACTGTATGTTTAAGGATATAAAAATTATTAGTTCAGCATTCTTTCAACAATGTAGGTAATCAGATTTTTAATGAGAATAGTTTCAGTTGGATTAACTAGATTTTACTGTAGGTAGCTTTTTATTTTTCCCCGCCTTATACTGTACAGTCACAAATTTCCATATATCACGTATATATATTTGGCATTGAGTTGAACCTTATATTGTACAGTCCTAAATTTCCATATATCACATATATATATTTGGCATTGTGTTGAACCTTATACTGTTTAGTCACAAATTTCCATATACACATATATATATTTAGCATTGTTGTGTGTGGATGTGTGTATATATATATATTTATATACATTAATCTAAAACCTTAATAAATGATTTTCAGATCGGCTGTGTAAGAGTATCATGGCACGGAACATCCATATAGCTGTTCTCGCTGGTTTGAGGCAACACAAAAAGGTCTCATTGGCAGTGGAGTCAGGTTGTCGAGTACTAAGGGGGCTCTGCATATTCAAGTAGGTCCTCAGAATATTTACATAGGTCCTCAGAATATTTACACAGGTTCTTATTATTAAAAATACAGTGTATTAAAAATGTTTCAGCCAAATTTTCACCAGATAATATTCCTTGTGTACTTTTACCTGGAGATAGTTTACCTTTACAAATTTAATTGTGTTATTGCTTTCATTTGCTTTAAGATTTGCATTATATCAATGACAATGGAAATATTGGGGCATAGAATTTTTACAAATTTTGATACACACTCATTTAAGTTAAAAATTTACATTTAAATGTAAATTGTACATCAAAAAGATTGAGCACTCTAGATAACTCAGATGTTGGTGTAGAGTAATATTGGTGTAGAGTAATATTGGTGTAGAGTAATATTGGTGTAGAGTAATATTGGTGTAGAGTAATATTGGTAGTGGAGGAAAGGGGAAAACGTGATACAATCTTAGATTTTGAATGGCTAAACATACCTTCACACATGCTGGAACTGGTAATCAAACCTTGGGATACAAATGTGCAAAGCAAGTGTGGTACTTCAGCGATAAATAGGTCCCTATCCTTTGATTATTTGTACCTTATTGGAGAATATGTACTGTTATTTGTTACATAATTTATATCTGTTGGATTTTGTTTAATATACTGTACAGTCATGAATTTCTGTATATATTTGGGAGTTTTGTATTTTGGAGGTGTGTGTGTATATATATATATATATATATATATATATATATATATATATATATATATATATATATATATATATATATATATATATATATACACACAAAAAAGGTATAAAAAATACAGTAACAAGGTTTGTACTGAACCATTTTCAGAACCATGAAACTTAGATTATTTACTCTCTGTTGTATTTTTCATATTTTCAATATGCCATTGGTGCTGTTTCTTTTTGAATCTATGTACATTCACTGTAAATATCCATTGGTTCTGTTTCTTTTTGAGTCTATGTACATTCACTGTAAATATCCCATTGGTGCTGTTTCTTTTTGAGTCTATGTACATTCACTGTAAATATCCCATTGGTGCTGTTTCTTTTTGAGTCTGTGTTCAATATTCACTGTCAATATCCCACTGGTACTGTTTCTTTTTGAGTCTATGTACTGTCACTGTCAATATCCCATTGGTACTGTTTCTTTTTGAGTCTATGTACATTCACTGTCAATATCCCATTGGTACTGTTTCTTTTTGAGTCTATGTACTTTCACTGTCAATATCCCATTGGTACTGTTTCTTTTTGAGTCTATGTACATTCACTGTCAATATCCCATTGGTACTGTTTCTTTTTGAGTCTATGTACTTTCACTGTTTATCCCATTGGTACTGTTTCTTTTTGAGTCTATGTACATTCACTGTCTATCCCATTGGTACTATTTCATTTTGAATATGTACATTCAGTTTGGTATTTTATCTGTAGTTATTGAATTATTTGATTTTCTCCTTCAGTGTAGCACAGCTGTTCATGTTTGCCTCCATTTTGGATTTTAGCCAATTGCTTCTCATTTACATATGTTCCATTCAATTTGCATACATTATATGTTGCCAAGCCTGAAATCCAAATGCATTTGTTTTGTTTTGGTTTTCTGGTTGTTTGGGTTCCAAGGGTATAAAATGATGCATTTGGGGCATTCCATCAGTTGTGTCCTCGACCATTAAACCATCCAGACCTCAAGTTCATTGATTTTGATAATTGCTTTACCATTGTGTCATCCCACATCATTAGAAGTTTTTAGTAACAGTTAAAATGTGAAGGTGCATACCATAAATTCCCATTTAACACTATGAGCATCTGTTTATGAAGAGAGGTAAACCTGAGTACCATAATAGTTACACTGATGTTCCAGTTTCTTCCCTTCAAGCTGTCGTCCTTGAATTAGCTAATTATCTGTATTTACTTCCCATAACTGGTGAGTGGCTGCATTATTCCTTCATTTTGATAGAGTTTGATCATGATAGATTTTGATCATTTAAACAATAATATTAAGGTTATTTATTCTTCAAAGAACTTGTATCATATGGAATACTTCTTCACTGTCTGTCTGTCTATCCATTGCAATTTATATTTAATTTTGACCATCCAAACATTTATTTTCAGTGGTATTATAAAGTTAGTAAAAAAAAATAAGGTTCATATACCTGGCGTATAGTACATTTGCATTTTTCCTGGTGAATTTATTCATAGCAATGCAATTTTTTACTGGTTGTTATTGTCCATCTGATATTGATTGGTAACACTCAAGTTTTCACCGGTGTAATTGTATTGCACAGTTAAATTTCGGTTTATGATGCACTTCTTAGGCTGTCTCAATAGCGCGAGTTCGCCATTTGAACAATTTGTTTTCAGTTAAGTGCAGGAAGTGCAGATGCTTTAAAGTCTTTAAGGACAACCATAAAAAGTGCCTGGCCTGCACAAAATGGTCTTCCTCACACCCATGTAGCATGTGTGCAATATGGGCATAAGATGTTTGGTCCAGCGTCTTGATAAGACAGTCGAAAAGCCGCAAGAAAAGGGCATGCTCATAATCTTCTGAACATGAAATACTAAGCATTCAGAACTGTTTACAAATTTTATGGGAGACGTTGAGATGCCACTCCCACCCCCCCACCAAAGATAGCAAAAACAGCACCTACAGCTATGATCACTTCAGATCCAGTCGATGCCACACCAATTGATTCTACTCTAGTTATATTGGAATCGCATATGATACACATACTTCAGATCCAGTCGATGCCACACCAATTGATTCTACTCTAGTTATATTGGAATTGCATATAATACACATACTACAGCAAGCTCTGTCATCTAGAATGTTGATGAGTGATTTGGATGAAACTAGGGCCATTTTTAACCCAAATTGGCCACCCATGGGGCATAAGTCCTGTCCCCACCTATGCATGGACTTAGGAACATTGAAGTCAGGTGTGCGGGATTACCTTCAAACTTTGCCGGCTGGACTGGCTCGCAAGTTATATATTACTCTCTGTACACTGTCCCAGATTCCGACCAATCAGTCCATCCATCCGGACAATCAGTGTATGGTTTTGGCGGTCATGAATATGTCATCTCAGACCGTCGAACAGCATGTTGCTCAACATTTCCTACAGCGACAGCAGACCTTCCTGACCAACCATATCCATCATACCAGGACATGGTGAACCAGTATCACATTTGGAGCCATCCGGCCCAGCCAAACGGACCATGCCAGACCAGCATTCCCCAGATGGACTATGTTCCATGTTGGACATGGCTCAGCTGGCTCCAATAGCATATCTGAAAGGTAGAACCTTTTTATGCATGGTGATGATTTGGTGTCATCATTGCCATATGCTGTACCCCTGGATGCAGAGCATGCAGGAGGAGGACAATCCTCCAGTTGATGAAGGAGGTGACACGGACTTGCCTGAACATTCCAATCCAACCATGGAAAGGATGGAATTTAGTTTTAAGGCGGCAATTGAAGAGATATACAATATTTTGCCTATGTGGGAATGCTCTCCTCCACCTGCAGTCAATACAACATACAAGGACAAGGCATTGGTAGATGTTGATGATGATGAGGAACATCCGTCCTTCATAATTCTACCACAATTGTCAAAGATTGCAGAAAATTACTGGCCGTCTCTTGGATAAATTTGCGACCCCGGTAACTTGAGGGCCTTCTTTTTGGTGAGTCAGTTGTCTGCAACTTTGTCACCACACTATTACAAATCACATACCAATGTTTATCATTGAGATGTACGTAGCCTAGTCTAGACAAAGATATTACTGCCATCAACATGTTTGCTTCACTTAAATAAAGTGGACAGACAAGTGTTAACACCATGTCTGAGCTGGTCATGAATGTCATGTCGACTTCTTACCTACTCGACCTGGCATGTCTGGCAATCTTTCACATAGCCGAGAAGGCTTTAAGTGACCATGCTTGGGAATTGGTATGCTGTATTGCCAAGGTAGTCAATTGGGCTGCTCACTACATGATGGTGAATGCCCTAACAGCCTCTTGACTTGATAAGAAGAGATGCACTCCTGCAATCTTCTTCTCTTAAACCCCATCATACAGTGACCCTGCACTCTATCCCCTTTAGTTCCCCCTCCTGTTTGAGCATCGAATTGAGGAGGTTAGAGAGCAGGTGACACAGGAGTTGCCCCTTCATCTCTCTGTGCAAGCCCCTATCTCTGTGAGACCTTGTCAGGGGGCATACCAGAAAAGGGATGATCAGCGACAGAAAGATCACAGGTATTTCTGATTAACAACAGCAACCTTTTCATATGCAATAACTTCTGCAGACAGGCCAGGAGGGGTGGAGAGAAAACAAGGTTTTGCCTCCCGCCAACAGTCAGTGACTCGCCATCCTTCCATAATGCAGTGAGTTGGCTGGCACACCCAGTCTACTTTCTCCAGCTTCTATTTGCATGACATGGCTTCGCAAAGGAGAGAGCTGAATCTTGTCAGGCCACTGGTATTTGCCCAGACAGTTACTATGCCCTGTTCATGACAGTACAACTTCAGCCCTGGGTATAACCTTGCAACTTTCACAGGATTTACCCAGGAAACTTTTGAATGTAAGGTATAGCCAGGTGTGAGATCCCACAGGGATCATCCTTGTATGTGTATAAACACATAATCTTCGGTTGTGGTAACCTCATGTTGGGAGTTCATCCTTTCAGTAGAGCAATCATCATGCTCCTACACAGGTAGAGGTTAGAAGTTCAGCATTTCTTTCTCCTCTTACCTATTTTCCTAATGTTAGTGTGACTGGTAATGTATTTGACAGAGAAAAGATTTTTTTTTGTAAATTATGTTTCTCAGAAAATACTTAACTGATCACATTACTATCATTCCCTCCCACCATTTCTGGCAAATGTGAGAATCCTTATATAGGTTTAACTGGTTACATCTGGGATACCAGTGGCCATCTAGTGGGAACAAGGGGAGTTAATCTGCAAAAGTTACTTTCCTTTGCATGATATATATATATATATATATATATATATATATATATATATATATATATATATATATATATATATATATATATATATATATATATATATATATATATATATATATATGGAAAGATGTTTTTCGTCTTTCAGGGAGGGCTGGATTTAGAGGCAGCAGAGAGTAATCCCTAATGTTGATGTGATCGGGGTAGTATTTTCTGAAAGACATAGTTTACTAAAAAATATCCTTTTCCAAATTATATGGTTATTTTAGGTAATTTGACACTTTTTCTGTCATTATTTAATAATTATTGTGTTAGTTGTTTACCTATTAAATAAAAGTTATTATTGTTGAGTTATTTGGGCTCCAATTTCTAAATATTTAAAGATTTTGTCTTTCTTTCTGTCCACTTACATTGCATACACCACATAGTAATGTTTGCACTTGCACATAGTGATATTTTACACTACAGTCAGAAGATCCCCCAGTCTCACATATGGCATTTCTGATATTCTTATTCTTCCCTCTCTTCTCTCTATCTAAAGCTTGTCCAGTCTCCTATATTCAACATTTAAACCAGAATTCAAAATATCAACTTGGATTTTGTGTTGTTGTCCCACATTGACATAAGTATCAGATTGTTCAGTCTTTCCATAAAGAAACCAGAGAAACAGTTCCATCCTGACAATGTTGACATGTATATATATATGATTCCAGAGCAGTTGTATAAGAGTATCATGGCACAGAACACCCATGCAGCTAATCTTGCTGGTTTGAGGCAACACATAAAGGTGTCCTTGGCTCTGGAATCAGGTTGTCGTTGCTAAGGGGGCTCTGCCATTCAAGTAGTACAGTTTTATTACTTTAATTATTATTGGATTTCAACCATGTTTGGTATGTAGGTAGATATTGATAAGACCATGTTTGGTATGTAGGTAGATATTGGATTTCAACCATGTTTGGTATGTAGGTAGATTATTATTGGATTTCAACCATGTTTGGTATGTAGGTAGATATTGATAAGATCATGTTTGGTATGTAGGTAGATATTGATAAGACCTTGTTTGGTATGTAGGTAGATATTGATAAGACCTTGTTTGGTATGTAGGTAGATATTGATAAGACCATGTTTGGTATGTAGATAGATATTGATAAGACCATGTTTGGTATGTAGATAGATATTGATAAGACCATGTTTGGTATGTAGGTAGATATTGATAAGACCATGTTTGGTATGTAGGTAGATATTGATAAGACCATGTTTGGTATGTAGGTAGATATTGATAAGACCATGTTTGGTATGTAGGTAGATATTGATAAGACCATGTTTGGTATGTAGGTAGATATTGATAAGACCATGTTTGGTATGTAGGTAGATTATTATTGGATTTCAACCATGTTTGGTATGTAGGTAGATATTGATAAGACCATGTTTGGTATGTAGGTAGATATTGATAAGACCATGTTTGGTATGTAGGTAGATATTGATAAGACCATGTTTGGTATGTAGGTAGATATTGATAAGACCTTGTTTGGTATGTAAGTAGATATTGATAAGACCATGTTTGGTATGTAGGTAGATATTGATAAGACCATGTTTGGTATGTAGGTAGATTATTATTGGATTTCAACCATGTTTGGTATGTAGGTAGATATTGATAAGACCATGTTTGGTATGTAGGTAGATATTGATAAGACCATGTTTGGTATGTAGGTAGATATAGATAAGACCTTGGCTTTTTTAGATTGACAACATTCTACAGTGTTGTTTATCATAGTTATTGGCCCTGATTGTCTGACCCATCCGCTTTCATTTCTACACAATAACTCCCTTAATTAATTATTATAGCACTTTAGGCAGTACAAACATTTGAAAAAATCATTCTGTTTTTATTCCCAGTGAGACACACAAGCAGGCTGTGTTAAAGGACCAGGCCCTACCACTACTCCTTGACATTTTAGCCACCTTTGAAAATGACGCAGCTGTACAGGTGGAAGTCATCAGCGCAATAGCATGCTTGGCTGATGTAGGTAGGGTGCCTAGGAAATGTATCATAATAATGGAAATGATATTTCAATGAGTATTTAGGTTGGTTGGTAAAAAACAGTAGAATAAACAGATGCAATGAGCTCTGTAGTTTTTGTCCCCGCTTCTTGTAGAAAAGGGTACAGGACATTAAATTGGGCCTGCTTGTCCTTCTTTCCTTCCATCCATCAACCTCACTTTAACACCTTTATTAGTACATTTCATGTTGATTTGGTATGCAGCTTGATATTGATGAGGCCTTGGCTAAGTTTGATTGTCAGTGTTAATGTGTCATTGTTTAGGGGAGTTATAGCCCCTGAATATCAGATCCACCCGCTTTTGTTTCCGCACATAACTCCCTTAATTATTATTGGAATTTGGTATGCAGCTTGATATTAATAAGACCTTAGCTGAGATATAGCCCCAGATAATGTTAACTATAATAAATGGAGAATATTTTCTTTCCCTGCGTAAATACTGGATATATTTCATCGTGTGGTACAAAAACATGATATTTTAATGAGTGGCGAAAAACGTGATATTTTAGGGAGTGGCTTTGCCACTCCTTAAAATATTACGTTTTTTTGTATCACATGATGAAATATATCCAGTATTTACGAAGGAAAAGAAAATGTTCTTTTTATTATATACCAAACTTTCTCCTGAATTGAACCTTAGAAGACTAAACTCACTCAGTTTACCACCCCACCCACCATTTTGTAGATTCACATCACTTTTATTGGCTGATCATATAAATATCTGTGACTTAAGACAGCGGTAGGATTATGATGACCTAATCTCTTGCAGTAAATTACATCTTTCACATTTTGTACATTATTTTACTCTATCTGACCCCAAAGCAAGTCCAGTTCAGCAATGCATTACAGCTGGTTTATCATTGTTGCCAAGATGGTAATTGGAAATAACTTCATAGAGATGCAAATGACGTTGAGTCAAATTTCTTTATCAAAAAATAATTCCCATGTCTGAAAGGAAATGCAGTATCCATTTTTTTGTTCTAGCTCACAAAGTGCTTATTTTTCTTGCTGCAGGTATAACTTCTGTAGGCACAAATAATCAAGGGTCGCATGGCATAATGGGAAATCTTTTTTTTTCACATGTAAAAATATAAGGATATATTTTTCACATGTGAAAATATAGGAATGAAAAGATACAATAATTATTTCACGAATATTTTTATATATTTCACGCTTAAGTATATAATAAAAATAAATATTTTGTTCTGCCAAAGTGTACTGTTTTATTACTACAGACTGATGTATGTAAAAATGACTTTCATTATTGTACAGTACTAACAATAATATTTCCCATACACACCCACATTTTGTATGAAAAAGGAAAGGGGCTCAGCATACAGTACAGCTCACATTATTTTTTGATTCCCCATGCTTCGCAGTGGGAGACTTAAAACCCTCCACTATTGCTCCACTGTGGAGGGATAAATACCTAAAAATGACAGCCCTGCCTTGGCAGGCACACCAATGGCAACTCCACCGTGGTGGGGCTGGTCAACATAGCTGATTGACATTTGAACAGTCAATGAATGAAGACCACCCATGGAAAGACTGAGACGTCGAGACGGATTTACAGTTGGATACCATTTGAAGAATCAGTCATCTTTTTTTTTATTAGATATTTGGACAATAAAATTTTTTTTTAAAAAGTCTTGTATATTCAGTACATGTATATTTAGAAGAAAAGATTTTGAATTTGTATCACTTTCCAATATAAAGTTGTATGGTTTGGTTTCAACAGTATTTATTGCAAACATCATCACAGAAAGTACGTAAAATATTACATCAGGAAAGACAGAGAATTGAGCATAAAGATTAAACGTTTTTTTTTTATTTGCTTCTATACAATATTTATTCAAGAAAACATATTCACATATAATTCATAACAATGTAATATCTGGGGTTTCAGTAGAAAGCTGGAAGTTTATTAAAATCTTTATCACAAGGGCATTTTAACAATCAATATTTGCTTTCTGTATAAAGTAGATAGATCATAACCAAATATAAATATATACTTGATTAATTTGAGTATATGTAATTATTGCAGAGATCATATAATAGAGAAAAGATAGAATATATAGGTGTGTTTGTGATCCGTGTATTAATTTGAAAAATGTTTTCATGATTTTAGGCAGTTTTGCACTGCCATAAATATATGTGTATTAATTTCATCAGAGTACATGGAATTGCCAAATAATAATGTCTTAATTTTAAGTCAAAATGGTAAAGTGAAAAGAACATGATGTCTTAGAACTGTATGTTGTTGACATTCTAATAGAAAGGGTTTAGCTGTTTCGATTTGTTCAGATGAACAGTACCTACTGTTGGAAACATAATTGAAGAATAAGTCATTATTTAAACTAGTACATTTGGTTCCCAGGGGAGTATGCTGGACTTGGCCTTCTTGATCATCAGTGTTAGAATACGTAGGAGTAATAAGTTTATCCCGGTTCAGGTAAGTTTTGAGATTTTGTATAGATGGGTTACTTATAATTTCTGTTGGTAATATGTTCCACAACATATAGAAATTAAGTATGAGAATAGACTTGACTTTGTCATCATCTTTATATTTATGGCAAAGCACATGGTCAGTTAGCTTTTAGCAGTAATTTTTGTACTTGTATGTTCATGCAGCAACCACCAGAACTATTCTTTCTCAAGTTTTAATTACCCCTCTATAATCCTGTGATTGGATGTCAGAAGAAATCGTACATTATGTTAATGACAACTCATGCATGGGGTAACCATCGGAACGTGTGTGATTTTGTTTCACTTCAATCAGGTATGAATGCAATTTTGTTATTAATTTGTTCGATGGTTGTCGTTCTTTTCACTGCAGGGAGTACAATATCACTGACTTTCATATGATCATTAAAAAAGTATATTGTGTGAACTGCAACAGAAAAAAGGTCATGATAGCAGTCTGTAGATTCTGAAAACGTATAAAAAAAAAAAAATTAGATTAATTGCGCAAAATGTTGCATTAATACAGTTTGCGAGCCATTGTCACTATGTTACTATTATGTAAAATTTGATTTGGCACTATATATCATATATTATCTTCATTAGAACTAGCAAATGTTTATAATTAACTGAATGATCATGTTTTTTCAGTATCAAAAAGTAAGAAAATTGCTCCCAAAAGAGATAAAGATGCAGATAAATTGGTCTCTCTCTCTCTCTCTCTGAAACTCATCAGAGTATGGTTGCAGGGGTCATAAACAGTAAACCACACCCATTTTATCAAGACCATGTCCACTCCGCGGTAGTCATTGGATGCGACTCTGCATGAAAGTGTGGTGTACAGAGTTATTCTCCACGAGACACCGAGGCAACTCTGCCAGGACGTGTGGAGAGATGGTGGAGGTTTTTTTTTAATCTTCTCCACTCTCTCTCCACCCCCACCGCGAAGCATAGCATAGGGAATTGAAAAATCGCTTGAGCTGCACTGTATGCACCTGATGTAACCAATTTATACTTTTTTTGCATCCCAAGTTGTGGCTTGGAACCTATGTTTTTTCCAGAGTTGTGAAATTTCCATTACTGGTAATTCATCGAACAAAAATGCCCATTTTTTGATCCAGGTCTTGTAATTGCTGTTGACTGAACAAAAAAATAGGCTTGTTTAAAGTTGACTTATCACTAAAGGGATCATATAGCCTACAACCTAAGTCCAATTATGCAGTGTTACTAGAGCAGTCACCAAAAATGATTTCAAGTTTGAAAATACATTTTAGCAGGAACAGTTTATAACACACTGAGGATTGGAGACTCCCTAATTGCCAGATGTCACCCATTCCCTTTTGATATGAAATTAAGTTCCCAGTGGTAGCTTCAATTCAGTTCAAATCAGTTCATTTATTGTCATTCATTTCAATAAAGATATATGACAAAGTACCTAAAAGATTATTTAGGACCAGGTGATTTAAAGACATGACGGAGAGTAGGTGGAACAGTAAGATCACAGATACAGTACTTTGCCATTAGAGTAGAAATCTATCTGTGCTTACCTAGGTGACAGGTTTTAATTTTTGCTGTAACAGTGTTCTGTTGGAAAGGAATTTATATTCTCCCCCTTCTGAAGATTTAATATTTTGCTAATATCATTAACAGAAGAAATATAAACATTTTCCCTCTGTTCTGATATATTTTTTGTAATTTTATGATTGATAGTAAGAGAGATAATGTCTGTGAAAAAATCTCTTTCTTGTGACTTAAACTTTAACTTTGATTTTCAATTTTAAAGTATCCAATGGGTAAATGAAATAAATTACTGAGTTAAATTAGTAGCAATGCAATTTTCAATGTGCTGAGAGTATATAAAGTTGAACGTAATTTTATTTTTTTATCTTGTCTACATCACCATTAACACCAGGCCCTTTCTACTATAAAACTACACTCCTCTGCTTCTAATGAAAAGCAAGGGGCATCGATTCATCGAATTTGCTTGTTTCTTGTTTGTTTCTTTATATGATAAGCAGGAAATAGGAAGTTAATACTATTTTACATTTTAACAAAGACAAAGTTGGATCTGTAGTTATTGCTGGAATTGACCACAGATGTTTTAGTGTGTTGAATAATTGACAAGTAACAGTAAGAAAGCACTTATATAGCATGGTCATTAGTCAGATCTATACCATATATATTCGCGTATAAGCCATGTCCAAATGCAAACAACATAGACCCTGATCTGCCGTCGCATAATGCGCTGGCAGATCAGGGACTATGTTCTACTGATTAGTCCTTACAAACTGCATAGACCCAGATCTACTGGCGCATTATGCGATGGCAGATCTGGGTCTATGCAGTTTGCAGTTGGTATTGGTTTATATACAAGTATTGATGGTACATAAGGAATTATGTGATTATTTCAAACTTGATACTTAATGAATTATGATTTCCCATAATTTCATCCTCTGTATGTATGACATCATTATAAATAATCTGTTAGCATCATAGAATATGTACACTAGGCCCAACATACAGGTATTAGATGATGTACACCAGGCCCAACATACAGGTATTAGATGATGTACACCAGGCCCAACATACAGGTTTTCTATTTTAATCTATTATTAGTTCTCTAAGGAACCATGGTGGCTAAGTAGTTAGCATGCCAGATTTGTGAACCAGGGTGTAGGTTTGAATCCTGCCAGGCAAGGCCAGGACAGCTGCCTTGTTGCGTCTCTGGACAAGACTCTTCACTCTAATTGCCTTGGCACACTATAACCTTTCATGTGTTGATGTGCTATTAAACACCAACCAATCAATCAATGGATCAATTAGTTCTCTGTGAGCATGCTCTGTGCATAAGATCAAGAATCTTTAATTTTTAATTACATAACATTTAATTTCTCTGTATGTAGTGTTTAATTATTAGATCAATGTTTCACATTGCATAATTTTGTTTCACCACATATAAATCAGATAAATGTTGATCCGTACATAAAGGAAGATAGTTTTTGGATATTTTTCTTTCAATTTGTTTTACATGTGTAACCATGGTGAGATATAGGTATCACTTTTACAGGGCAATGGCAACTTTGGTATCAAAGAAGGTTAAAGTTTGCATTAAAGTGGTGATGATATTGGGATCATCAATGTTAAAGTTTGCATTAAAGTGGTGATGGCAACATTGACATCGACAGTGATAAAGTTTTGCATTAAAGTCGTGATGATATTGGGTTCATCAGTGTTAATGTTTTGCATTAAAGTGGTGATGGTGACACTGGCATCAACAATGCAAGTTAGTGATGGCAACATCAGCAGTAACAGCATTAAAGTTTCATTAAAGTGGTGTTGTTGACATTGGTATCAATAGTGTTAAAGTTTTGCCTTAAAGTGGTGATGGCAACTTTGATATCAACAGTGTTAAAGTTCTGCATTAAAGTGGTGATGGTGACATTGGTATCAATAGTGTTAAAGTTTTGCCTTAAAGTGGTGATGGTAACATTGACATCAACAGTGATAAAGTTTTGCATTGAAGTTTTGTGTTCAAGCTTTTGCAAATCAGATACTGGAGGTTGGGCAGTGGAGTGGAGGGGGGATACATCACACATAGATGCAGTTGCAACACTAGGTGCTACAGAACACTTGTTCTTTCCGGTGATTCCTTCCAACAATCTGATTACAGTAATAATAGTTTACTACTTGGTATATTATTCATGTTAAGGGCTTTTATAGAATTTGGATAGTGCAGTGTGCAGTCAGTTGTGATGGAACAATGAACACACTATTAGAACCTTTAGGAATTCAATAAAATATAAGACTACTGCTTATGAAAAGAATGACAAAAGTGATGCAAAATTAATTGGATGAAGACAATACAGTCACACAAAATAATGGAAATAAGACTCAGGTTCTGAAATTCTGATGAATAATCAAGTAAAGTGCAAGAACATGGTACTGTGGTGTAGATTGAATAAAAACTTAAGCAATTTAAGTAAACTAAAATAAGTCTATACAATAGTCTAATATAGCTATATGCTTTGCAGGGAGTCATAAAAGTCTACCATGATATAGGCAAGATAACCTTATACTAAGGTACTGTGATATAGGTAAGGTCACCGTATACTGGGGTACTGTGATATAGGCAAGGTTACCTTATACTGGGGTACTGTGATATAGGCAAGGTCGCCTTATACTAGGATACTGGGATATATGCAAGGTCACATTATACTGTGATATACTGTGATATAGGCAAGGTCACGTATACTGAGGTACTGTGATATAGGCAAGGTTGCCTTATACTGGGGTACTGTGATATAGGCAAGGTTGCCTTATACTGAGGTACTGTGATATAGGCAAGGTTGCCTTATACTGGGGTACTGTGATATAGTCAAGGTTGCCTTATACTGAGGTACTGTGATATAGGCAAGGTCACATTATACTGGGGTGCTGTGATATAGGCAAGGTAACCTTATACTGAGGTACTGTGATATAGGCAAGGTTGCCTTCATCTGGGGTACATTATATCGAACATTTGAATTGACCATTATAATGGGATCTATGACCATACCTGTGTTATATCAAGGACTGTGTTATACTGAGGTGCTCTATAGTGAGGGACCATTGTATAACCTCATATAACAAGCACCAAACTGCATACAACATATTTAGACCCAGATTTGCCAGCACATTATGTGATGGTAGATCAGGGTCTATCCTGTTTGCTGTTGGGTATTTGTTGTGAATAGGCAAATATGGAATATCACATTCTGTTATTCCTGTCCTTGTATGTTTACATTTGATATTTCCACAGCTTTTGCCTGTAACCAGTGTCGTTTATGTCCTTGTATGTTTACATCTGATATATTTCCCCACAGCTCATGCCTGTAACCAGTGTCTCATTGAGAGTGTACATAAGAAAATAATCAAGAGTATGACCCAGTTTCAGGATAACCAGATGCTACAGGAGGCCGGAATGGAGGCATTGGCCATTTTAGCTGGGGCTGGTAAGTGTAAAGCTAAGAAAGTGATTTTTTAACTTCCACATGTATGCAAACTTGAATTTACAAACCTCAGTTGTAGTAATAATAACTATAATGATGATAATAATACAGTCAGACCTGCCTGAAAATCACCTTTGTTAAGCAACCACTTTTACATCAAATACATAAAGATATTAACTGCTGGTAAGCAGACACCTGTCATAGAAGACCACATTTCCCACTTTCCAACTTGAGATTACTTCTTAAGACAGGTTTGACCAATAATAATAATAATAATAATAATAATCAGCAGCAGAATGACAGTTTCAAAATGATTCAGTTCACATGTGTGGAGACAAAAAATTCAGCATAATTCACATGGGTCAAAATCATAATTTTGCAAAGTAAATTGGAGATATTATTTCTATACAAAAATAATACAAATACTTTGAAATTCGATCAAATTATTTGTAAAATACTTATGTTCCTATTTTTTTTATGACCCTTAGCAGAGTATGATAAATGTTGAGATGAATTGTTACATTAGAATATCCATTTTTTTTTCTTCAGCTGGTGGACAAGAAAGTTTGGTACAAGCAGGTGCTCTCTTGGTTATAGTGAAAACTCTTAAACAGTATCCTGAGGAACTTTGTAAGTGTTGACTTGCCTATGTAAAGGACACCAGCAAAATGCTTTTTATGCCCCCACCTTTTGCAGCAGGGTAATTTTTTTAACTCGCATGACCATAAGGCCAAGTGTTATTATTATTTGATCCTGTGTCCATCATGCGTTGTACATCGTACGTTATAAGTTTGTCAACAGTTGCTTGTTTCAACTTCTTTACTTTCTTTTCAACTTCTTAAAAGCACAAGGACAATTTCAGCCAAAATTGTCAGAAATCATCCTGGCATGGAGGTCTTTCAGTTTTGTACAGATGATGCCAATCCATAATCAACTATGGCCACCATTACTATAAATAGAAAAACTTTTAAACAAATTCTCCTCAAAACCTGCTCAACAAAATTTGACCAAATATAAGGATCCTGAAATGAAGGGCTTTCAAATTTATACACATGATTCCAATCTGCCATCAAATATGACTTTTGTTACTAAAAATATCAAACCTTAAAAGCCTTCTTCTGCGAAACCACTCAAAAATTTGACAGAAAGCATACTGCCATGAAAGGCTTTACGGTTTATACAAATGATGCTGATCCACCATCAAATATGGCCACCATTATTAAAAATAGAAAAACATTTAAATGACTTCTTCCAAAAAAAACTGCGTAAAAGAATTTGACCAAATTTGAGAAAAAATCCTGGCATAACGGCCTTTCAAATTTTGTACAAATTATGCCAATTGACCATCAAATTTGGCCACTGTTACTAAAAATTGAAAAACCTTGAGATGACTTTTAATAAACCGCTCGACAGAATGTGACTAATTTTGACAGAAATTAGACTGGCATAAAGACCTTTCAGTATTGGATAAATTATGCTGATGTGCCATCAAATATTGATGAAGATACAAAAAAATAGAGAAACATTGAAATAATTGTTTTCATAACATGCTTTATGCAATCAACAGCATTGGAAGAAATATCTACAGATAGCATCCTAGTAACCTAGAGTCCTTGGTCAACTGCTCTTGCATTTGGCTCATAGGCAGATGTCATTCACATAAGCAATCTCAGACCCTCCTTGGCCTCTTGCCTTCTTTTGGTTTTAGGCTTTTTCACTGCAAACCAAACCTTGTTTGCACAATTATGCAAAAGCAACTCTACCTAGGCAAATGAGGTTTGGAGTTCATTTTTTTGTTACATTCTTGAGCTGTTTAAATGATTTCTTTTTACCGTTATCAGGTCTGGAGTTCATATTTATATACATATGTAAATTACCTTTGTTACATTTTTGAGCTGTTTAAATGATTTCTTTTTACCTTTATCATGTTTTTAGACTTCTGGACTTTTTTTTTGTTTCCTGCAGTTTCATCATATGTGGTTTACAAACACAAATTCAGATATGCATCACTGATGAATAGAAAATTCTTTGTTGTTTTACATTATCATTGATCCTTTGCTAAATATTCAAGTTATGAATTCCTCCCATGAAGTTTACAATGCTCTCATATTTGTTTGCCCAGAAAGAATGCACAGTAAAGTCAGAATGAATGTACATATTTCTACTTAGACAAGAAAACATCATTGGTGTGGTCTTCAACTTTGTGGATGTATGAGGAAGAGATTTTCAGTACATGTTAATTTAGTTGGAATTGTTTTAAATAAAAAAAAGTTAGAAAAAAACAATGAAGGAGTGAACAATGAAACAAAACAGTAATAATTTAACAGTATCTAAAGTAGCTGTTTAAATGATGATAGTTAAAACAGTTAATAATTTGTTCATTGAAAGGAAGTTTGGTTTGGTTTGGTGTTTTACAGCACAGTAATACAAGTAGGTTATTTAGTGCCGAGGCAATTGGAGTAAAGTACCTTACCACTGAGACACCGCAGTTCCCTTGAAAGGAAGTCAGTATAATAAGTGCATATGGTAATACAAGCCACTGGTGATAATCTGCTATGCTCCTTTATCACCCATGTCTGCCTGTGATCAGATTTCTTGTTTTTCACGAGTATGCATAAACAAGAATATGTAATCAGTAACACAATATATCAATCTCCTACCCATGAATGGCAATTTTATAAGAGTTATTGCCCTTTTTTACTTACAGCTGGATGCAATGTCTGACAGAAGTTTGTGCAACTACTTGCAGTTTTCAGTGGATTTCTGTCAAAATTAGAACATAATATGGTCATCATCAGAAGATATGCATATTGACCAACCATTGTCCTCACACTTTTTTTGGAAGACATGCACTCTTTTGGCTATAGATTCATCTCCATAATGGGGGTAGGGGTAGAATGTGAGAGATATGTCTTTATGTATATGGTATATTGGCACATCAGCACAATCTTGGCTATATAATGCCGAGTAAGTTTAGGTATCCCAGAAAAGGCATACTAAATAAAGATAAAGGCAAAAAACGGGTAAAATCCTTAAAATACAGACTGGTTCAAATTTTTTATGTAAACTGCAGTCTTTTGAAGAAAAAAAAACTCAGCTGGAACATTATCTGGGATGTATTGCAGGGCTAAAAGGTTGCCTGCATTAGTTGCCTCGTACAACATTTATGTTTACCTAATATCTCTTGAATCCTTTAGATATCTTCATGAAACATGGTATGCTTTTTGTTAAGACTAGACATTGAATCCTGTAAAAATGGAATCTGTCTGATCAGCATTTTTAGAATTATCCCCATTTTGATTACAAATTGTCAATCGGAACATTGCTCAGCCATTTCTGTCAAGAAATAACCTTGGATGTAGTTGTAGGAATACACATACATTTCATGAGTTTGGTGATTCACCTTCGGGAGAGTGCACCACATGTTGCAGCAGAAAAGCAGACAATGTTTTAATTGTGACTTTGTCTCTATCCACTGCCATATTGTGCCATGTGAACAAAAGTAGTTCCGAATATAGTTCTCAATGGTGGCAAATTGCCTACAAGGTTTCTTTCTTGACTTGACGGAAAAGACTGAGGATGTTCCAGTTGACAAATTGTGTCCATCTGTTCATCCATCACACTCATGTCAGGATAGTATCTCGAGAACTGTTTGTGTCATGACAAGAGTTTATGTCTGATATAAAATTCAAATTTATCAGATTCGTACTTTTAGTGTTATTACACCTATTTCTTTAAAATTGTATTTATGCTTCATATCTTGCTGGAAATATTCCGTAAGTACTTGCTTACTTACAGGCCTAGTTGTACCTGTTGCAGACGTGCTTTGAGAACATATACTGTATATACTCACGTATAAGCTGGGTCCCAATGCAAACAACATAGACCCTGATCTGCCATTGCATAATGCGCCGACAGATCAGGGTCCATGTTGTTTGTTTTACTGATTAGTCCTTACAAACTGCATAGACTCAGATCTGCTGGCGCATTATGTGACGGCAGATCTGGGTCTATGCAGTTTGCAGTTGGTATCGGCTTATACGTGAGTATAACGGTAGATTAAGTTGCTTTAAATTTTTTCACCTGCAGCAAAATAAAGTTGAAGGATAAAATCATCAAGTTCTGTTCTTAATTTGTTTCAGTGATTCAGAAGAAGGGCCTAATGCTATTCCAGCTATTTTCCAAACAAAAACTTCTGGACATTGATACCCTGTATGATGACATTGCCACTGTTGTCTCCGATGCCATGAAGAACTTCTCAGAAAACTTGAGCATTCAGAAAGAGGTACATTCACATTAGTCTCTGAAGAGGTTTGCCACATACATAAGCATTCAGAATGAGGTACATACACATTAGTCTCTGAAGAGGTTTGCCACATACATAAGCATTCAGAATGAGGTACACTCACATTAGTCTCTGGAAAGGTTTGCCACATAAGCATTCAGAATGAGGTACATACACATTAGTCACTGAAAAGGTTTACCATGTACCTGAGCATTCAGAATGAGGTACATACACATTAGTCACTGAAAAGGTTTACCATGTACCTGAGCATATAGAATGAGGTACATACACATTAGTCTTTGGAAAGGTTTGCCAACAGTACCTGAGTATTCAGAATGAGGTACATACACATTAGTCTCTGAAGAGGTTTGCCATGTACCTGAGCATTAAAAATATGTATGATAATGTTTTAAGTACTAGATAGTTTAGTCCAGTAAAATCTACATGCTCCTCCCCCCTTGAGTCCAGTCAGATCTACTGATCTCCCACTTTAGCGCAGTAAGATCTACACACACACACCCTTTAGCCCAGTAAGATCTACATCTCCCCCTTTAGTCCAGTAAAATCTACATCCCCCCTTTAGTCCTGTAAGATCTACATTCCCCTCCTTTAGTCCATTAGGATCTACATCCACCAATTTAGTCTGTAAGATCTACATCCCCCTCCATTAGTTCATTAGGACCTACATCCCCCAATTTAGTCCAGTAAGATCTACATCCCCCCTTCAGCCCAGTAAGATCTAGATCCCCACTTTAGTCCAGCAAGATCTACATCCCCACTTTAGTCCAGTAAGATCTACATCCCCACTTTAGTAAGATCTCCATCCCCACTTTAGTCCAGTAAGATCTAGATCCCCACTTTAGTCCAGTAAGATCTACATCCCCCAATTTAGTCCAGTAAGATCTACATTTCCAATTTAGTCCATTATAATCTACATCCCCCCTTTAGTCCAGTCAGATCTACATCCCCAATTTAGTCCAGTCAGATCTACATCCCAATTTAGTCCAGTCAGATCTACATCCCCTCTTTAGTCCAGTAAGATCTACATACCCCCTTTAGTTCAGTAAGATCTACATCCCCAATTTAGTCCATTAGAATCTACATTTCCCCACTTTAGTCCAGTAAGATCTACATCCCCCTTCAGCCCAGTAAGATCTAGATCCCCACTTTAGTCCAGCAAGATCTACATCCCCACTTTAGTCCAGTAAGATCTACATCCCCACTTTAGTAAGATCTACATCCCCACTTTAGTCCAGTAAGATCTAGTCATTCCCAATTTAGTCCATTATAATCTACATCCCCCCTTTAGTCCAGTCAGATATACATCCCCAATTTAGTCCAGTCAGATCTAAATCCCCTCTTTAATCCAGTCAGATCTACATTCCCCCTTTAGTCCAGTAAGATCTACATACCCCCTTTAGTCCAGTAAGATCTACATCCCCAATTTAGTCCATTAGAATCTATATTCCCCCACTTTAGTCCAGTAAGATCTACATTATCCCCCTTTAGTCCAGTCAGATATACATCCCCCCTTTAGTCCAGTCAGATCTACATCCCTCCCCACTCCCCTTTCTCAGGTAATGGTGCCATGTTTTGCCTAAATCTTACATTAGATTACTCATAATGGAGATCAGTAGTGTGGGGGGATATTCTGGAGTCAGTTTGTCTGTCTGTCTGTCACACTTTTGTTTATTTAATGTCTCCTGAACTCTTTGAGGTATCTTCATAAAGCTTTGTATGTTTTTCTGTTGTGCTGAGATCTTATGTCCTGTAAAATATGCACTTTGTTTGATCAGCATTTTTAGAGTTATCCCCATATTTATTACAGATTGTTTCTGACCATAACACTCTTCTCCAGTTAATATCTCCTGAACCATTTGAAATATCTTCATGAAACTTGGTGTGCATTGTATCATGACGAGTTTGTTAATCCCAAATAAAATGCGACTTTGTCAGATTAGTACTTCTAGAGTTATCTACCCATTTTGAAAATTCTATCTGTCATGCTCTTCTCTGGTTAATATCTCCTGAACCATTTGAGATATCTTTATTTATATAATGACAAGAGTTTGTGTCCCATCAAGATGTAGAGTTATCTCCCCGTTTGTGAAAATTGTATTACACTGTGTATCTCTTAAACTTTTTGTGGTATCATCATGAAATTTGGCATGTTCTTGTTACTTATGACTAGACAATATATCTTGTAAAAAGAATGAGTTCTATTTGATCAGCATTTTTAGAGTTACACCATTTTAAAAAAAAAATTGCATCCAACCATTTCTCCATCATATGCTTGATAATTTATATCTTCTAAACCATTTGAAATATCATGAAACTTTGTAAGCATTTGTATCAAGACAAGAGCTTATGCTACATATAAGAAAGGTCTTTGTCAGATTACTGCTTGTAGAACAGGGGGTATTCTGTAAGCACTCGCTTGCTAAGAGTAGGTCAATTAATTACTCTGTTTCTTGCATATCAGGGCTCGAAATTAGCAGTAGTCCGCTAGCCCGAGGCTAGTAGATTTCCTGTCGGACTAGTAACTTTCATAATGTTAATAGTCCAATGGGCTAGTAAGTTTCGGTTATCAACAGTCAGCGTTTGTTTATGCCTTTCCCTAATAAAGACTTGGCTTCAGCAGATGTTCTGTAGAATCTAGGCAGTGACCATTGTAAACACAGTCATAAAATATTAGCATCAGAAGATGAAGTCAATTTCTGCCTTGGAAAGGTGCGTTTCTATAACAAGAAGCCATCCGATTTTGTGCATTTCGCTTAACAGCGCCAATTATGGTCTCGTCATTAACAGCGGAAGTTTGGTAATTGATCCTAATTAATCTGATAACGTATGAAATGAAAAATGACATGGAAATAGTCAAATGTTAGTTGTTAAGAGATTTTTATTTCCAACAAATTTATGGCATTCTACAACTTTTTATGCGGAAAGTTAATCAGATTTAAGATCTCTCCCCTTAACCATAAATAAAAACAATTTTGTTTCTTCTGTTTCTTTTGGATCATCTGATTGCAACATGCTGTTATAGAGTGGCTGAACTTCACTATATTAGACATGGATAGTGAAGAGATCGTACTTATGTTTTACTTATTTCTTTTTCTCTTCATTTTTCTATTGCATATTATATATAATATATAAAATTGAGATTAACCTGTTTTAAAGCATCTCTTTCTCTCTCTCTCTCTCTCTCTCTCTCTCTCTCTCTCTCTCACACACACACACACACACACACACACACACACACACACACACACACACACATACAACATGGAATCCAAATCATCATAATGTTCGGTAAGAGTTTACGTTTTCCCAGATTGCCAAGCTTTCTGCAGTTAGCGACCTCATCATTCACACCAAGCCATAAAGATCTGTCTTCCATGAAAGATTTTTTATTAATTCTGATAATGTTTAGAAGAAATTTTCACCAAAGTTAACATTTAAAAAGTAATGCTAGAATGCTTATTAATTATAACCAAATTTTACTTTTTCAATGCATGACATGATGACATTTTTAGGAAATATTCAGAAAATATTAAAATTTGATCATTTATAAATCTACACATACATAAATTTGGAAAAGTTCATATAAGTAAGAAAATTAATACGGAATCTGTATTAGACATAGCGTCATGGAGCAAAAAGCATGAACGAATATTCCCACCATTGGCGCGAACTCCCGACCTCGTGTTCCAAAGTCAAGTACGTGTGCATTTGCATGTGTGTGCATGCTGGTATCACACTTTATCCACTTGACCGCAGTAACAAACTACAGAGCGGTATACCACACACAGAAACATGACAAAAACTATTCAAAGAAATTAGTTTGCATGTTTGTTTGTTTAATTTTTTTTTTTTTTTGGCTCGCTTGCCAATTGCTCCAACAGTCACAAACCGGAAACTGCATATTTTACATTTGCATCGAAATAATTATAAGAATTAGATCAATGTTACGATTACGTTATTGAGACATCATTTCCATATAACTACTTTTTTCTGTGATGATAAAAATAGTTTTTATATTTTTCCCTTACAAGATGAACAAATAATTGAATACACGCTGAGATATCCAAGCAGAATGCCGTACATTTGTTGGGAATTAAAATCTCTGAGCATCTAAGATTTGAAAATTTTCCACCTTATTATTAATTTCAACAATACATTGAGGTTTGATTAATTAGGAACAATTACCCAACTTCTGCTGTTAATGATGAGACCATAACTGGAGCTGTTAAGTACAATGCGTCGAGTCAGATGGCTTCGTTTGATAGGAACGCACCTTTTCCAAGCTGAAAGTAACATTATCTTCTGATGCTAATATTTTATAACAGCATTTACAATAGCCACTGCTTTGATCCTGCAGAACATCCGCTGAAGTCAAGTCTTTATTAGGAAGAGGCAATTTAATTTTAAAGGGGGGGGGGGGAGGCAGAGGCACATGCTTTGAAATATGTTTCTTGCTCTGATTTTGTTATATAAAGGACACTGTGCCATTCCTTTTCTTACTTTAAATAATCCGCATCAGCTATACTGTAACATCTCGTATTTCAAAACGAGGCACAATTCCCTCCTTGCAAGACAGGCAAAATGTGGCGTTTTATAGAAGGTGTTCAGCCACTGGAAAAAAAGCAAAAGTTGAATGAAAATGACATAAAAGAGAGGAATAATTCTTATGATAGGGAAAAGCGATATCGAACGTTTCAGAAGACTTGGACAAAAGACAGGGAATGGCTCAATTATGATGAGGAGAAGAACGTTATGGGGTGTAATTGGTGTACGGAATTCGCAAAAACAAACAGAGAAAACATCCAGTTTTGTTGCGGGTTTGAACTTTAATATTGAATCGGTAAACGCACATGAAAGCTGTGAGCAACAAAAAAAGCAAGATTTATACTTCTGTACTTCTGCATTTCATATGATAATGCTATTTATGAAATAAAATTGTTGTTAATCTCGATACGAGTGTGTGACATTGTTTTGTGGACAGGACTAGTAAAGATTTGGCAGGACTAGTAAATTTCTCAGTATACTAGTCCTTCTAGCTACAAAGAAATTTGTGTTAAATTCGAGCCCTGGATATGTTTTTGACCATGATCTTTCAATCATTATGATGTGTATTCTGGATATACAGACTCCTGGAAATCATTACACAAAATATGGTACATGGGGATTTCGTCTTCAATTACATTCAGAGATGCCAACCCATGAAGATGCTTATCAGGAATTGTAGCGTCAAATTTGTGGAATCTAGGCAGCACATCAGAAGTAGATAACATGTTCATTGAAAGTAACAAACTTCTATAAAAGCATACCCAGAAAACAATGATGCATGAGAACTCATGCAAATTAATTCAAAGTCACGCATATAAAAATGCACTCCGCGCAGTAGAGAATTTTTATTTAACTGTTAATCAGTTAATATAAACTGAATAAATAAGAATCTAACAAAAATTAATTAAAAAGTAAGGATACTTATTTAATCAAAATGCCTCCCACTGTTCATTTCAAAGTATGCAAAAGTGGTTAATACAAAAGGATGCATGGAAATCCCTATAATTACTTATGACAGAAAAACATGTGTACTAGAGGCTTTTGCAGTTGATACCCATTTCCTCTTACTGTGCATGTGTTAACTTTGGTCCATTTCTGGAAGGTGAGATTATAGTCCAGCATGGCTGGGCGGAAAATTACTGATTCTTTTCTACTTCAAGTCAGTGGTGGCGTGAATGTGCAAAGTGAATGGCAGAATGGAGAAAGTGAAGGATGCTGTGGAGTTTCTCACCAAATGGAGGACTATAATTCTAAAATAATGTCAGATGCTGGGTTAAACAAAACGCCAAAGAGGAAACCAGAATATGATGCAAAGTTTCAGAAATCTTGGCTGTTTTAGTGCAAATGGTTGCAACACAACACCAAGATGGGAAGTATGCTGTGTAATATTTGCTGAAATTGTGGGAAAAATAACCCTTTTACACTGGAAATCAGCTGTTTGAATTTTTACAAGACATGCCGAGTCACCAGATCACATGCATTTTGGAGCAGGGATATCCATGAGACAATACCTGTGAACTGTGGAAAATTCTACAAAACAACCGTAAAGAACAGTTTCCCAACTTCTTGAAGCTTGCTAAGCTAGCTATGCATATGCCCCTTTTAAATGGAAGACTGTGAAAGGGGGTTCTCAGCACAGAACACTATTCATACATATATAAAGAACAGATTGAGCTCAGAAACAGTCAACAGATTAATGCTTATACAATATACAACTAGAGGGGGCATCTTATAAGGATTTTGATTTCAACAGAGTTCTAAGAGACTGGAGCAGGAAGAAAGAGAGACAGCTGTTTAAGAATTGAGTAAATAATGAACTATGGCAATTTCCTTTGCTCCCCTCCATTTTATTCTACTCCCCATTTGTTTTGGTGACAAGGAGGGTGGGATCCTCCCATTAGATACAATCCTGGCAGCATCTTTGCATACCTGTACACAGTAACCTTTGCATACCTGTACACAGTGACCTTTGCATACCTGTACACAGTGACAGTCAAGGTCCAGTGAGAATAAACATGGTGTATCCATTCCTCCAATTCCAGTGACTTGAATTCCTTCGGCATTTTTCCAAACAATAATCATAAACATTAATTTTCCTCACATGTACTTCTAGATGGCTGGTCATATCGGTATTTTGCTTTCACCAAAAGACTTTTTGTGATGTCTAGTAGGTCATAAATGGAAATGGTGCCAATCTGATATCCAGTATTGCCACCATGGCACCCATCTTGAAAATCTTGCTATTGTTACTTCTCCAAAACAGAAAGTCATATCAACATGGAATTTCCACCAGAAGACTTCTATGATGTCTTGCCTTGTCAGCATGGTCTCTTAAGAGACCTCAAATACCTTCCATTTTGTGCTTTCTTACTACTTTGAGTGATCCATTGGAGTTTCCTCATCACAGCTAAGTATACTCCATCTATTTCTGCACTGAATTTTGCTTTGTCCTCGATGTAGATGAATATTTTACACTACAGTTGTTTATTTCATTGTATTATAAGCTAACAGGTGCCATCTTAATTACCTTCATTAATCTATAATCTGGATCCTCCAATTCCAATGATGATTTTTTCCCCATTTTAAAGTGGAATCTCCACATTTCTCCTGGCCTGAATCTGATTTTCCTTGATATGGTCTGTTTTTTCTATCATCACGAACATTTAACTACCATATATACTCATTTATAATGATCAGTCAGATCTGGGTCTATGCAGTTTGTTCGGAGTAATCAGTAGAACAAAGAGCATAGACCCTGATCTGCCGGCACATTTATGCGATGGCAGATCAGGGTCTGTGTTGTTTGTAGTTTGTAGTCGACTTATAATGAGTATATACAGTAAGTGTAGCACTAAAAAATGTATGGCAGTCTATAAGTTTTTTCATGGTTTTGGATTGCTTGGATATCTAAGTAAAAATATTCATTTTTTAAAATGTTATATGCTATAATATTTCAGCAGTTATCTTCCTTAATTGCAAACATGGAATTTGTGTTGAACATTTGTACATCATCAATGTGTGTCTTGCCAAATTATGACCTTGACGTCATTAAATCATCATGTCAGTACGCCACTCCCTCGATAACTTGCGCCCGGATAACTCGTGAACCCGCTTATAAGGCAGGGTCAGGCGTGGATCCCATTTTTTTTTACTAGAAAATGCCAAAAACATTGGACCCTATTTGTTGAACATGAAAAAAATCACGATCAAAATTGGTAAATGCAACCTTGATATATCACTCATTTTATTGTTGAAAACAGTGGTTAGTACCCGGAAATTTGAATCAACGTCATGAAATGCTCAATTTTTAATAAGAAGTCATATATTTTGTTCAATTTTCTTTCCAAACAACATTCTCAGTACACTGTAAATAACAATATTCGAAGAAATTTTGATCAATGAAAATGTCACTAACACCTACTGGTGGCAACACTTTAAAAAATAAATACCAATTAAATAAGTTTTGTCAAATGAAATTTGTGTTTTAGTTCTATCTTTTAATTCGGTTTCAGTGTAATCATCGTAAATGCAATATGCCCTCTATGTCAGCGAGCGTTTCCATCAGAACTTAATTAAGTGCTGACCATTTTTTTATCTCCGACTTTCGGAAGTATTTGTTATTGTTACACTCAGTTAAAAGCATGCCTGCTTTGTATTATCACATTAATTACGTCTTTGGTATCAAATCAAATAAAGGGGGTGGAATAAAAGAAAAGTTAAAAGGTGTGCAATTCCTACCTGCGTTAGAGCTAGCGGTCACGGCTCTGTGTCAGGTCAACTCATTTCAATAGATCAATTGAACACTGTTATAAATATTATTATGTGAGCAATATAATTAAACTATCTTAAATTAGTCTACTCATTCACAAATGTGATCAAAGATAGTAAGGCAACCAAGCGAAATGAGTACTTGGTAAATAAAAAGCATTGTTTCACAGATATGGTTCATTAGGGAGAAGCGAGTTCCAGAGTTTGTAGTGAACTTAATATTTTTAAATTGCCACTCAGAAATTTCCTCAAGGATGAGAAGATGTTTCACTATTACTTGCAATGAAATCACGGCATCCATATTTTATCAATAGAACAATAAATAAATTGAGTTTCGACGTTAACGGATTGTTTCGCGAAATAATTGTCCTTAGTTTTTGTAAAAAAGGAATCTTGTTTGTTGTGAAGCAACAATAACAACAAGCAGTGACATAATACACAATGTTTTCGCATACATGTGTTGTTGAAATTGCTTGGACTAATGTTGTCAACGATCTTTCTGCAGTTGGGTATCTTCAAAATAAAGGTAATTTGTACAAAAAAGTGAACAACTACATTAGAAAAAAGCTCTTTATTGACAATTATTCCAATGCAATTTTAAAACGAGTATTCAGCCATTAAACAGCCCCGTTACCCCCCCCCCCCCCCCCCCCGCGGTTTTCTCGATGTCCAGCAGGTATGGGATCCCCTTTTTATTTTTTAAATTTTTTTTTGAGGTCCCTCAGTAACTTGTGCCCTTGCTTATAGTGCGGTCTATGTTTTTGGACCCCATTGTGTGCAAGTTATCGAGGGAGAGGTGTAGTAAGGATTGTAAATCTGAGATTTTCACTGTTACAAGGGTGAGAAGTGTGCCTCATTGTTCTGGCAGCTGGGGTGGCAGTAGCGGTGGCATTAGTAATGTTTATGTCATGTATAACATTTTTAAAAGGGAGAGAACATCATTGTGTGATTAGCAGGTGAAGTTAATATAATCCATAATATGCACCCAGTCCATCATTTACATTGGTGTTGGATAGTGAAATTCCACCTGAGAGTCAAAGTTTGTGGGTAGGTATGAGGTTTTGCCTTTTTCTTGCCTACAAGATTGGGAGTTTTCTATCCCATGCCAACATATATATTATGGATTATTTTTCTCTCATTTTTAATCATAAAAAGAGGGGGATAAAAGGACAGGGGATCATCTATATGGATATAACTATAGAAGGTTTTACATCTTTAGATAGATCATAAAATGTTTTGTGTTCAACAAAGAATTTGTTGTAACCCAGACTTTCTGTTTATGATCTAGAAAAATGTGTCTTTTAAATATTAAAAATGTTTGAAACATTGCAGATATTCACGATGTCATCTGTAGTGTCACTGAGAGACTCATGTGGGATTGGCAAATCACACATGGCTTTCTCACATTGGTGAACTGTGTCACACACAAAGAAATGAAAGGAACAGTGTTTAGTGAACACTTCTAAAAAATATTTGTATTTTACTAATCAGAACCAAATTTTATCGTTGTTGCAGGCCTGTGTGGCTATTCAGCTGCTAGCTGAGACTGGGAGAAAGATGAGTGAGAAATTTGTACGAGAGGGATGTCATCATCATCTGTTTGATGTACTGGAGATGAGTGAAGAGTGTTCAGGTAGGTTCTTTTATGTACTGCTTTTCGAGCCCTGTCAGTGTCTTGGAAGTCTGAAGACTTGCTCAAATGCCATAGATTTCTGTGTTCAGTCAAGTCAGAAAGCAAAAGAAGAGGTCTAATGTATATTTTAAATTACAAAAAAAGAATAATAAATACATCTCCAATATTATAAATGTGCCAGAACATTCCTTGTTAATCTGCTTAACATGGATTAATCATTTCAGATGTATGTATAAATTCATGAAATGCAATGCAACCCATGAAATGCAGTGTCTCAGTGGTTAGCATAGATTCACTCTACTACTAGCTTAAAAGTTTCAACACAAAAGTTAATTATTTCCAGATTTACAGGATCTTGCAAGTGAGTGCCTGTATGTACTCAGTCTAGAACAGAATTTGAAGTCAGCCATGCTGTTGTCTGCTTGCCAAAGAGGGAATTTAGCTGTAAGTATATTCAAGGCTTTACAAACTTTATAAAAGTCAGCTTCAAGGCAAGCTGACTGGAAAATTTAAATTGCCCATGGGAGATTAATAAGGTAAAATAAAATGTGAGATGTTTTCTGAAAATCATGTTGTATTTAATTTACAAATTAACAACTTTTTATATTTTTTTTATTCTTGTTTGCACATTAAAACCACATGCAGATAATTAAAGTGATCAAAAAAGATACAGGTAAATAGTACATGTAAATAGGTATGTAGACAAAAAAAAGAAAGGGTTAGAATGTGTAGCTAGAAGAACAAAGACAGACATATACATGTATGTAGATAAATGTCTCTCTATCTACATAGGTTTATACATTGAAGTCAGATTAATTGTGTATTGGAATGACTCTGTGTGTCCATATTGAAGTCTAGATTGATTGTGATTTGGAATGCCTCTGTGTGTCCATATTGAAGTCTAGATTAATTGTTTTCAGGAATGCCTCTGTGTTGATATGTTGAAGTCCAAGTTAATTGTGTTCTGGAATGCCTCTGTGTCGACATGTTGAAGTCTAAATTAATTGTGTTCTGAAATGCCTCTGTATTGACATGTTGAAGTCACATTTAGTGTGTTCTGGAATGCCTCTGTGTCAACATGTTGAAGTCACATTTAGAGTGTTCTGGAATGCCTCTGTGTTGACATGTTGAAGTCTAGATTAATTGTGTTCTGGAATTCCTCTGTGTCGACATGTTGAAGTCACATTAATTGTGTGCTGGAATTCCTCTGTGTCGACATGTTGAAGTCACATTAATTGTGTGCTGGAATTCCTCTGTGTTGACATGTTGAAGTCACATTAATTGTGTGCTGGAATTCCTCTGTGTCGACATGTTGAAGTCACATTAATTGTGTGCTGGAATTCCTCTGTGTCGACATGTTGAAGTCACATTAATTGTGTGCTGGAATTCCTCTGTGTCAACATGTTGAAGTCACATTAATTGTGTGCTGGAATTCCTCTGTGTCAACATGTTGAAGTCACATTAATTGTGTGCTGGAATTCCTCTGTGTTGACATGTTGAAGTCACATTAATTGTGTGCTGGAATTCCTCTGTGTCGACATGTTGAAGTCACATTAATTGTGTGCTGGAATTCCTCTGTGTCGACATGTTGAAGTCACATTAATTGTGTGCTGGAATTCCTCTGTGTCAACATGTTGAAGTCACATTAATTGTGTGCTGGAATTCCTCTGTGTCAACATGTTGAAGTCACATTAATTGTGTGCTGGAATTCCTCTGTGTTGACATGTTGAAGTCTAGATTAATTGTGTTCTGGAATTCCTCTGTGTCGACATGTTGAAGTCACATTAATTGTGTTCTGGAATTCCTCTGTGTCAACATTACTATTTATGGAAATAGATTTTCCATCTTGCCAATTGAAGCGATATGTTAATCTGGTTTCTTCATTAGTTCATCAAAAAAGGGCAATAACAAATATACCTAAATTTTTTGCGTGCCTATTGAATGTTTCTCTCCTGCTCAATTTCTTTAGAAAAACTGAGATAAAATAAACAATTTATAGACAACACACACATACACATGCATGCATGCATACATGTGCTTGAATCTATGCTTACATTCATAAAAATATTAAGTTTGAGTGTACACTCAGACACTCTTAGTCCTGCACTCATGTCATATCTAAAAATAATCAGTAAAACTCCCGGTTTCTCACCCTTGAGATAAAATTACCAGTTTTATCACTCATAGTCATCTTGTGAAATTGTATGATGTATTTTCATCTACAAGGATCTCATATATTTGGTTATATCCACCTAAAAGGGCTTCAGATACCTGGTTATATCCACCTAAAATGGCTTCAGATACCTGGTTATATTCACTTAAAAGGGGCTCAGATATCTGGTTATATCCACCCGATAGGGGCTCATATATCTGGTTATATCCACCTAAATGTGCCTCAAATACCTGATTTTATCCACCTAAAAGGGGCTCATATACTTGGTTATATCCATCTAAAAGGGGCTCAGAAACCTGGTTATATCCACCTAAAAGGGCATCAGATACCTGGTTATATCCACCTAAAAGGGGCTCATATACCTGGTTATATTGTTACGACTAGGGGTAATGTAACAAAAGAAAAGACTCGAACAAGCTTTCAAGATTTAAATACAAATATTTAATTTCCTAAAATATTAAAATATTTCAACAAACAATCAAAGTGAAAGAATTAAAATAACTTACAGTATAGAATATCCTTAATAGTCCTAAATTGTTCTAAAGTTCACTGATCCGGAAGTTAATCCAAAAATTCAGAATGAAGTATGTTCCGAATGAAGTAACCTTCACTGTACTAATGTGCTAATAAGAATCAAATATATCCAAGTGTTATAAATTCCAAATAGTCCTTGCGAATATAGAATATCACAAGTTCTAGAAATTTTTCCGATAAATCCACAGAGCTGTATAATTATTAAATTTCAAGACACAGTACTGATTCCTAAATGCACTGTATTCTGATATATCACAAAAGTAGAATATCCACACACAAAAAGAACCAATCTGGTTTATGACCTCTCAATCCAGTGTAGCTCTGAAGAATGCTAGAATGCTGCTATTAATCCTATAATATAGTCTCCCACTACGCAGAAACAAAATAAAACTCATTACGTCTTTGATAAACAACTGGGCATTTCAAAATATTGCAACCCTTTCCGAACCAATCAGAAATTAGGTTATGCGTGACATCACTAAGTACTTTTGCACTAACATTTTTTAAACAGTCAATAACGTATTGACTCTGAAGAATCATAGAATCTAGGTCAGAAGTTCATAGCCTCACGCGCTAAACCACGTGATATACTACTGTTGCAATTGATAATTCTTCCCATGACCTAATGTACTGAGTCACATTGAAATACCGTATATGTACTTTCTGCAAAATGACAGCTGTTAGACTATTATGCAGAGATCATAAACCTATACCATTATTTCAAAACGAAATAATACAAAATTCCGTAACAACATCCACGTAAACAGGGCTCATATAACTGGTTTTATCTACCTAAAAGGGTCTCAGATTTCTGGTTATATCCACCTAAACAGGGCTCATATACCTGGTTTTATCCACTTAAATGGGGCTCATATACCTGGTTACATCCAACTTAAAGGGTCTCATATATCTGGTTATATCTTGGGGTCAAGATCACAATGATAGAAGATTTGCTTTAATGCAATGGTTAAGTTTTTAATTTGTTTATATTTCCTAAACCCCCTTATAGAGTCTGTACATACTTAGAATGAATTATTATGAAGGAAAGATAATTTATTCACTCACTCCTCCTTTAACCTTGGGGTCAAGGTCACAGTCATAGCAAATTTGCATTTAGGTTTTGGTTCACATTTTTCATTTCCTTATATTTCATGAACCTCATGATAGATTCTGTTAATACTTGGGATGAATCATTATGAAGCAAAAGTATTGATTCTGCAGTACACTTGCTCAACCTTTTGACCTTGGGGCCAAGGTCCCACATTCTACAGCAATGCTTTGACTGTGGGCTCAACATGCAGGCCCTGGTGTTTTTGTTTAAATTAAGTGTTTGGAATAAATATAGTCTTATGAAAAGTGTTTTGGGTAAATAATCTTCCATTAAAGATTCTATGGAATGATCAATCTCATTAAGACAGAATCTTCCATTTAAGATTCTATGGAATGATAAATCTCATTAAGACAGAATCTTCCATTTAAGATTCTATGAAATCTCATTAAAACATTTTTATTTTCTAAGATGTAGACTTACATTTTTATCATAGATAAATTATGACCCATTAATAGGCATGCAGGTTTAGTACTATGATGAGTACACAGTGACATATTACTTACATTTTTATCATAGATAAATTATGACCCATTAATAGGCATGCAGGTTTAGTACTTTGATGAGTACACAGTGACATATTACTTACATTTTTATCATAGATAAATTATGACCCATTAATAAGCATGCAGGTTTAGTACTATGATGAGTACACAGTGACATATTACTTATATTTTCTTATATTGGGTGATATCTGACTTGGATAAAGATATGGGAAGGGACATCTTATTTATTTCACAATCTACTTCAGTAACTAATCATAAATTTTCGTAAGAAGATTAAAGAAATCCTCAACAATTTTTATTTTATTTTACTGTATATACTTGCATATAAGTCGATACCAACTGCAAACTGCATAGACCCATATCTGCCGTCGCATTATACGCTGGCAGATCTGGGTCTATGCAGTTTGTAAGGACTAATCAGTAGAACAAACAGCATAGACCCTGATTTGCGGCACATTATGTAACGGCAGATCAGGGTCTATGTTGTTTGCATTTGGACACAAATTATATGCGAGTATATACGGTAATTTCTTATACTAAAAAGTTCTGAACTGATTTAAAATTTAGCTAAATAAAATGTTGTTTTAGGAATATGTAGATATGTTGATAAAAATCTCCTACATTGGACTGCAAATCTTCTCTATTGAAAATCCAGACTTCTGCATGTGCACTTTGGACTTGCATGCAGTGTATGTGCACTAAGTGTCCTGTTTTTTTAATTTGTCGGAAAGAAACCACCCACACATAACATATTCATTTAAAGAAACCATCCACACATAACATACTTCATCTAAAGAAACCACCCACACATAACATATTTCATCTAAAGAAACCATCCACACATAACATATTTAATCTAAATAAACCACCCACACATAACATATTTCATCTAAAGAAACCACCCATACATAACATTCATCTAAAGAAACCATCCACACATAACATATTTCATCGAAACCATCCACACATAACATATTTCATCTAAAGAAACCATCCACACATAACATATTTCATCTAAAGAAACCATCCACACATAACATATTTCATCTAAAGAAACCATCCACACATAACATATTTGATCTAAATAAACCACCCACACATAACATATTTCATCTAAAGAAACCATCCACACATATTTCATCTAAAGAAACCACCCATACATAACATATTTCATCTAAAGAAACCATCCACACATAACATATTTCATCGAAACCATCCACACATAACATATTTCATCTAAAGAAACCATCCACACATAACATATTTCATCTAAAGAAATTTCAACTATTAAACCATTTGTATGAAAGAAACCATCCACACATAACATATTTCATCTAAAGAAACCATCCACACATAACATATTTCATCTAAAGAAATTTCAACTATTAAACCATTTCTATGAAAATGGCTTCTGACCAGCTTCCTAGGAATTTAGTTTGAATGCACACTCATGTCATTGAGCTTTTAAATAAATGCCTTATCCTCTACTTTAAAACACTTGAGTTCTGAGACTTAATTCAGATTGTTTACAAAGAACATTCTACCATTTTCTTCTCACTATCAATTACAAAATCTTTTATTGCAAGACAAAATATTAGGGTACAGTGAAGAAAAATTGATGAAGGCTGACCCCAAACAATGGTGTGTTTAAGAATTATTTTAAGAAACAAATGAAACCTCCAGGGCAGATATGTTATTTAAATATGGTAAATAGTGTATACAGAAACCCAACTCTACATCAAAGTACCAATTTCAATACCAGAATAAAGTATGAAGCTACATTTATTATACTTAAGTGTGAAATATAGAAAATTATTGGTGAAATATTTTTGATATTTTTTTTAATTCCTATATTTTCACAAATGAAAAATATATCCTAATATTTTCACATATCAAAATACAAGATTTCCTATCATGCCATGTGATGCTTGATTATGTGTGCATATAGAAAATTATGTGTGGATATAGAAAATGATGTGTGCATATAGAAGTTACACATGCAGCAAGTAAAACGAGCATTTTGTCAGCTTGAGATATTTGACTCACCACTGTTTGCTTCTTTACGAAGCTATGTTCCTTTCACAACCTTGACAACAATGTAAAAAATCTCGTGCTGCATCGCTCATTTGGACTTGCTTTTGTGGTCAGATATGGTAAAATAGTTTGCTAAATGCCAAAAACTTAATTTATTACAAATCTACTGTTCTCTCAAACCGCTGATATTTGTTTATGATCAGCCAATAATTCCGATTGAAACTACGGTGAACTTATGAAAAGGGGGGTGCAGTGGGGGTGGTATGCTGAGAATGAATCTGATCTACGATTCAGAAGCAACTTTGGTATATAATTTTTAAAAAATTATTTTCCTGCATTATAACCAGATATATTTCATGCTGTGATACAAAAAAAATGCTTTGCCACTCACTAAAATATCACATTTTTGGGGTTTTACCACATGATGAAATATATCCCTGTTTAACATAGGAAAAGAAAATATGCTCTATGTATGCAGACTGTTCATGATGTTTTTTCATTTCTGACAAGGCTACTCAATGTTTACTGGATTTGGGAGCTGATGTGAATATTCGACATGGGAAGGAAACTCCTCTGTTTCAAGCTGTTGCTCAGGATAATGAGAACTTAGTCAGGTTACTGCTAAAACAGGTATGTATTGTTCCTTGAGGGTAAGAGTGCATGAGCAAACCATTGTGATATCTTGCTGATTCAGGGATGGGGAAGGTTTAAGAGAGATAAGACTTGTACATGCATACTTGCCATAACACAACATGTCACGCGAAAAACACGATTTTGGACTCCCAAACACCTGACACAGTCGTGTTTCGAAAAATTTTCAGCAATCTTAGCGAAAAAAATATTTTCCCACAAACAAAAGAAAAAAGTAGACTTGTACATGTGATGTAATATCCATTATCATAAGAACTGGCCACTATCTTGGCAACTTTTCTCCAAACATAATATTATGCCTTACTGGTTTTTGTTACTATTTGACCATAACTGATGCTAAGTGGGCTGTGGCACCCTTACCAATTCCATACTTCAGATTCATCATTTAGGCTGATTAATGGTATCCATTTGGAGTTTGCACCTCTTTCAGAACTCCAGCCCTATACATGTGTTTTGCTAACAACATAGAAGAAAGAACTTTAATTGTTCCTTTTGACCAAAATTATTGACAAGACTTTGTCCATAATCATTGCAGGAAATTCAAGACCTGGAAACACCACTGGCCGAAAGTTTGTCAAAGGGGAATACAAAAATCATCGGACTGATTTTGGGGCAGATTGGTTTTGATAGAGAAAGTGAGTTCCACCACATAATGTTCTTGTAAATTTAGATGGAATGTCTCTTGACATTTCCAATGATGATCAGGTAATAAGTATTACATCATAATTCATATTTTATATTCAGTGTCATAATTAAACATATATATGTAGGGGTAAGGAGAACAGGTAATTTCATGGAGTGGAAAATCTATCATAAATATCACAAGTATTTTTCTTTTAGTGTACAACATCTGGGTATTACATGTCTACAGTTACTAAAATATTTAAACCATTCAAGAGGTACTGCTTAAAAACCCAGCTCTTTAGACAGTAAAAATTAATAATTGTTCATCCCTATTTCAGATCGATCTATTAACTGGGAAAACCATCAGCTGAATGAACTTGACCCAGATTGGATCTTGTCCACCCTGACTAGCCATTCTTCTATAGACCAAGACTTTGGGAGTATGTGTTAGTTGTTTTAAGCATGCAATCAAACTTGAAATAATGATGAAATAGCTTTCAATTCTAGGTTTTTTATTCTGTCATTGGTCCTAGTTACAAATGAAATTGAAAATAAGAACTGTAACATAGTTTTATGTCTGTTACTAAATTATGATACAGTCAAGGCTATATTTTTTTTATTACACTTAGTCTAAACAGCTCTGGCAATTTATTACCGTATATACTCATACTCATGTATAACCTGAGTCCAAATGCAAACAACAGAGACCCTGATCTGCCGTCGCATAATGCACTGGCAGATCAGGGTCTATGTTGTTTGTTCTACTGATTAGTCCTTACAAAGTGCATAGACCCAGATCTGCCGGCGCATTATGCGACGGCAGATCTGGGTCTGTGCAGTTTGCAGTTGATATCGGATTATACACGAGTATATACGGTAGGTGAGATTTTGTGGAATTTTTATTCAGATACTCCTATAAGATAAAACATATATAATTCTATCCATCTAATGGGAATAATTTAGCCTTTATTTCTCCTGTTTCTTTTGACAGACTTGAGTCAGCATCTATTTGTGAAGATTAAGGACAGCGGGCAAAAACGGCAAAAGCGTCTAAAGTACTCTAAGAGTGACTCTTATCTTCTTAGGGATAAAGCAGTGAAGTACAGGTTCAGAGTGAGGCGACATCACAGTGACAAGACACAATATGGAGATGAACAGAAATCCTCCAAATTCAGGCAACCATCTTGTAAGTCTTGAAACCTGGACAGACCTGCCAACCCTTATGATTTTACCATAAGGCTTGCTGAGATGCCCCTTATATTACAGACTTATGGAACAATAGCAAAAAATAATAGAATACGATTGTTGCTGTCAAATCCAAATATTTGCTTATCCTGGTTAAGTCTCGATCTATGTGTTCACATTAGACTCAGTCGAGCTTTGTCAGGGAACCAGACTAACTCTGGAGGGAGTACCTCAGATGCTCTGATCTACCATGTATACTCACGTATAAGCTGGGTCCAAATGCAAACAACATAGATCCTGATCTGCTGTCGCATAATGCACCGACAGAATACAGTCTATGTTGTTTGTTCTACTGATTAGTCCCTACAAACTGCATAGACCCAGATCAGCTGGTGCATTATGCAATGGCAAATCTGGGTCTATGCAGTTTGCAGTTGGTATTGGCTTATACGCAAGTATATATGATATTCATGCTGTTCATACAAAACGCCTGCATGTTCAAGCTTGTGTTTTTACTCTATTTCATCTTCTGAAAATGTTCTGAAAACAAGCAAAGAGGACAATCAGCCTTTTAAAAAAATGCAAACAATAAGCACAGAAGTGTAAGAAAGAAAGTTCAGATAATTGGCCATACTTAGAAAGAAAAGCAGGAAAAGTGACAATTACATTTATTGGACATTGTGTCATGTTGATTTGAGTGCTGCCCTCAGCAGGAAAACTGATTTCTGCCACCACGTGAATTAAAAAGACCAAAGATTACATCGAGTTGAGATCTAGCATGAAGTCATTGACCTCCATGGGTTTGAAACAGCTGTTTCTGAAACCAATTGGAGGTCATTAAGACGAGAGTGTACTTAGTTGAATATAATGTTGCATTTGCTGCAACAGTCCACAGTTCTGAAAACTTTTCAAACAATAGCAGTATGTGATATTTCATTACACCATATTGAAAAGTTATGGAAAAATAGAGTAAGATTGCCTTACTGAGAAGGTCTTTATAGGGTTGCCATGTCTGAAATTAGTTTGTTGCAACCTAGCAAAGAACATTTTGGTAAAATTATGTAAGTAGGTCCAAAGATGTAAGTGTGTTAGACTGAGTTTCATATTTGATAAAGGAGCAAAAATATTTTTATGCAAAAGGTCAAATATAGATACTTTGATTTTATTGCATTCTGAGTGTTTCCCAAACTATTGAAATACTTTTCAATTATATTTGTCTTTTGTTTTCATTTATTTCAGAGGTACATAGCTTTTATTTTCATTTGTTAATGCCCGAACTTACACAGTTCTTTTTTTAAAGTACATGATCTGATGTTTGTTATAATGTGTGATATTGCTTCATACCCACAGTATATCAGGACATGCATCATATTAGTGTGTGATATTGCCTCATACCCACAGTATATCTGGACATGCATCATATTAGTGTTCGATATTGCCTTATACCCACAGTATATCTGGACATGCATCATATTATTGTGTGATATTGCCTCATACCCACAGTATATCCATACATGCATCATATTATTGTGAGAAATTGCCTCATACCCACAGTATATCTGGACGTGCATCATATTATTGTGTGATATTGTCTCATACCCACAGTATATCCATACATGCATCATATTATTGTGAGAAATTGCCTCATACTCACAGTATATCTGGACATGCATCATATTATTGTGTGATATTGCCTCATACCCACAGTATATGCATACATGCATCATATTATTGTGAGAAATTGCCTCATACCCACAGTATATCCATACATGCATCATATTATTGTGAGAAATTGCCTCATACTCACAGTATATCTGGACATGCATCATATTATTGTGTGATATTGTCTCATACCCACAGTATATGCATACATGCATCATATTATTGTGTGATATTGCCCCATACCCACGGTATATCTGGACATGCATCATATTATTGTGTGTTATTGCTTCATACCCACAGTATATCTGGACATGCATCATATTATTGTGTGATATTGCCCCATACCCACAGTATATCCATACATGCATCATATTATTGTGTGATATTGCCCCATACCCACAGTATATCCATACATGCATCATATTATTGCCTGGTATCTGTGTCTCTATCAGTTCCTCTACATGTCTCATGCAATTATTGCTGTTTTCTGTGTGAAATCCTGATCTTTACAACTCTTGATAGGGGCCTCTATTATTGATTAAGGAATACAAGTGATTGATTTGTGGACATGAGAGAAAAAAAGGAAAGCCCACAGTCAGTGTACTAGCAACTGAAGAAAATCAACAACTTCTGCAAGATGATTCAAGTTGTATGCTTCATATTTTCATCAAGCATAATGTGTGGCTTGTCCTCAGAGCATGAGGGATGAGGGATGACTTAGGGTCAAGTGGTCAAAGGTTTAATTGACAATGATGCAGTTCCTGTTCCACACAGGACACATTATGTTCATTATGTACGATTTAGGTACCACACAGAACACATTATGTTCATTATGTACGATTTGGGTACTACACAGGACACATTATGTTCATTATGTACGATTTAGGCACTACAAAGGACACGTTATGTTCATTGTGTACGATTTGGGTACTACACAGGACATATTATGTTCATTATGTATGATTTAGGTAGTACACAGGACACATTATGTTCATTATGTACGATTTAGGTACTATACAGGACACATGTTCATTATGTACAATTTAGGTTCAACACAGGAAACATTATATTCATTATGTACGATTTAGGTACTAATGATTCATTATAATCTCATCAGTTGGGGGGGGGGGGGGAAATGGTGCTGGCAAATGCAGTTGTAACACATTTACTTTCAACCTCCACAGTACCATGTTTGATTCCCAGTTGTGTGACATGCAATGGCAAATGGTCATCCATCCAAGTTTAATTGACTTCTCCATGGTTACCAGTTAAGTCCACATCAGATAAAAGTCCACATCATGTCAGCATTTAAGTTGTTAAGATTATTTATTGTCATGCTTTTTTCAAGATGATGCATTTTTGATTTAGCACATCTTCTCCTCATATAATTGTGTGGGTGGTCTGTACACAGTAGTTTTAGAATTTTTACCATCCCCTTCGGGGCGCAGCTTAAGTGGGTGGGGACACTTTTTAAAGGATGGAGCAAAACAACTGAGAAAAGCATGGGAATATGTTGCTATGCTGAGAAAAACATGGGAATATGTTGCTATGCCAAGTAAGCATGGGAATATGTTGCTATGCTGAGAAAAGCATGGGAATATGTTGCTATGCTGAGAAAAGCATGGGAATATGTTGCTATGCTGAGAAAAGCATGGGAATATGTTGCTATGCTGAGAAAAGCATGGGAATATGTTGCTGTGCTGAGAAAAGCATGGGAATATGATGCTATGCTGAGTAAAGCATGGGAATATGTTGCTATGCTGAGTAAAGCATCGGAATATGTTGCTATGCTGAGTAAAGCATGGGAATATGTTGCTACACTGAGTAAAGCATGGGAATATGTTGCTATGCTGAGTAAAGCATGGGAATATGTTGCTATACTGAGAAAAGCATGGGAATATGTTGCTATGCTGAGAAAAGCATGGGAATATGTTGCTATGCTGCAAAAGTTTAGTAGGTTTTAATTTTGTTCTTGGAACATTTTGTACAGTTATTGTAAAATTAATAAAGTGTTAACTCCAAGAAGCTTTATTTTTCTTGAACCAGTTGAAACTTTGGCACGGAATGGCTCTCGCCTGATTGCTTCTGATCAGCCACCACCACAACAGCAACCTTTTGAAGTGTTGTCCCCGATTGACAGTATTAGTCCCAAGGGGGATGACAAAGACGCTGAGGGTAAGATAAATTGTGAATGATATGCTTCATCCCTTTTTCATTTTGTGATACTTTAAATTACAGAGACTCAGATTCTGAATCACTGTGGATCAGTTCAGTTATAGTAATGAATATACAGTAATGACTATAAAGTTGTTTTATCTCCATAGTAATGAATATAAAGTTGTTTTATCTCTATAGTAATTAATATACAGTTTTCCTTATCTCTGTAGTCATGAAAATGCAGTTGTCCTTATCTCTATAGTAATGAATATACAATTCTCCTTATCTCTATAGTAATGACTATGCAGTTGTTCTAATCTCTATAGTAATAAATATGCAGTTGCCCTTATCTCTATAGTAATGACTATGCAGTTGTTCTAATCTCTTTAGTAATGAATATGTAGTTGTTCTTTTTTAAAAGATCATTATTTGATAAGCTAACACCTAGTCGAAGTCTTGTGTGTATAATTTGTGCTAATCTCTCACCTTGATAGTAACAGAACAGAACAGAACTTTTAAGTGTGATTCGTATGTAAGTGTGGTTCCTAAGTAAGTGTGATTCCTATGTAAGTGTGATTCCTATGTAAGTGTGATTTGTATGTGATTCCTATGTAAGTGTGATTCCTATGTAAGTGTGATTACTATGTAAGTGTGATTACTATGTAAGTGTGGTTCCTATGTAAGTGTGATTCCAATGTAAGTGTGATTCCTATGTAAGTGTGATTCGTAGGTGATTCCTATGTAAGTGTGATTCCTATGTAAGTGTGGTTCCTATGTAAGTGTGATTAATATGTAAGTGTGATTTGTACGTAAGTGTGATTCCTAAGTAAGTGTGATTTGTACGTAAGTGATTTTTTTTGTATGTAAGTGTGATTCCTACGTAAGTGTGATTTGTATGTAAGTGTGATTTTTTTTGTATGTAAGTGTGATTCCTATGTAAGTGTGATTTGTTCGTAAGTGTGATTCCTATGTAAGTGTGATTTGTATGTAAGTGTGATTTGGATGTAAGTGTGATTCCTATGTAAGTGTGATTCCTATGTAAGTGTGATTCCTATGTAAGTGTGATTCTTATGTAAGTGTGATTTGGATGTAAGTGTGATTCCTATGTAAGTGTGATTTGGATGTAAGTGTGATTCCTATGTAAGTGTGATTCCTATGTAAGTGTGATTTGTATGTAAGTGTGATTCCTATGTAAGTGTGATTCTTATGTAAGTGTGATTTGGATGTAAGTGTGATTCCTATGTAAGTGTGATTCCTATGTAAGTGTGATTTGGATGTAAGTGTGATTCCTATGTAAGTGTGATTCCTATGTAAGTGTGATTTGTATGTAAGTGTGATTTGTATGTAAGTGTGATTCATATGTAAGTGTGATTCCTATGTAAGTGTGATTCCTATGTAAGTGTGATTCCTATGTAAGTGTGATTTAATGGAGTATAATGAAAGGTTGTTCTGAATTTCTGAAGGGACAAGATTCCATTATGCAGCAGACTTTAGTAAAAATGAATTCTGGTATAGATTTGTCCTGACAAAAGCATTTGGAGGTTAGTTCTGTCACAAAATTGTCTGTTACTTACCTGCTGGAGAAAAAAGACAACATTAATCATGTTTTGGTTTGTTTTAGCAATAAAAGTGATACAACATCGCCTTCTTACTAGAGATGTCTATTGCTTGCTTGGTTGTGATATTATACATATCATGAAAATTGGGTGGTGATTTCATATATACAGTGATATATATCATATAGGTAGCAGGTGATACAATACATATTGCAATACAGGAGTGACAATACATACTTAGCACAATACAGACTCCTACTTTGTCCGTTAAACAAAACTTGATTTTATCATATTTTATTATTTTGTTTGATATATTGTTCATATACATATTACATTTTTAAAAATTATGTTATAAATGCTATATATTTATAGTGGCAGAGGTTTTTTAAGTTTAGGGTTTTTCACTTTAATTTAGAGAAAGTTGTCTTTGACCTTCCAACTGAAGAGGTGGAAGAATGGCAACAGACAACTCTTACAGGAGCAAATATTCCCTACAACCCAATGGACCCACGTCAAAGAACTGAGACACTGGAACATGAAGACGTTGTCCAGGACATACTCACTGGTCAGTTGTGGCAAGTTGTTGTTGGTGGTTTTTATATACCTGCTATAAGGTAGAGTGTATTATGTTATGATGTTGTCTGTCCATTCATCTGTCTGTTACCAATTTGCTTTCTTCACAATAACTTTAGTTGTCCACTATATACAGTAACCAAACTTTGTGGACGGCTTGCATTTGGTGTAAGGAAGAACCATATTGATTTTGGATTCAAAAGGTCAAAGGGCAAGGTCACTGGATTGAAATAATAAAAGAAGAGTTTTCAAACAATAACATGAGTTCTACATGATATAACTTGACCAGACTTTGTAGATGGCTTGCACTTGGGGTAAGGAAAAAGGCTATTGATTTGGGGGTAAAAAAGTCAAAGGTCAAGGTCACTGATTGAGAGAAGAAAAATGGTTCTGCACAATAACATTAGTTCTACATTACAGACCTGGCCCAAACTTTGTGGATGACTTGCACTTAGGGTAAGGATGAAACCTATCAATTTTGGGGGTAAGGTCAAGTTCACTCGAACTGAAGGAAAAAAAAATAGTTTATGCGCAAAAATTTAAATTATCTAAATAGAGGTCTGTTATATATGAGGTGGGTGCATTTAAGGTACTCTTGTTTTTTCAAGTCTTACCATAATAGAAAGGATTTTACATGTTACACTGGTCCCTCACTATAAAACACCTCAGTATTACACAGTCCTCATATAACACCAGTATGATCACAGATCCCATTTGTGATGAATGCAGTTTTTATATTAAACGTGCTGCAAAATTAAGGCACCTCATTTATAAGGATGTTCATTTTTGTGGTGAAGGACACTGTACTGGGACATGCTCTTTCATTATCATCATCTGTATGCTTTAAATTCTGCTGTTATTGCCATGTTCAACTTTAACCTTTGTACCAAAAGATGTGTATTGAAAATCATAAAATCTACAATCATAAACTTTTAGTGAATTCAGTCAAGTTTAGTGTTGAGAATCATGTCAGTTTCATATTTTATCATGAGCCTGCAAACCAATTGATTGTCGATTGATAATCAATTAATTTGTCCATGTGTTGTCTTGCCAGAACCAGGGCTGTTTTTCAAATAGCCTGAGGTCCAAAACAGGGAATGCTGCAGAACTGAATATTAACCAAAATAGATCCCAGTAAACCTAATAAATTAATTGATAATTTTACTGAAAGTGACCCATGCTTGACCAAATCGATGCTCATGTCAGTGTGACAAATCTTTGCAACTTAAGTTGTGTTGCTATTTTTGCTTATGAAAATTTTGTAACTTGTGACATGTTTTCTCATTCTAGTATCTGGCATGTGGAGTAGAAAAAGATCAAGATCACCAAGGAATAACCAGCTTAATTCGTTGTCCAGTTTATCATCCACAGAACTCTCACAGTCACAATCCATCGAGTATCTGTATCAAAGAAAGGTAAAAGCTGATAACTCATTTGTCTCCCTTACAGTTAATATTGTGAAAAGGCAACATATGTTAGTCACAATGTTTGTCAGTCCAGTCTGTCCAATGCTAACATCATATCCACCAAAACAGTGATCTGTCCAGTGCTAACATCATTGTTTCTACCCCACCAAAACAGTGATCTGTCCAGTGCTAACATCATTGTTTACACCCCACCAAAACAGTGATAAGGCATTTAGTGCTACCCTTGTCCAAACATCAATCACACTTTGGTTAGGTGTTTGCATTTAGGTCATTTCAGGCACTGTAGTGGGGCATCCATCTCCCAACACATTTTTAGCTTAAATTAACAATAAATGACATAATACTAGTGATATGGCATTCCATAGGCCCATCTCATATTTATTATTTTTACAGGTTTTTTTGGTGTGTGTGGGTGGGGGGGGGGGGTGTTGTAAAATTTTAGCTAAAACTGAGTCATGTAGGGGTGCATGGTACATAGTGTAAGTTGTTATAACTTATTGTACATTTCTCTTCCTTTTAGGGATCCATGTCACTCATGCCAAATAATGACAAGAGGAAATTTCCCACACCTAGAAAGTTCAGCATTGATCCACCATCAGGTTTGAAGACCACTATTCATATGTTAGCAACAGTTTTTACATCTGGTTTCTTGAAGATATATTTGTGGTCATTCATGTCCATCCCAGTCTGCATATGTTTGTTCTTCATTCAGATGGTTTCCTTGTAAACTGAATTATATATGCCAATAGAGAGAGTAATCACATTATTATAATACTTTGCAAGGATATGCCAATAGAGAGAGTAATCATATTAGCATGATATTTCACAAGGATATGCCAATACAGAGTAATCATATTAGTATATTTCACAAGGATATACCAATAGAGAGAGTAATCATATTGGTATCATATTTCACAAGGATATGCCAATATTAATCATATTAGTATGATATTTCACAAGGATATGCCAATAAAGAGTAATCATATTGGTATATTTCACAAGGATATGCTGATAGAGAGAGTAATCATATTGGTATGATGTTTCACAAGAATATGATGATAGAGAGAGTAATATTGGTATGATATTTCACAAGGATATGCCGATAGAGAGTAATCGTATTGGTATGATATTTCACAAGGATATGCCAATAGAAAGAGAGTATTCATATAAGTATGACATTTCACAAGGATATGCTGCTAGAGTAATTATATTAGTATGATATTTCACAAGGATATGCTGATAGAGAGTAATCATATTAGTATGATATTTCACAAGGATATGCTGTTAGAGTAATTATATTAGTATGATATTTCACAAGGATATGCTGATAGTGATCATATTGGTATGATATTTCACAAGGATATGCTGATTTAAAGAAAGGGAGTAATCATATTGGTACGATATTTCACAAGGATATTCTGATAGAGAGTAATCATATTAGTATGATATTTCACAAGGATATGCTGTTAGAGTAATTATATTAGTATGATATTTCACAAGGATATGCTGATAGAGAGTGATCATATTGGTATGATATTTCACAAGGATATGCTGATTTAAAGAAAGGGAGTAATCATATTGGTACGATATTTCACAAGGATATGCTGATAGAGTGATCATATTGGTATGATATTTCACAAGGATATGCTGATAGAGAGTAATCATATTAGTATGATATTTCACAAGGATATGCTGTTAGAGTAATTATATTAGTATGATATTTCACAAGGATATGCTGATAGTGATCATATTGGTATGATATTTCACAAGGATATGCTGATATAAAGAAAGGGAGTAATCATATTGGTATGATATTTCACAAGGATATGCCGATAAAGTAATCATATTATTATGATATTTCACAAGGATATGCCAATAGAGTAATCATATTAGTATCAAAATTTCACAAGTATATGCCAAAAGAGAGAATGTAATCATATTGGTATGATATTTCACAAGACTGAGTTGATGACAGTGAAGGTGTTGGATCCTTGATGTAGCCCCTGGGGGTGGGGCTGTTAGCTTGTAACTTTAACTCTATCTACACCAGTTGAGAGTTTCCAATAGATCAAGATATTATTTCTTATGATGTATCATGAGGGTGAGTATATGTATCCTGTATGCTCCAAGGAGAAGGGGTAGGGTGGGGTGTAGGTAAAAAGATAACATTTTCAAAGGTAATATAAGTGAATATTTGCAATGGTTTCCATATCCAGCTTTCAGTTTAACTAAAAAAAGTGTACAAAAGAATAGTAAATAAATTAGACATGTCATGAAGGAAACATAAATTTTGTTCACTTGATCAGATATTGTCAGTTTTTACTATGACGATATATATTGACATCTGCATGGCACAGGACTAAAGGTGGTGATAGAAATCTTACTGAAATTTGTAGAAATTTTTTTGACATGATTCAGTTCACAATATTACTAAATTCAACAAGAAGCATGCAACTTTCTTTGTATCACAAAAGTGGCCCAGAGCATTGACAAAAAAAATGATGTGTATTTAGAAGGTGCATACACAGGCTAGTGAACATTTATTTTGACATAATTTGTTGTTTCCTGTTTTGTACAAAACAGGAAAGTTGTTGGTCTTGTATCTTTAAAGTTTTCATCTTTTTTTCAAGATGTCGAGTCAGCAAAACCCACAGAGCAAATTCTGACATCCATGGATGTGTCCAGTAACATCATTACATCCCTTGAGCATCTGGTGACAGCAAGTCTACTGGCTCTTCAGTGCTTTTCAAAGTTAAGAACCCTCAACTTGTCTAGTAACAAACTGAAAAACATACCAGGAGAACTGTTTGAGGTAAATATTGGCCTTATGGTTGAACTTCAAAATATCTGCATGCTGTTTGAAGACGGGCAAAGATTTATTATCTGATCTTGCCTGAGTACCATATATACTTGCTTATAAGTCAACCCCAACTGCAAACTGCATAGACTTAGATCTGCTATCACATAATGCAGTTTGTTGGGAGTAATCAGTAAAACAAACAACATAGACCCTGCTTTTGCAAGTGCATAATGTGATGGCAGATTAGGGTCTATGTTGTTTGCAGTTGCACTCGACTTATAAGCGAATATATATGGTACTGTGAATTCATTTATTATTATCCCTCTGATATGTGATACAGGTGAATATAGGTATTGCTCTTTACATCTGTTTGTTCGTAATCCATCTGTCTGTCTGTCTGTCCATGAACATTTTCATTCTAGAACATAGCTCAGACTGTTCTCTATGAAACTTTATACACATATTAGACTAGTAGTCCAGATGTGCATTTTGCTATTCACAATTGTTTAGTTTCAATATTTTCTGTTTTTATCCATTTTTCTGTTCATCCATCCATTATCCACCTTGTCATTTCCAGGACAAAACATTAAAAACCATTTAAAAGAACTTTATGAAACTTGGTAACTGCACATATTAGACTAGTAGTCCAGACGTGCCTTTGCTATTCACAATTCCCATATTAGACTAATAGTCCAGACGTGCCTTTTGCTATTCACAATTCCCATATTAGACTAGTAGTCCAGATGTGCCTTTTGCTATTCACAATTCACATATTAGACTAGTAGTCCAGATGTACCTTTTGCTATTCACAATTCACATATTAGACTAGTAGCCCAGACATGCCTTTTGCTATTCACAATTCACATATTAGGCTAGTAGTCCAGATGTGCCTTTGCTATTCACAATTCACATATTAGACTAGTAGTCCAGATCTGCCTTTTGCTATTCATAATTCACATATTAGACTAGTAGTCCAGATGTGGCTTTTGCTATTCACAATTCTTCAGTTTAAATATTAGAGTCTTCATCCATTTGTTTGTTCATCCATCCATCATTCACACTTTTGTTTCCAGAGCATAACTCCAAAACCATTCAAGGTATCTCTGTGAAATTTGGTACACATTAAACTATTGGTCCAGATGTGCCTTCTGCTATTCACAATTCTTCAGTTTAAATATTTTAAATTTATTTATCTGTCCACTGATCCATCCATTATCTGCTCTTTCATTTCTGGAGCAAAACTATGGAACTGTTTAAGAGATCTCTATGAAATTTGGCACTCATATTAGACATGCTGTAGATGTGTCTTGTTATTCACAATTCTTCTCTTGAAATATTGTTAATGTTTTCAATGTTTGTTTGTCCATTCATCCAACTAATCAGACTGTAGTTTCCAGGGCAGCACTCCAAAACTATTTAAGATATATCTATGAAATTTAATTAGTACACTTATTAGACCAGTGGTGTATGTGACTTATTAGACCAGTGGTGTATGTGACTGCCTTTTCTATTCACAATTCTTCACGATTCTTCAGTTTCAATAATTTTTTAATGTTTTCATCCATTTGTTGGTTCATCCATCAATCCATCATTCAAACGTTCATTTCTGGAGCATAATTCCAAAAGCATTGAAGATATCTCGGTGAATCTTAGTACACACATTAAACTAGTCGTCCAGATGTGCCTTAGTACACATTAAACTAGTGGTCCAGATGTACCTTAGTACACACATTAAACTAGTCGTCTAGATGTGCTTTAGGACACACATTAAACTAGTGTTCCAGATGTACCTTAGTACACACATTAAACTAGTGTTCCAGATGTACCTTAGTACACACATTTAGCTAGTGTTCCAGATGTACCTTAGTACACACATTTAACTAGTGTTCCAGATGTACCTTAGTACACACATTAAACTAGTGTTCCAGATGTACCTTAGTACACACATTTAGCTAGTGTTCCAGATGTACCTTAGTACACAAGTTAAACTAGTGTTCCAGATGTACCTTAGTACACACATTTAACTAGTGTTCCAGATGTACCTTAGTACACACATTTAACTAGTGTTCCAGATGTACCTTAGTACACACATTTAACTAGTGTTCCAGATGTACCTTAGTACACACATTAAACTAGTGTTCCAGATGTACCTTAGTACACACATTTAACTAGTGTTCCAGATGTACCTTAGTGCACACATTTAGCTAGTGTTCCAGATGTACCTTAGTACACATGTTTAACTAGTGTTCCAGATGTACCTTAGTACACATGTTTAACTAGTGTTCCAGATGTACCTTAGTACACACGTTTAACTAGTGTTCCAGATGTACCTTAGTACACACATTAAACTAGTGTTCCAGATGTACCTTAGTACACACATTAAACTAGTGTTCCAGATGTACCTTAGTACACACATTTAACTAGTGTTCCAGATGTACCTTAGTACACACATTAAACTAGTGTTCCAGATGTACCTTAGTACACACATTAAACTAGTGGTCCAGATGTGCCTTAGTACACACATTAAACTAGTAGTCCAGATGTGCCTTAGCACACACACAAAACTAGTGGTGCAGATGTGCCTTAGCACACACACAAAACTAGTGGTGCACATGTGCCTTAGTACACACATCAAAAAAACTAGTGTTCCAGATGTGCTAGTACACACATTAAACTTGTGGTCCAGATTGCCTTTTGCTATTTACAATTAGTATATAAAATGAGAGTGCTGTACGATAGGGTACCACCATAATTTGTATATAAATTGAGAATGCTGTACCATAGGGTAGCACCATAAGTAGTATATAAATAGAGAGTACTGAACCATAGGGTACTAACATAAGTACTATATAAATTGAGATTGCTGTACCATAGGGTACTAGCATTAGTGTATATAAATTGAGAGTGCGGTACTAGCGTAAGTACTATAAAAGTTGAGAGTACTGTACCATGGGGTACTAGCATAAGTAGTATATAAATTGAGAGTGCTGTACCATAGGGTACTGGCATAAATAGTATATAAATAGAGAGTGCTGTACCATAGGGTACTAGCATAAGTACTATATAAATTGAGAGTGATTGACCATAGGGTACTAGCATAAGTAGTATATAAATTGAGAGTGCTGTACCATAGGGTACTAGCATAAGTAGTATATAAATTGAGAGTGCTGTACCATAGGTACTAGCATAAGTAGTATACAAATTGAGAGTGCTGTACCATAGGGTACTAGCATAAGTAGTATAAAAATTGAGTAATTGACCATAGGGTACCATCATAAATAGTATATGAATTGAGAGTGCTGTACAGTAGGGTACTACCATAAATAGTATAAAAACTGAGAGTGCTGTGTCATATGGTACCAGCATAAGAAGTATAAAAACTGAGACTGCTGTGTCATATGGTACCAGCATATTAAGTAGTACATAAATGGAGAGTGTTGTACCATAGGATAGTAGCATAAGTAGTATATAAATTGAGGGTGCTGTATCATAGAGTACCAGCATAGGTAGTATAAAATTGAGAGTGATTGACCATAGCATACCAGCATAAGTAGTATATAAATTGAGAGTGCTGTATCATAGAGTACCAGCATAGGTAGTATAAAATTGAGAGTGATTGACCATAGCATACCAGCATAAGTAGTATATAAATTGAGATTGCTGTGTCATAAGGTATTTCAAGAACAAGTCTTTATATAAATGGGGGACATGGGGTGGATACAGGGTTTGTACAAAGTCTGGAAAGTCTGGAAAAAGTATGGGAAAAAGAATGCTCTTTTCAGACCTGGAAAAAGTATGGAAAATAAAGATTTTGCCCTAAAGGTGTGGAAATAGTATGGAATTTTGGGTTGGTGTGTTTTATTTTGCTAAAGATGCTCGTCACCTGGGGCACCATTTGGTCTAGTGATGGCCCTGCTGGTTCAGTGTGGTTGGTGAGACATGTGACCTATCACCCACTTGTGATTGGTGGATACTGTTTTATATTATGCAGATACCACATGCTCATTTATAGTGATACCGACTTCGAATACATGTGCCAGAGGGGTCTGGAAAATATTGCAATCCAGTCTGGAAAAGGTCTGGAATTTGTTTTACCAACAGCTGTATGAATTCAGTGGATATGTCATCACTAGATGACTTGTCATAGTTTTAGATTTTTGCAGTTTTCCAAAAAGAAAAAGAGATTCTGGTGGTTATTTAAATTCTTGGATTTGGGAAGGGGTCCTATTAGTTACACAGGAGAACCATTCATTTGTTTGTTTAGCATTTAATTTCATGGTTTTTAGCAATCATTAAATCCACATAAATTGATTCTCCACAACAAAGAGTGAATTAACTGTATTTGTCTCATGTTGCATGGCACCTGTTTCATTTGCATAGACTCATTAGATCAGTGTGGCATGTTGCATGGTACCTGTTACACCTATTTCATTTGCAACTGACTCATTAGATCAGTGTGGCATGTTGTATGGCACCTGCTACACCTATTTCATTTGCAACCGACTCATTAGATGAGTGTCTCATGTTGCATGGCACCTGTTAAAGCTGCTAGGATATTAGATATTTCATTTGAAATGGACTCATTAGATCAGTGTCTCATGATGCATAGCACCTGTTAAACCTGTTTTATTTGCATAGATTCATTAGATCAATGTCCCATGTTGTATGACACCTGTTAAATCTGTTATGATGTGTGTTGTTTCATTTGCAGCAGATCCATTAGATCAATGTCCCATGTTGTATGACACCTGTTAAACCTGTTACGATGTTTATTGTTTCATTTGCAATTGATCCATTAGATAAATATCTCATGTTGCATGGCACCTGTTAAACCTGTTATGATGTTTGTTGTTTCATTTGCAATTGATCCATTAGATCAATGTCCCATGTTGTGTGGCACCTGTTAAACCTGCTATGATGTTTGTTGTTTCATTTGCAATTGATCCATTAAATCAAACTTCTGGTGTTTCTTAGGAGGGTGGGGGTGGGGGTTAATTGGAGCAAAATTGTTGGGATACTGTAAAATATATGTGGGAATCAATTTTCATGATTTGAGAGTAAACACGATTTTGTGGGAATACAATTTGGTGGGGTCAGTGTTTACCTTGACACTCAATCACCAATTTTTAAAAATTTTCTTAGTGGATTTAATTTCATGGATTTTCACTATCCATGAAAAAAGTAAAATAAATCCTCCATAAATATTTCTTATTTCATCAAGGTTACCAAGACTAATGAAGTGGGGCCCTGGGTGTCCGAGTGGTCTAAGGTGCTCGCATTTACAGATTACTCACACATCTCACCTCTGTCTGCGTGGGTTCGAGTCTCGGGCTCGGCTAAAGTGGGTATGTGAGAAAGCTTGCCAGTGACTTCCCGTGGGTCGGTGGTTCTTCCTGAGTTTTTCCGGGGTTTTTCCACCACCAAATATACTGCCGCTATGTATAGCCTTTCATGTGCTGAAAAATGGCGTTAAACCCACAACAACAACAACAACAACAATTAATGAAGTCTGGCTTTGTTGATGTTGATATGCTTCTCTGTGGATAGCTACTCTTCAGTTTTAGAAACAGTTTTAGTCTTTTCAGTTATCAGTAGGTTGGGCTGTAGAAGTCCTGTTGTATTGCACATGAATCTAATGTACAGCTAAACATTCATCAACAGCAAGGAGGAGTACCTTGTTGCTAATAAGTTTAGGCACAGAATTGAAATTGGTAGAAACCTCTTTAAATGTAAACTTATTAAATAGATGTTCATCAAGTTATTAAGCAAAATAAGCTATCAATAACTTCTATCTCTCCATTCAGAATTAACACTGCCCATGCATGCTATAATAAATATAAATGTGTGTGTGTGTGTTGCTGGGTATATATTTTTAGGATAGAAACATGACTTTTAGTAGCTAGTTACATTTCTTAAAAAAAAGAAAAAATTAAATATGTATGTATGTCTTATTGTTTACATGAAATGTTATATTATTGTTTTTAATTGGTATAATAGCTCCAGCAAGCTAATGTTTCTTATTATGAAAATGCAGTTCTGACTCTAAATAAAATTTGTCTATGTCTATATCTAATAATAAAATTAATAATAATAATAATAATAATAATAATAATAATAATGAATATTAAAAGAAGAAGCTCATTTGGTTACCAAAATCTTCTATGGGGCCTTCTACAATTAATATGTTTATGATGAACAATGTTTTGGCATCAGTTTTGTCTTTAGACAATAAAAGCAATTAAATGAGATAATTGATTCACTAGTAATATTAAACCTGTACAAGGCATTACAGATGGGTACATTATACAGCATTCAGATATAAAATAGTAGTCAGCCTGTATATAGCATTTCTGGTAAGTACATGAAAGTACACTGTTGTAAAGAAGAGTAATACTGAATTACACAAAATCATACAAAAATGATTTTTTTGTGTAGATGTTGACTGAAATGATGCTTATTAATTATGGAACTGATAAAAGTCACAAATCTCATGCATGTGTTTTTCCAGTTCAAATTTAAAAAAAAAAATAGAAATACAATTATTGGCAATACCATAAATACCAACACATGTCAACATAAGCAATGATGTCACTGTCCTTCCTAGCAGTCAGGGGAAGGGAGATAACTTTTCCTGGCTCTATCACAGTATACCCCATGACCCCATGATGGAGATTATCATTAATATCATCATACCTCATTTGACTGAAGAAGTCTGAGGGATCAGCTCTGGACAAAAGTTTTTAAAAAAATCACAGCTTTGATTTTTAAAAACATCCAAAGTTGCAGAGGTAGTCAAGCTTATCATCAACAGCATCATATCTCATTTGGCTGAAGAAGCCTGCGGGTTCATATCTGTACAAAAATATTTTAAAGTTTTGAAAAAAATTTGCTGCTTTGATTTTTAGCAAATTCAGAGTTGCAGATGATGTCAGGCTTAGGCATCACTTTTCCAACAATAGTGTCTTCTTCTTGTTGGTCTAGGAATTAATGTTAAGTTTGCATTTAGCTTTCTCTGACACTGTTGTATATGCAGTCATTAAACTTAATTTATTGAGGAGGTTACTAACTACAAGACCCACTTTCATGCTCCCATGTTTATGTGACATTTTTGCTTTTAGCTCAGTTTCTCAGACACATTTACCTGTGCAGTCATGAAACTTGATGGATATATACCTCTTGGAAGGTACTACATGTACTCACCATTGGCAAATGTGAGTCACAGTGATCTACTTTTCTAGCTCAGGTGACTTTGCAAGAATTTTCAAGTTTGTCATAGTGGAGCAAGTGAGACAGCATTATGCAGAATTCTAGTCTCTCTATTGATAAATTATTTTTCTTAGGTATATGCCTGTCAGAATGCAGAGCGTATCATGTTATGACATTGTCCATCCCTCTATCTGTTCCCTTTTTCATTTCCACACAATATCACCATCTGTTGTTACCAAACTCTGTAAATAGCTTGCATTTGGGGTAAGGAAGAAGACTATCAATTTTGGGGTCAAAAGGTCAAAATTCAAGGTCATTAATTGAAAGAAAACAGTTTTTGCACAATAGCATTAGTTTTACGTCACAAACCTGGACCAATTTTGTGGAATGCTAAGCACTTGTGTTAAGGTAAAAGCCTATCAGTTTTGGCATCAAAAGTTCAAGGGTCAAGGTCACTGTGACTAAAAGAAGAAAAATGGTTTTGCACAATAACTAGTTCAATATCAGTGACCTAAACTAAACTTTGTGAATGGCTTGCACTTGAAGTAAGGTAAAAAAGTCCATTGATATTAGGGTGAAAAGGTCAAAAGTCACTGGCTAAAAGATGAAAAATGGTTTCAGCACAAAACTTTCTGTTCTCGACCATGTGGCTTCACTTAAGTTTGTGGATGGATTAGACTTTGGGTCTACTGATTTGGGATCAAAATGTCAGCCCGAAGTCACTGTGACTTAAAGAAGACATCATTTTTACATGATAACATTAGTTTTATACCACATACCCCATGACAAAAGTTTGTGGAGGGCTTGCACTTAAGGTATGGAAGAGGCCTATTGATTTGGGGGTTAAAAGGATCAAAGGTCATGGTCATTGTGCCTCAAAGAAAAATGGATTTTTCACAATAATTTTTGTTTTAGAGTATGTTCCTTGACGAAACTTTGTGGATGACTTGCACATAGGGTAATAAAGAAACCTTTAGATTTTGGGGTCTAAAGGTCAGATATCACAGTCATGGTAAGTTTACTAAGAAAATAATTGTTTTTGCACAGTAAATTTAATTCTAGACCACATACCATGACCAAAGGTCATTGAAAACCATTAGCCAGTAATCTCTGCATAGAGGACTATTAAACATTGTGTGGGCGTACGATGTATCATTCATGATCCTCTTCTTTGTAGCACTTGCCAAAGCTTGAAAAACTGGACATAAGGAAGAATCATTTGACTCATTTTCCATCTGCTGTGTTGTCCTGTCCAGATTTAAAGGAACTTCATCTTTCTCATAACAAGGTACATGACAATCTTTTCAGAAGTTATAGTGATTAATTGGTGAATTTTTCTATGCTGCCACTGCTTCCAGCAAGGGCATCTTGATTCTGTCCTGTTTTTCCAGCCATCGACACATTTTATGTCCCTATGTCCATACATATATATACCTGTCTCACTGTCCTGGTAAGCTTGTTAGCATGATTAAACCAAAACTAATTAATGTAGACTAATGAAATTATGTGGGCAAGTTTGTATGTGTGTATAGATAAACTAATAATCAGATTTTCTTGCCACAATAGCAATTTTTCCATTTTATAGTTAAACCTTTTCATTGAAAACCTTGCAGAAAAACGTGTTTGCATAGGTAACAATAAATTTGGTATGCACATATGTATGCATTTATGTAGAAGATCTGATTATATTGTTGTGCAATTAAAACATTTTTTGCCTATTTCTTAAGAAAAGTTTTTGAACTTTTTTGGGGTGGGTGAGTACATAAGTAAGTATGCAAAGTTTTTGCTCCAAAAGACTTTGTTATCTTGAAATTTAAAAGAAAAAAGAAAAGACTTGCACCTTGATTCATAACTTCAAGTTGTCTGTATTTGTCAACTTGATACAAACGTAGTTTATTCCTTGAAGATACAGTATTGTGGCAAAAGAATTTACTTTCAAGGAAAACATAATTTAAACAAAGACAGAGACCTACTGAAATGCAAGATAGAGATTTGTTGAATCGGATTTTCTGGTGGTGCTACATATCAGATTCAGGGGAAGCAACTGACTTTGATCCACCATTTCCCTCGTCTTGGTAGAATGAGAATGTATAATGTTCATTTCTTTGTAATTACAAATAAATGATTACACTGTTTAATTACAACCTACATTTTATGAAATTTTGGAGCAAATGTTACAAAAAATGATTGCATTGTGTAATTGTAACCTAAATTTTATGAAATTTTGGAGCGTTTGTTACAAACAAATGATTATATTGTATAATTATAACCAAAATTTTATGAAATTTTGGAGCGTTTGTTACAAACATTACAATTACACTTTATTTTCTCTTACTGTTTGTATAGATAAAGTTTGCAACATTTGACTACTGCAATCCTTCTCTGAAGAAACTAGACATGTCCCACAATGAAATCAAAGTGTTAGACGACAACATCGGCAGTCGACTGCTCAACCTTCAGGAACTTCGTCTTAATAAGTATGCTAGCCATCATTGACTTTTTTGTTTCCATGGGGACTGCAATTTATTTGTTCTTAATCATATTCAACTCCAGATATAGCAAAATCCCAAGTGACCTTAAAATCATGTTGTTGTATCCAAATTTTATTATAGCTAAGGAAAATATATAAAACACCAGAAGGGACCTTGCAATGTGCTTCATTATATCTGATATTATATCCAATTTTATTATGTTGTACTTATTTCAGGGATAAGTCTGGGACATTTTTGGTCCAAATAAAGTGCTCTCTCTTCATAACACTGTTTATGGGGAACATAAAAGTAATCAGTGTTATAAGTGAGGTTATTTTATACTGAGGTATCAGCATTATAAATGAGGTTATTTTATATTGTGGTATGATATAACAAAGTTGTGTCATAATAGGGTACAAAAGATGAAAGACAGGTAACTGAATAAATGAAACCCCATTACCATCTTGTCTGTATGTCTTCGGGTGCTATTTGCTTACAGACACCAATTTTATTTTGCCAAAATAATTTTGTCTTGCCTATATTAATTCAACCAACACTGTACAAAATATCTGAAAAGTGTAATGTTGGCCAGCTGAACAATTACCATAAGGTAAAATAATCTGTTATACAAAGGACAGTCAGGATTTCATGACTCCCACTCATGCTTGATTGCATTAACAAAAATTGATGATATATATATATATATATATATATATATATATATATATATATATATATATATATATATATATATATATATATATATATATATATATATATATATATATATCCATGAAGTGGAATTAGCCTTCAGTTTATTCTCTGGCTTAAAATTATCTTTTGTTCTTTTGTACTTAGTTACCTGAGGGGTTCTGGGGAGAATAGTTGCAACACTAACTAGGTTAAGCTATTGGATAAGGAATTATTATTATTATTATTATTATTAAAATAATTTTATTTTAGCACTGATGTTTTCAGACACAATCATAGTTCTACAAGAACAAGACAAGAGAGACAGACTAATGCTGCTTTTGGAAATAGCTTTGACAAGTTACATGTATGATTCAAATAGCTTTGATAAGTTACATGTATGATTCAAATAGCTTTGACAAGTTACATGTATGATTCAAATAGCCTTTACAAGTTACATGTATGATTCAAATTGCCTTGACAAGTTACATGTATGATTCAAATAGCCTTGATAAGTTACATGTATGATTCAAATAGCCTTGACAAGTTACATGCATGATTCAAATTGTTGAAATTTGTGAGGACCACGTTTCACTATTATACTATACTTCTTTAAAACAATTTTACTCCCTGTAGAGGAAAAAAATCTCAGTCATAAAACTATTAGAAGAATGTGTCAGCCTTTATGAAAACAAAAAACTTATTAAAGTCAAAGTCAAAGTCTTCATCTCGAAAATAATTTTGTTTAACACTTTTATTGTGGATAATACTAAAATCTGCACTCGATCACGTAACGGTTGCATATATAAGAATTAGTTGCACTCGAACACATAACGGTTGCATATATAGGAATTAGTTTCACTTGAACACATAACGGTTGCATATATAGAACACATAACGGTTGCATATATAGGAATTAGTTGCACTTGAACACATAACGGTTGCATATATAGGAATTAGTTGCACTTGAACACATAACGGTTGCATATATAAGAATTAGTTTCACTTGAACACATAACGGTTGCATATATAGGAATTAGTTGCACTTGAACACATAACGGTTGCATATATAGGAATTAGTTTCACTTGAACACATAACGGTTGCATATATAAGAATTAGTTGTACTCGAACACATAACGGTTGCATATATAGGAATTAGTTTCACTTGAACACATAACGGTTGCATATATAGGAATTAGTTTCACTTGAACACATAACGGTTGCATATATAGGAATTAGTTTCACTTGAACACATAACGGTTGCATATATAGGAATTAGTTTCACTTGAACACATAACGGTTGCATATATAAGAATTAGTTTCACTTGAACACATAACGGTTGCATATATAGGAATTAGTTTCACTTGAACACATAACGGTTGCATATATAGGAATTAGTTTCACTCGAACACATAACGGTTGCATATATAAGAATTAGTTTCACTCGAACACATAACGGTTGCATATATAAGAATTAGTTGCACTCGAACACATAACGGTTGCATATATAAGAATTAGTTGCACTCGAACACATAACGGTTGCATATATAAGAATTAGTTGCACTTGAACACATAACGGTTGCATATATAAGAATTAGTTTCACTCAAACACATAACGGTTGCATATATAGAACACATAACGGTTGCATATATAGGAATTAGTTTCACTTGAACACATAACGGTTGCATATATAGGAATTAGTTTCACTCGAACACATAACGGTTGCATATATAGGAATTAGTTTCACTTGAACACATAACGGTTGCATATATAGGAATTAGTTTCACTTGAACACATAACGGTTGCATATATAAGAATTAGTTGCACTTGAACACATAACGGTTGCATATATAAGAATTAGTTTCACTCGAACACATAACGGTTGCATATATAAGAATTAGTTTCACTCGAACACATAACGGTTGCATATATAGGAATTAGTTTCACTCGAACACATAACGGTTGCTTATATAAGAATTAGTTGCACTCGAACACATAACGGTTGCATATATAAGAATTAGTTTCACTCGAACACATAACGGTTGCATATATAGGAATTAGTTGCACTTGAACACATAACGGTTGCATATATAGGAATTAGTTGCACTCGAACACATAACGGTTGCATATATAGGAATTAGTTTCACTCGAACACATAACGGTTGCATATATAAGAATTAGTTTCACTCGAACACATAACGGTTGCATATATAAGAATTAGTTGCACTTGAACACATAACGGTTGCATATATAAGAATTAGTTGCACTCGAACTCATAACGGTTGCATATATAAGAATTAGTTGCACTTGAACACATAACAGTTGCATATATAAGAATTAGTTTCACTCGAACACATAACGGTTGCATATATAGAACACATAACGGTTGCATATATAGGAATTAGTTTCACTTGAACACATAACGGTTGCATATATAGGAATTAGTTTCACTCGAACACATAACGGTTGCATATATAGGAATTAGTTTCACTTGAACACATAACGGTTGCATATATAGGAATTAGTTTCACTTGAACACATAACGGTTGCATATATAGGAATTAGTTGCACTTGAACACATAACGGTTGCATATATAGGAATTAGTTTCACTTGAACACATAACGGTTGCATATATAGGAATTAGTTTCACTTGAACACATAACGGTTGCATATATAGGAATTAGTTTCACTTGAACACATAACGGTTGCATATATAGGAATTAGTTTCACTTGAACACATAACGGTTGCATATATAGGAATTAGTTTCACTCGATCACGTAACGGTTGCAAGAATTAGTTTCAGTGGACAATAATGTATTTTAACCAAAATAACCTTGCACAAAACAGATCCTTATTTCAAGTGTTTTGTATATTGTTATGAATTTATAAGTATTGAAATGCAATTTAGTGTGCTGTTACTTTTATATAAGTTTTAGTACCGGACTGCATGAACAGGTATCAGTTCATTGGTTCTGTTAGTAATATTTAGGACTGACTGTTTACACTCCTACCTGTTATTGAATTACACTACTGCTTTGACTGTCTGGAAAATGACAATCAATATTCATCCTATCATGTATATTTTCATGTTGTTGTTTTTTAATTATATATTTATGCCGATTTTCATTGATGGCAGATGATGGTTAGAGATTTAAATATGGCAGATTGTTTCACTTCATGTGTAAAGTTGTGCTTTTCAGTATGTTTGCATTTTCTTGTGAACTAAAATAAACTAGATGAAACTTGTCAATAATGTCGGTTTTCATTTGTTAATGTACACATAAAGTGTGATTGCTTTGCTGTGTGACTTAAGGAAAAGCCTAATATCATATGTGTAGGTTTGGTTGCTTGGGTTTGAAATTTTCATTTGTTTGTTTCTTTTTGGACACTGACTGAAATATTTGTGTATGTTTTTAGACAGAAAAAAGTCAATAATTTTTTGCTGTTTGAAAACATGCAGTAAAGACAGTATAATTAATTCTCAAAACCCAATAGCTAAAATCAAGTGAAAAAGAATTCAGTAGCAAAACCAAAACCAAATTTGACAAATGTAATGGGCTCCACGATCATAACTGCATTATAAGAAGGGCAGCAGTATATGGAGGGGTTTTATTATGAGGGTTAACTTTATGGGCCCCACCCTAAGTATCCAAAATTATGAGATTTTTTTTCAATTTTGAATTAAATATTGCCAATTCAGAAAAAGGGAATGATTAAACTTGAATGACAGTGATCTAGAAATGCTAATGAACTTATTCAAAGACCAAAACAAACAGAGGTTGTTCTAAGCCAACAAAACATATTCTTTTTTGAAAATATTACTAATTTAGTTCAGTTATGATAACATTTCCTTATCCATTGGATCTTGACCTTACATAACCCCACTTCTGATAAAGAAAGAAAGAAAAAAAAACCTATTTATAATTATCTCTTATTTATACACTTACTTCACACAGTCAAAAATAGTGGGATCACAAATATTGTTTAATAATTTCTTCTGCAGATATACATTGTTATAAGAAATCAAAAGAAAATATATGCATTGAGTACTACCAATTACAGGTACCCATAATTTAAATGTACCTTCCATTGACAGCAATGACATAGTCTCCTTGCCTGAAACTTGCCTTGGTCTGAAGGAGCTGGAATCATTGGACCTATCCCATAACACACTGGCCTGCATACCGGAAGACTTCCTGCGTTCTTGTGTAAAACTCAAGTTTCTTAATGCTTCATTCAACAATCTAGGTCAGTATACACCTATACCTAGACATTTTATCAGGTCAAAATTTGTAATTACTTTTACACAAATTTTGAATACTCTAAATTCATGTTGGGTACGATTTTGGGGGGTGGATTTCATGGTTGCAACAAACTATGAATTAAAAAACCCAACAATTAATGAGCCATTTGTAAAGACAATAGGATCCCTTTACCCATCTATGAATTAATCAATAAGTATGGGCTATTTGTAAAGACAATAGGATCCCTTTCCCCATTTATGAATTAATGAGCCATTTGTAAAGACAATAGGATCCCTTTCCCCATCTAAGAATTAATCAATAAGCAATGAGCCATTTGTAAAGACAATAGGATCCCTTTCCCCATCTATGAATTATTGGGCCATTTGTAAAGACAATAGGATCCCTTTCCCCATCTATGAATTAATGAGCCATTTGTAAAGACAATAGGATCCCTTTCCCCATTTATGAATTAATGAGCCATTTGTAAAGACAATAGGATCCCTTTCCCCATCTATGAATTAATGAACTGAGAAATGGGCCATTTGTAAAGACAATAGGATTCCTTTCCCCATCTATGAATTAATGAGCCATTTGTAAAGACACTAGGATTCTTTCCCCATCTATGAATTATTGGGCAATTTGTAAAGACACTAGGATTCCTTTCGCCATCTAAGAATTAATCAATAAGCAATGAGCCATTTGTAAAGACAATAGGATCCCTTTCCCCATCTATGAATTATTGGGCCATTTGTACAGACACTAGGATTCCTTTCCCCATCTAAGAATTAATCAATAAGCAATGAGCCATTTGTAAAGACAATAGGATCCCTTTCCCCATCTATGAATTAATGAGCCATTTGTAAAAACAATAGGATCCCTTTCCCCATCTTTGAATTAATCAATAAGTATGGGCCATTTGTAAAGACACTAGGATCCCTTTCCCCATCTATGAATTAATGAGCCATTTGTAAAGACAGTAGGATCCCTTTCCCCATCGATGAATTGATCAATAAGCAATGAGCCATTTGTAAAGACAATAGGATCCCTTTCCCCATCAATGAATTAATCAATAAGCAATGGGCCATTTGTAAAGACAATAGGATTCCTTTCCCCATCTATGAATTACTGAACCATTTTAACAGACACTAGGATCCCTTTCACCATCTATGAATTAATGAGCTATTTGTAAAGACACTAGGATTCCTTTCGCCATCTAAGAATTAATCAATAAGCAATGAGCCATTTGTAAAGACATAGGATCCCTTTCCCCATCTATGAATTAATGAGCCATTTGTAAAGACAGTAGGATCCCTTTCCCCATCTATGAATGAATGAGCCATTTGTAAAGACAATAGGATCCCTTTCCCCATCTATGAATTAATGAACTGAGAAATGGGCCATTTGTAAAGACAATAGGATTCCTTTCCCCATCTATGAATTAATGAGCCATTTGTACAGACACTAGGATTCCTTTCCCCATCTAAGAATTAATGAACCATTTGGAAAAACACTAGGATTCCTTTCTCCATCTAAGAATTAATGAACCATTTGTAAAGACAATAGGATCCCTTTCCCCATCTATGAATTAATGAACCATTTGTAAAGACACTAGGATTCCTTTCCCCATCTATGAATTATTGGGCCATTTGTAAAGACACTAGGATCCCTTTCCCCATCTAAGAATTATTGGGCGATTTGTACAGACACTAGGATTCCTTTCCCCATCTATGAATTATTGGGCCATTTGTAAAGACACTAGGATCCCTTTCCTCATCTATGAATTATTGGGCCATTTGTAAAGACACTAGGATTCCTTTCCCCATCTATGAATTATTGGGCCATTTGTACAGACACTAGGATTCCTTTCCCCATCTAAGAATTAATGAGCCATTTGTACAGACACTAGGATTCCTTTCCCCATCTAAGAATTAATGAACCATTTGTAAAGACAATAGGATCCCTTTCTCCATCTAAGAATTAATGAACCATTTGTAAAGACACTAGGATCCCTTTCCCCATCTATGAATTAATGAACCATTTGTAAAGACACTAGGATTCCTTTCCCCATCTATGAATTATTGGGCCATTTGTAAAGACAATAGGATCCCTTTCCCCATCTATGAATTAATGAGCAATTTGTAAAGACACTAGGATTCCTTTCTCCATCTATGAATTAATGAACCATTTGTAAAGACACTAGGATTCCTTTCCCCATCTATGAATTAATGAACCATTTGTAAAGACACTAGGATTCCTTTCCCCATCTATGAATTATTGGGCCATTTGTAAAGACAATAGGATCCCTTTCCCCATCTATGAATTAATGAGCAATTTGTAAAGACACTAGGATTGCTTTCTCCATCTATGAATTAATGAACCATTTGTAAAGACACTAGGATTCCTTTCCCCATCTATGAATTAATGAGCCATTTGTAAAGACACTAGGATTCCTTTCCCCATCTAAGAATTAATCAATAAGCAATGAGCCATTTGTAAAGACAATAGGATCCCGTTCCCCATCTATGAATTATTGGGCCATTTGTAAAGACAATAGGATTCCTTTCCCCATCTATGAATTAATGAGCCATTTGTAAAGACACTAGGATTCCTTTCTCCATCTAAGAATTAATCAATAAGCAATGAGCCATTTGTAAAGACAATAGGATCCCTTTCCCCATCTATGAATTATTGGGCCATTTGTAAAGACAATAGGATCCCTTTCCGCATCTTTGAATTAATTAATAAGTATGGGCCATTTGTAAAGACAATAGGACCCCTTTCCCCATCTATGAATTAATGAGCCATTTGTAAAGACAATAGGATCCCTTTCCCCATCTATGAATTAATGAGCCATTTGTAAAGACAATAGGACCCCTTTCCCCATCAATGAATTAATCAATAAGTATGGGCCATTTGTAAAGACAATAGGATCCCTTTCCGCATCTTTGAATTAATTAATAAGTATGGGCCATTTGTAAAGACAATAGGACCCCTTTCCCCATCAATGAATTAATGAGCCATTTGTAAAGAAAATAGGATCCCTTTCCCCATCTATGAATTATTGGGCCATTTGTAAAGACACTAGGATTCCTTTCCCCATCTATGAATTATTGGGCCATTTGTACAGACACTAGGATTCCTTTCCCCATCTAAGAATTAATGAGCCATTTGTACAGACACTAGGATTCCTTTCCCCATCTAAGAATTAATGAACCATTTGTAAAGACAATAGGATCCCTTTCTCCATCTAAGAATTAATGAACCATTTGTAAAGACACTAGGATTCCTTTCCCCATCTTAGAATTAATGAGCCATTTGTAAAGACACTAGGATTCCTTTCCCCATCTAAGAATTAATCAATAAGCAATGAGCCATTTGTAAAGACAATAGGATCTCTTTCCCCATCTATGAATTAATCAATAAGTATGGGCCATTTGTAAAGACAATAGGATCCCTTTCCCCATCTATGAATTAATCAATAAGTATGGGCCATTTGTAAAGACAATAGGATCTCTTTCCCCATTTATGAATTATTGGGCCATTTGTAAAGACAATAGGATCCCTTTCCCCATCTATGAATTAATGAACTGAGAAAAATGTTATTTGCTGCAAAAACATTCAATTTGAGGCCTTCAGAAATAAAAGAATTCACAGTACATTAGCTTTGAAAATAAATTGTTTGGATAACATTACAATTTGGGTGAAGCATATCAGCAGATATAATTTGGCACTTTAATTCTGGCTGCTAAAGAAAACTTATTTGCACACATTTGTTCCATCTATACAGCTTAGTGCACTACATTGTGGAAGCCTCCACCCACCACCCGATCCCCGCTGAAAGAAGTGTATATTTTGAATCTACTAATAATTTATATTTAGCTTCACAGCTACCCAAATACACCTCCGCCTCGATAACTTGTGCACAACAGGGAGGGACCTCTGAAAAATTATGAAAGGGATGAACATCAACGGTGAAAACAGGGAGAAGGGGGGAGGGGGCAGATTAAATGGTTGAATACTTGTTTTATAATCGTGTTTGGAATAATTGTCAATAAATAAATTTTCGAATGAAGTTGTTTGATTTTCTGTATAAATTACCATTATTTTCAATATAACCAATCTCAGAAAGAAACAACAACATCGAAACTCGATTTTTTAAAATTCTGTCAGTAAAATATTGATAATGTGATTTCATTGCAAGTAATCATACAAATTTTGCTCTGAGTGCCAATTCAGGAATTTTAAGTTCTTGCTTCTTTATAATGAACCCTATCTGTGAAACTAGTGTTTCCTGCACTGAGTATACTTTTCACGTGGTTCCCTTTATAATCTAGATTGCATTTGCAAATGAGTCAGATAAACCAGTGATTAATGTTAGATACTTTAATTATGTTCTTACATAATATTTAAAACAGTGTTCAATTGTTCAGTTGAAATGAGTTGACTTGACACATGATAATGACTGCCAGTTCTTACACAGGTAGGATTTGCATGCCTTTTATCTTTTTTATTCTACCTCATTTACTTGCTTTGATACAAAAATGTAATTAATGCAATAATACACAGCAGGTCTACTTTTAATTGGTTGTAACAAGCAGCATACAAAGATCAAAACATAGTCATCAGTTAATTAGGTTCTCACTGAAATGCTCGTGGGCATCCCTGTGATGGTCAATTGACACTTTTCATGTTTGAATACAAGAGGGTATATTGCATTTATAATGATTACACTGAAACTGAATTAAAATATAAAAATGAAACATGAATTTAACTTGACAAAACTTATTTAATTGGTATTTATTTCTTAAAGTGTTGCCGGTAGACGTCACTAACATTTTAATTGACTGATATTTCATTGTATATAGTTATTTATAGTGTATTAAGAATTTTTTTTTTAAAAGAAAATTTAACAAAATGTATGATTTTTTATACAAAATTGCGAATTTCATGATGTTGATTCAATTTTCCAGGCACGTACTGATTCAATTTTCCAGGCACTAACTGATTCAAATTTCCAGGCACTGACTGATTCAAATTTCCAGGCACATACTGATTCAAATTTCCAGGCATGTACTGATTCAAATTTCCAGGCAACCTGGAGAGTGCCACTCATCAAGCATAGAGCATATATCAATGCGTTAGTCATGTGATACCAACAAAAATAATGTTGACACGTGCTCTATGCTTGATGAGTCTGACTTTCTCCAGTTTGCTGTGACAGTGACAGGTTTCTGGTCATTGTTCTCGGAATAAATATGTTGAAAATTATGTGTCCTTTTGTTTTTTCTACAAACATTATGTGACTTTCATTTAATATTTTAGAACTTTTTCTACAACAACATTGGAAAGAGGTTTATGGTTGACATCATGTGAGTATTGGACCTCTGATGTATCATCTCGTCTGTCAGCAGATTAAAGACATAACGAATATTATACTTGCAATTTCTGAGAAAATAATCAACTTTTCGATAGGCAATTAGCTCTGAACCAAATTAAATGTCAAAATATCTCAAATGGGGTGGGAAGGGTCAGAAGAAACTCTGACTAGCAGTCCCGGTCGTGTCAGGTCAACTCATTTCAATTGATCAGTTGAACACTGTTATAAATATAACTATGTAAGTAAGATAATTAAACTGCCTTAAATGAGCCCACTCATTCACAAATGTGATCAAAGATAGCAAGGCAACCAAGTGAATTGAGAACTTGGGGAATTAAAAACTTTGTTTCACAGATATGGTTCATTACGGAGAAGCGAGTTCTAGAGTTTGTAGTGAGAACTTAAAATTCCTGAATTGGCATTCAGAGATTTCCTCAAGGATGAGACGAAGTTTCATTATTACTTGCAATGAAATCACGACATCAGTATTTAACTAATAGAAAAATAAAAATAATCGTGTTTTGACATGACGATTGTTTCATGAAATGTTGCTAGTTTTTGAAAAAAAGGAATCTTGTTTTATTGTGAATCAATAACAACAAAAATCAGTGATGTAATGCACAATGTTTTTGCGTACACATGATGGCTGTTGAAACCAATTGGAGTAATGTTGTTAACAATCTTTCAGAGGTTGGGTATCTTGAAAATAAAGGTAATTTATATAAAAAAGGCAAACTGCTTCATTAGAAAAAACTTTTTATTGGCAATTATTCCCAAAGCGAATATAAAACAAGTATTCAGCATTAAACAGCCCTGTTATTACCCTGGTTTTACTCAGTTGCCAGCAGGGATGGCATCCCCTTATTAAATTTTTTGGAGGTCACACGGTAACTTGCACCCTCGCTTATAGCGTGGTCTATGTTTTTGGGCCACATTGTGTGCGAGTTATCAAGGGAGAGGCATATAGAGATGGGACATAGCTTGGAGGATACAATACAATGATTTGACAAAGTACAAAATGCAACTGGAAAATTAGTAATAATAGTAACTTTAGTCAACATTGCCATTATTGTATATATCTTGATGTTTATACTTCGAGACAAATTTTTCACACTTTATTTAAAAATTTGGAAGATGGGCTCAACATAAATACAGTAAAAGAGGTTTTAGAATTTGACTTTAAAAGTGGGTAAGGTAATTTAAGTGAGCCCTTGAAAAGATTATAACAATCCCTTGAAAAGTCTTGCTCCTGAGATTTTTGTATAATTTATGGGTTTGCTGATTCATAAAACTTTGTATTCACCTCAACAAATGTTTAAACATTTTTTTTTTATTGATGTGTAATATTATTTAGTTTTAAGAAAGTTGCAATTAGATAAGAATTGAAAAAATACCAATTTTAGTTAGATGAAGCCAGGAATATGACATCGTGATGTCATGTACTTCAGTTATGTCACAAACATATGCTATGTTAAGTTATTGCATATTACATGAGGTCATACCATTCAAGGAAAGATAATCTTTTTCAGAAATTATGTAATAAGGTTCATTATTGGTTTTAACTTTCTTTGAACAAATTATTTTCATCACTGTTTCACCTTTTAAATCTGTAGATAGCCTTCCCAGTGAGGCCATTGCTATGACAATGATCAAGCTTAGCAAGCTGAAACTGAGGAGGAATCAGCTCACAGAAAAGGAGCCATTTTACATTCCCAAGTTTATACTCCACCTGCAAGGGTAGGTTAATAAAGATGGATGTATGGCTTAGCTTCAAAATAATGACAAAGTAAATTCATAATCACTTAAAAACCAACTTTATAGTCATGTAAGACCCATTTGCATGAAACCGGCCTTGTAAACCAAAATTGATGCAGGAAACTTTGTCATGTGACCTTTGACCTTGGCATCATTTTGTACTACTTGGATATTACAGAAGATATATAAGCTATTTATTTTCTTACATTGAATGATTAGAATGGTAAAAATAATGATTGTAATATTCAAAGGGCTTTTCCAGTCAGTCATAATTACATGTAATATATTTTAATAGCAAAGGTTTGATGGCTATGGAATGAGATTCTTACCAAAGCCAAAGCGACTCATTGGTAAGCACGAAAGGCTCCAGATCAGAAGGATGTGGGTTTGAGTCCTGTCCAGACAAGGCCAGGTCCAGTTTCACTAATCCTCTCAAATTTTCATCCGCAATTTGAGCCTTTTGACTATTTGCTTGCAATTGTGAATTTTTCCTTGAAAAATCAGCAGAGAGAAAGGATTAAATTCCTGTCAAAAGTTTGAACTCTTCTGAAAAGAACATTATTTAATGAAGTCTTCAAATGTAAGGAATTCCTCAGTTCTTTTTGACAGGAATAGAAAGACTACTCAGTGTACAATTTTAAAACTAGATGTACACGTAGTCACAGATATGCATATTTCTCACTTCAGGCATGTTCTTTTGAACATGCTTTTTTATATCCGCCATAGGGCATTATGTTATGATGTTGGCTGTCCATTTCATCTGTCTGTTACCAATTTAATTTCCACAGAATAACTCATCTTGTCCACCATCTACAGTGAATAAACTTTATGGATGGCTTGCACTTGGGGTAAGAAAAAACTCCACTGATCTCGAGATCAAAAGCTTAAAGGACAAGGTCACAGCGACTCAAAGAAAAAAATGGTTTCTGCTCAATAACTAATGTTCTCCACCATCTACACTTACCAAACTTTGTGGATGGCTTGCACTTGGGGTAAGAAAGAACCCTATCGATTTTGAGCTGAAAAGGTCAACAGTCAAGGTCAGTGTGACTGAAAGAAAAAGATAAATGGTTTCCACACAATAAATGGAGTTCTCCATCATCTGTGGCTTCCAAACTTTGTGGATGACTTTCATTTTGAGTTAGGAAGAACTGGTTTCCGCACAATAACATTAGTTCAACATTGCACAACTGAACCAAACTTTATGGATGGCTTGCACTTGAGATAAGGAAGAACCCTATTGATTTTGGGGTCAAAGGTCATAGGTTCAGGTCACTGTGACTGGAAGAAGAAAAATGGTTTGCACATAATAACATTAGTTTTACATCACAGACCTGGACCAAACTTTGTGGATGGTTTGCACTTAGGGTATGAAAGAAACCTATCAATTTTGGGTTCCAAATGTCAAAGGTCAAGGTCACTGTGACTGAAATAAGAAGAATGGTTTCTGTACAATAGTTTCAGTTGTCTACATAAAGGACTGTTAAAACCAGGGCAGAGGTATAATGTGCTGTTCACTGTACTCTTGCTATTATAATGCAAACAACATATATTCTTCCTCACTCATGCCTTTGGAGCAATGCAAGATCAGAGTGTTTCCTGCACAGCTGTGAATGACCAGCAGTAACATTGCATTGGGTTGTTTAAATACTAAATAAACAAGCTGAACTCTCAAAATTCCCATTTTTTTCAACAATTTGTTAAGAAATTTCCCAAAGATTATGCCAGAAAAAAAAAGTACAACCATACTGTGCATCTACACCAACCACATACACCCCTCCCTTGATAATTCGCGCACAGTGGGGTCAAAACACACAGACTGAAGTATAAGCAAGGGTACGAATTACCGAGGGACCTCTGAAAAATTAAGGGGATGCCATACTGGTTGGATATCTACAGGCTATTTCATGGTTGAATATTCATTTTATAATCATGTGAAGAACAATTGTCAATAAATAGCTTTTTCTAATGAAGCTGTTCACTTTTCTGTATAAGTTACCTTTATTTTCAAGATAACCAACCTCTGAAAAATCATTAAAAACATTACTTTTAGCAGTTTCAATACAATCACATGTGTACCTGCGAGAACATTGTGTATTACGTCACTGCTCTTTGCATGTGAATGCGAATATATTCGAGTGTTATTGTTGATTACCAATAAAGCAAAATTAATTTTTTGAAAAACTAGGGAAATTTATTTAGTGAATCAACAACTGTCAACATCAAAACTTGATTTTTTAAAATTGTTCTAACAGAACAATAAAACAATTGATGCCGTGATTTCATTGCAAGTAATAGTGAAATTTCTGCTCATCCTTGAGCAGACCTCTGAATGCCAATTTGAGAATTTTAAGTTCACTACAAACTTTGGAACTCGCTTCTCCATAATGAACCATATCTGTGAAACAAAGCTCTCATGCACCCAGTACTCCTTTCACTTGCTTCCAATTTCTATCCTTGATCACATTTGTGAATGAGTTGGATAAACCACTGCTTAATATTAGATACTTTAATTATGTTACTTACATAGTAATATTTATAACAGGGTTCAATTGGTCAATTGAAATGAGCTGACCTGACACATGACCATGACCACTAGCTTTTATGTGGGTAGGATTTGCATGTCTTTTAACTTTTTTGCTTATTCCACCTCCTCTATTTGATTTGATACAAGAGATGTAATTAATGTGATAATACAAAGCAGGTCTACTATTAATTGATTGTAACAATACAAGAAACACTTCCACAAGTCGGAAATCAAAACACAATCGGTACTTAATTAGGTACTTACAGAAACACTTGCAGACATAGCTGTGACAGTAGATTGGCACTTTTCATGTTTGAATGCAAGAGGGCATATCATATTTATGATGATTACACTGAAACTGAATTATAAGATAGAACTAAAACAGAAATTTCACTTTATAAAACTTATTTAACTGGTATTTTTTTCTTAAAGTGTTGCCACCAGTAGGCATTACTGACATTTTCATGTATCAACATTTTTTCAAATATTGATATTTACAGTGTACTGAGATTTATTTGTAAAGAAAATTTAAAAAAATATATGACTTCTTTTTAAAGGTTGCGATTGTCATGATGTTGATTCAAATTTCCTGGCACTAACCATTGTTTTTGATGATAAAATGAGAAATATATGAAGGTTTCATTTACCAATTTTGATCAAGATTTCTTCACATTTTTCATAAAATAGGGACCAATTCAGTTGGTATTTTATAGACAAAATATGGGATCCACGCTTGACCTGAATTCTGAAAATATGGGATCCACGCTTGACCCTGCATTATAAGTGGATTTGTGAGTTATCAAGAAATGTCCCACTAATAGACCAGACGAAAAAAAAAAATTAAGACCTTAATGTACATCTACATCAACCATGTATCTAAGCTATCGAGTTTTATTAAAATCCTTCAACCACGTATCTAAGCTATAGAGTTTTATTAAAATCCTTCAACCACATATCTAAACTATCGAGTTTTATTAAAATCCTTCAACCACGTATCTAAACTATCGAGTTTTATTAAAATCCTTCAACCACGTATCTAAGCTATAGAGTTTTATTAAAATCCTTCAACCATATATCTAAACTATCGAGTTTTATTAAAATCCTTCAACCACGTATCTAAACTATCGAGTTTTATTAAAATCCTTCAACCACGTATCTAAACTATCGAGTTTTATTAAAATCCTTCAACCACATATCTAAACTATCGAGTTTTATTAAAATCCTTCAACCACATATCTAAACTATCGAGTTTTATTAAAATCCTTCAACCACATATCTAAACTATCGAGTTTTATTAAAATTCTTCAACCACATATCTCCTATAGTGTTTTATTAAAATCCTTCAACCACATATCTAAACTATAGTATTTTATTAAAATCCTTCAAACACATATCTAAACTATCGAGTTTTATTAAAATCCTTCAACCACATATCTAAACTATCGAGTTTTATTAAAATCCTTCAACCACATATCTAAGCTATAGAGTTTTATTAAAATCCTTCAACCACATATCTAAACTATCGAGTTTTATTAAAATCCTTCAACCACATATCTAAACTATCGAGTTTTATTAAAATCCTTCAACCACGTATCTAAACTATCGAGTTTTATTAAAATCCTTCAACCACATATCTAAGCTATAGAGTTTTATTAAAATTCTTCAACCACATATCTCCTATAGTGTTTTATTAAAATCCTTCAACCACATATCTAAACTATAGTATTTTATTAAAATCCTTCAACCACATATCTAAACTATAGTGTTTTATTAAATTCCTTCAACCACATATCTAAACTATAGTGTTTTATTAAAATCCTTCAACCACATATCTCCTATAGTGTTTTATTAAAATCCTTCAACCACATATCTCCTATAGTGTTTTATTAAAATCCTTCAACCACATATCTAAACTATCGAGTTTTATTAAAATCCTTCAACCACATATCTAAACTATAGTGTTTTATTAAATTCCTTCAACCACATATCTAAACTATAGTGTTTTATTAAAATCCTTCAACCACATATCTCCTATAGTGTTTTATTAAAATCCTTCAACCACATATCTCCTATAGTGTTTATTAAAATCCTTCAACCACGTATCTAAACTATAGTGTTTTATTAAAATCCTTCAACCACATATCTAAACTATAGTGTTTTATTAAAATCCTTCAACCACATATCTCCTATAGTGTTTTATTAAAATCCTTCAACCACGTATCTAAACTATCGAGTTTTATTAAAATCCTTCAACCACATATCTAAACTATCGAGTTTTATTAAAATCCTTCAACCACGTATCTAAACTATCGAGTTTTATTAAAATCCTTCAACCACGTATCTAAACTATCGAGTTTTATTAAAATCCTTCAACCACATATCTAAACTATCGAGTTTTATTAAAATCCTTCAACCACATATCTAAACTATCGAGTTTTATTAAAATCCTTCAACCACATATCTAAACTATCGAGTTTTATTAAAATTCTTCAACCACATATCTCCTATAGTGTTTTATTAAAATCCTTCAACCACATATCTAAACTATAGTATTTTATTAAAATCCTTCAAACACATATCTAAACTATCGAGTTTTATTAAAATCCTTCAACCACATATCTAAACTATCGAGTTTTATTAAAATCCTTCAACCACATATCTAAGCTATAGAGTTTTATTAAAATCCTTCAACCACATATCTAAACTATCGAGTTTTATTAAAATCCTTCAACCACATATCTAAACTATCGAGTTTTATTAAAATCCTTCAACCACGTATCTAAACTATCGAGTTTTATTAAAATCCTTCAACCACATATCTAAGCTATAGAGTTTTATTAAAATTCTTCAACCACATATCTCCTATAGTGTTTTATTAAAATCCTTCAACCACATATCTAAACTATAGTATTTTATTAAAATCCTTCAACCACATATCTAAACTATAGTGTTTTATTAAATTCCTTCAACCACATATCTAAACTATAGTGTTTTATTAAAATCCTTCAACCACATATCTCCTATAGTGTTTTATTAAAATCCTTCAACCACATATCTCCTATAGTGTTTTATTAAAATCCTTCAACCACATATCTAAACTATCGAGTTTTATTAAAATCCTTCAACCACATATCTAAACTATAGTGTTTTATTAAATTCCTTCAACCACATATCTAAACTATAGTGTTTTATTAAAATCCTTCAACCACATATCTCCTATAGTGTTTTATTAAAATCCTTCAACCACATATCTCCTATAGTGTTTATTAAAATCCTTCAACCACGTATCTAAACTATAGTGTTTTATTAAAATCCTTCAACCACATATCTAAACTATAGTGTTTTATTAAAATCCTTCAACCACATATCTAAACTATCGAGTTTTATTAAAATCCTTCAACCACATATCTCCTATAGTGTTTTATTAAAATCCTTCAACCACATATCTAGCCTATAGTGTTTTATTAAAATCCTTCAACCACATATCTCCTATAGTGTTTTATTAAAATCCTTCAACCACATATCTAAACTATAGTGTTTTATTAAAATCCTTCAACCACATATCTCCTATAGTGTTTTATTAAAATCCTTCAACCACATATCTCCTATAGTGTTTTATTAAAATCCTTCAACCACATATCTAGCCTATAGTGTTTTATTAAAATCCTTCAGCCACATATCTAAACTATAGTGTTTTATTAAAATCCTTCAATCACATATCACCTATAGTGTTTTATTAAAATCCTTCAACCACATATCTCCTATAGTGTTTTATTAAAATCCTTCAACCACATATCTCCTATAGTGTTTTATTAAAATCCTTCAACCACATATCTAAACTATAGTGTTTTATTAAAATCCTTCAACCACATATCTCCTATAGTGTTTTATTAAAATCCTTCAACCACATATCTAGGCTATAGTGTTTTATTAAAATCCTTCAACCACATATCTCCTATAGTGTTTTATTTTAAATCCTTCAACCACATATCTAAACTATAGTATTTTATTAAAATCCTTCAACCACATATCTAAACTATAGTGTTTTATTAAATTCCTTCAACCACATATCTAAACTATAGTGTTTTATTAAAATCCTTCAACCACATATCTCCTATAGTGTTTTATTAAAATCCTTCAACCACATATCTCCTATAGTGTTTTATTAAAATCCTTCAACCACATATCTAAACTATCGAGTTTTATTAAAATCCTTCAACCACATATCTAAACTATAGTGTTTTATTAAATTCCTTCAACCACATATCTAAACTATAGTGTTTTATTAAAATCCTTCAACCACATATCTCCTATAGTGTTTTATTAAAATCCTTCAACCACATATCTCCTATAGTGTTTATTAAAATCCTTCAACCACGTATCTAAACTATAGTGTTTTATTAAAATCCTTCAACCACATATCTAAACTATAGTGTTTTATTAAAATCCTTCAACCACATATCTAAACTATCGAGTTTTATTAAAATCCTTCAACCACATATCTCCTATAGTGTTTTATTAAAATCCTTCAACCACATATCTAGCCTATAGTGTTTTATTAAAATCCTTCAACCACATATCTCCTATAGTGTTTTATTAAAATCCTTCAACCACATATCTAAACTATAGTGTTTTATTAAAATCCTTCAACCACATATCTCCTATAGTGTTTTATTAAAATCCTTCAACCACATATCTCCTATAGTGTTTTATTAAAATCCTTCAACCACATATCTAGCCTATAGTGTTTTATTAAAATCCTTCAGCCACATATCTAAACTATAGTGTTTTATTAAAATCCTTCAATCACATATCACCTATAGTGTTTTATTAAAATCCTTCAACCACATATCTCCTATAGTGTTTTATTAAAATCCTTCAACCACATATCTCCTATAGTGTTTTATTAAAATCCTTCAACCACATATCTCCTATAGTGTTTTATTAAAATCCTTCAACCACATATCTCCTATAGTGTTTTATTAAAATCCTTCAACCACATATCTAGGCTATAGTGTTTTATTAAAATCCTTCAACCACATATCTCCTATAGTGTTTTATTAAAATCCTTCAACCACATATCTCCTATAGTGTTTTATTAAAATCCTTCAACCACATATCTCCTATAGTGTTTTATTAAAATCCTTCAACCACATATCTAGCCTATAGTGTTTTATTAAAATCCTTCAGCCACATATCTAAACTATAGTGTTTTATTAAAATCCTTCAATCACATATCACCTATAGTGTTTTATTAAAATCCTTCAACCACATATCTCCTATAGTGTTTTATTAAAATCCTTCAACCACATATCTCCTATAGTGTTTTATTAAAATCCTTCAACCACATATCTAAACTATCGAGTTTTATTAAAATCCTTCAACCACGTATCTAAACTATCGAGTTTTATTAAAATCCTTCAACCACGTATCTAAACTATCGAGTTTTATTAAAATCCTTCAACCACATATCTAAACTATCGAGTTTTATTAAAATCCTTCAACCACGTATCTAAACTATCGAGTTTTATTAAAATCCTTCAACCACATATCTAAACTATCGAGTTTTATTAAAATCCTTCAACCACATATCTAAACTATCGAGTTTTATTAAAATCATTCAACCATATATCTAAACTATCAAGTTTTATTAAAATCCTTCAACCATATATCTAAACTATCGAGTTTTATTAAAATCCTTCAACCATATATCTAAACTATCGAGTTTTATTAAAATCCTTCAACCGTATATCTAAACTATCGAGTTTTATTAAAATCCTTCAACCACGTATCTAAACTATCGAGTTTTATTAAAATCCTTCAACCACATATCTAAGCTATAGAGTTTTATTAAAATTCTTCAACCACATATCTCCTATAGTGTTTTATTAAAATCCTTCAACCACATATCTAAACTATAGTATTTTATTAAAATCCTTCAACCACATATCTAAACTATAGTGTTTTATTAAAATCCTTCAACCACATATCTAAACTATAGTGTTTTATTAAAATCCTTCAACCACATATCTCCTATAGTGTTTTATTAAAATCCTTCAACCACATATCTCCTATAGTGTTTATTAAAATCCTTCAACCACGTATCTAAACTATAGTGTTTTATTAAAATCCTTCAACCACATATCTAAACTATAGTATTTTATTAAAATCCTTCAACCACATATCTAAACTATCGAGTTTTATTAAAATCCTTCAACCACATATCTAAACTATCGAGTTTTATTAAAATCCTTCAACCACATATCTAAGCTATAGAGTTTTATTAAAATCCTTCAACCACATATCTAAACTATCGAGTTTTATTAAAATCCTTCAACCACGTATCTAAACTATCGAGTTTTATTAAAATCCTTCAACCACGTATCTAAACTATCGAGTTTTATTAAAATCCTTCAACCACATATCTAAACTATCGAGTTTTATTAAAATCCTTCAACCACATATCTAAACTATCGAGTTTTATTAAAATCCTTCAACCACATATCTAAACTATCGAGTTTTATTAAAATCCTTCAACCACATATCTAAACTATCGAGTTTTATTAAAATCCTTCAACCATATATCTAAACTATCGAGTTTTATTAAAATCCTTCAACCATATATCTAAACTATCGAGTTTTATTAAAATCCTTCAACCATATATCTAAACTATCGAGTTTTATTAAAATCCTTCAACCACATATCTAAACTATCGAGTTTTATTAAAATCCTTCAACCATATATCAAAACTATCGAGTTTTATTAAAATCCTTCAACCACATATCTAAACTATCGAGTTTTATTAAAATCCTTCAACCACATATCTAAGCTATAGAGTTTTATTAAAATTCTTCAACCACATATCTCCTATAGTGTTTTATTAAAATCCTTCAACCACATATCTAAACTATAGTATTTTATTAAAATCCTTCAACCACATATCTAAACTATCGAGTTTTATTAAAATCCTTCAACCACGTATCTAAACTATCGAGTTTTATTAAAATCCTTCAACCACATATCTAAGCTATAGAGTTTTATTAAAATTCTTCAACCACATATCTCCTATAGTGTTTTATTAAAATCCTTCAACCACATATCTAAACTATAGTATTTTATTAAAATCCTTCAACCACATATCTAAACTATAGTGTTTTATTAAATTCCTTCAACCACATATCTAAACTATAGTGTTTTATTAAAATCCTTCAACCACATATCTCCTATAGTGTTTTATTAAAATCCTTCAACCACATATCTCCTATAGTGTTTATTAAAATCCTTCAACCACGTATCTAAACTATAGTGTTTTATTAAAATCCTTCAACCACATATCTAAACTATAGTGTTTTATTAAAATCCTTCAACCACATATCTAAACTATCGAGTTTTATTAAAATCCTTCAACCACATATCTCCTATAGTGTTTTATTAAAATCCTTCAACCACATATCTAGCCTATAGTGTTTTATTAAAATCCTTCAACCACATATCTCCTATAGTGTTTTATTAAAATCCTTCAACCACATATCTAAACTATAGTGTTTTATTAAAATCCTTCAACCACATATCTCCTATAGTGTTTTATTAAAATCCTTCAACCACATATCTCCTATAGTGTTTTATTAAAATCCTTCAACCACATATCTAGCCTATAGTGTTTTATTAAAATCCTTCAGCCACATATCTAAACTATAGTGTTTTATTAAAATCCTTCAATCACATATCACCTATAGTGTTTTATTAAAATCCTTCAACCACATATCTCCTATAGTGTTTTATTAAAATCCTTCAACCACATATCTCCTATAGTGTTTTATTAAAATCCTTCAACCACATATCTCCTATAGTGTTTTATTAAAATCCTTCAACCACATATCTCCTATAGTGTTTTATTAAAATCCTTCAACCACATATCTAGCCTATAGTGTTTTATTAAAATCCTTCAGCCACATATCTAAACTATAGTGTTTTATTAAAATCCTTCAACCACATATCTCCTATAATGTTTTATTAAAATCCTTCAATCACATATCACCTATAGTGTTTTATTAAAATCCTTCAACCACATATCTCCTATAGTGTTTTATTAAAATCCTTCAAACACATATCTAAACTATAGTGTTTTATTAAAATCCTTCAACCACATATCTCCTATAGTGTTTTGTTAAAATCCTTCAACCACACATCTAAACTATAGTGTTTTATTAAAATCCTTCAACCACATATCTCCTATAGTGTTTTATTAAAATCCTTCAACCACATATCTAAACTATAGTGTTTTATTAAAATCCTTCAACCACATATCTAAACTAAAGTGTTTTATTAAAATCCTTCAACCACATATCTAGCCTATAGTGTTTTATTAAAATCCTTCAACCACATATCTAAACTATAGTGTTTTATTAAAATCCTTCAACCACATATCTCCTATAGTGTTTTATTAAAATCCTTCAAACACATATCTAAACTATAGTGTTTTATTAAAATCCTTCAACCACATGTCTCCTATAGTGTTTTGTTAAAATCCTTCAACCACACATCTAAACTATAGTGTTTTATTAAAATCCTTCAACCACATATCTAAACTATAGTGTTTTATTAAAATCCTTCAACCACATATCTAAACTATAGTGTTTTATTAAAATCCTTCAACCACATATCTAAACTAAAGTGTTTTATTAAAATCCTTCAACCACATATCTAGCCTATAGTGTTTTATTAAAATCCTTCAACCACATATCTAAACTATAGTGTTTTATTAAAATCCTTCAGCCACATATCTCCTATAGTATTTTATTAAAATCCTTCAGCCACATATCTCCTATAGTGTTTTATTAAAATCCTTCAACCACATATCTCCTATAGTGTTTTATTAAAATCCTTCAACCACATATCTCCTATAGTGTTTTATTAAAATCCTTCAACCACATATCTCCTATAGTGTTTTATTAAATTCCTTCAGCCACATATCTAAACTATAGTGTTTTATTAAAACCCTTCAACCACATATCTCCTATAGTGTTTTATTAAAATCCTTCAACCACGTATCTAAACTATCGAGTTTTATTAAAATCCTTCAACCACATATCTAAACTATCGAGTTTTATTAAAATCCTTCAACCACATATCTAAACTATCGAGTTTTATTAAAATCCTTCAACCACATATCTAAACTATCGAGTTTTATTAAAATCCTTCAACCACATATCTAGCCTATAGTGTTTTATTAAAATCCTTCAATCACATATCTCCTATAGTGTTTTATTAAAATCCTTCAACCACATATCTCCTAGTGTTTTATTAAAATCCTTCAACCACATATCTCCTATAGTGTTTTATTAAAATCCTTCAACCACATATCTAAACTATAGTGTTTTATTAAAATCCTTCAACCACATATCTAAACTATAGTGTTTTATTAAAATCCTTCAACCACATATCTCTTATAGTGTTTTTTTAAAATCCTTTAACCACATATCTAAACTATAGTGTTTTATTAAAATCCTTCAACCACATATCTAAACTATAGTGTTTTATTAAAATCCTTCAACCACATATCTTCTATAGTGTTTTATTAAAATCCTTCAACCACATATCTCCTATAGTGTTTTATTAAAATCCTTCAACCACATATCTCCTATAGTGTTTTATTAAAATCCTTCAGCCACATATCTCCTATAGTGTTTTATTAAAATCCTTCAACCACATATCTAGCCTTTAATTTTATTAAAATCCTTCAAGCACTTTAAGAGGAGAATTAAAGACAAACTGAATTCTCAAAATACCTCTTATTTGAAAATTGTTCAAGAAATTTCCCCAAAAATGGGCCAGAGGAAAAATGTAAAGCCTTATTGTGCAGCCACACCAAGCACATATCAAGCTGACAAAGTTTCAATAAAATACTCTAGTCTTAGCAGCATGGGAGGAGAAGTGATGACGAACAAACTCAGTTCCTGAAATACCAATTGGTATGTGGATACACCTGGATGAATACAGCTGGATGAAAGTAACTCAACCATGCCAAAACTAGGTTGATTTGACCCACTTTTCATGCTTGAGTCACCTTTGTATTTTCATCTTTTTATTAGTTACACCCTCAATATCTTGGACCCTATTTCACCTACACTTGGGAAAACTGGTATGTTGATACATCTTGATGAAAGTAACTCAGTGATATCAAAACTAGGTAATTTTGATGTAAGTTTAACATGTAAGTGACTTTTGTATTTTCAGTTTTTCATTCATTACCCCTCCCAACCCCCCCAACCCCAATATCTTGGACCCTATTTCACGTGCATTCATCAAAATTGGTATGTTGATGCATCTAGATGAAAGTAACTCGAGCATACCAAAACTAAGTCACTGTGTCCCAATTTTCTCACCTCAGTGACTTTTGTGTTTTCTGCAATCCATTCATTACACTATTGATATCTTGGACCGTATATCACCAGCAGACAAGAAAATTGGTAAGTGATTGCATATTAAAGAAAGTAGCTCAGTCATACTAAAACTTGATCAGTTAGCCTAATTTTCATATATTTTGCTGGCCTTAGTTTTCAGAAAATTATGAGAATGCAGGGCTTAGTTTGTCCTTAGTTTTCAAAACAACTTTGAGAATGCAGGGCGTGATCTGGCCTCAGTTTGAGAATGCAGAGTCTAGTCTAGCCTTAGTTTTCAGAGTACATTGAAAATGCAAGGTCTAGTCTGGCCTTAGTTTCAGAAAACTTTGCGAATGCAGGGTCTAGTCTAGCCTTTGTTTTCATAAAACTTTGAAAATATGGGGCCTAGTCTGGCCTTAGTTTTCAAGATCTGTATCTAGGAACATCCACTGAATGATAATTGCATCTATTCTGTCACTTTATCTCCTCTACTTAAAGATTGATGTCCTTGGATCTCAGTGACAACAATTTGATGAGTCTGCCATCAGTATCTATGTGGAAATCCACACTCATGCGGGAGCTGCTTGTCTCAAATAACAATATTAGCAAGGTACAGTTGAAAGTGAAGTTGAAAAAGTACAGTAAACTTAAGTTGAAAAAGTACAGTAAACTTAAGTTGAAAAATTATAGTAAACTTAAGTTGAAAAAGTACAGTAAACTTGAGTTGAAAAAGTATGGTAAACTTAAGTTGAAAAAGTACAGTAAACTTAAGTGGAAAAAGTACAGTAAACTTAAGTTGAAAAGGTACAGTAAACTTAAGTTGAAAAAGTACAGTAAACTTAAGTGGAAAAAGTACACTAAACTTGAGTTGAAAAAGTATGGTAAACTTAAGTTGAAAAAGTACAGTAAAGTGAAATTGAAAAAGTACAGTAAACTTAAGTTGAAAAAGTACAGTAAACTTTACTTGAAAAAGTACAGTAAAGTGAAATTGAAAAAGTACAGTAAACTTAAGTTTTTCAAAAAATAATATTGGCATAGTATAAATATAAATTTTAATAAGTGTTCAATAACTTTTCATCTCTGGAAGCAAATGTAGATTTTAAAAATAAAAAAAAAAGATTGAAACTTTTTATTAAATTGCAAGAATTTAGTGTGACTAAAACATATCTGATATCTACAAATATTTGTTAACCATTTCCTATTGTTTTGTTACTTTCTTGGAATTGTTGTGAAATTTAACAAATTTATGAAATAATATCCAACCCTCAAAATGATCAAAATACTGTATATACTCATGTATAATCCGGGTTCAGATGCAAACAACATAGACCCTGATCTGCCGTCGCATAATGCGATGGCAGATCTGGGTCTATGCAGTTGGTATTGGATTATTTGCGAGTATATACAGTAATAGTCAAAAATGCTAAGTAATGAACCAAAATGTATTCAGTATAATTATTTTGAAGGCATAGGTTATATGTTTTTTTTTATAAATTTACCTTTATAAAAGATTTCTTGTTTTTGATGCATCTTTCTTTCACTATAATTGTGTCAGACACTTTTCATTTACAGTTTAACCTTGAAGGTGTAAAAGCATGGACCAAGCTAGAAAAACTTAATCTGTCATGGAACAATCTATCAGAGGTGATAAGATTTTTGTTTTTCCTAGTTTAATTTTGATAGCTATTCATTCTAGTACAAACTGTCACTTTTTCTCCTACATGTCAATCTTGTGCCCACATATTTTATTTCTTGCTCAGCTTCTAAAAGAGAATTTGTCTTTATAGACAGGTGGTCTGTACACACAGGTAAGAGCCATGTAAGCAGATTTAATAGATAGATAGATGGATATATAAATAGTTTTTTGTTTTTTGTTGGTTTTAACGGCACTTTTAACATGTTATTGGCTGAGGAAATGGGAGCTAAGTGTCTTTCCCAAGGACACACAGAAGCAGCCAACCCAGGCTGTCCAGATAGATAGATATAACATTAGGTTGAATGGATAGATGTATGATCCGGCAGAACAAAGAAAGAAAGAAAAAAACAAAAAAAAGTAATAAAGAAATAAAATAAGCGATAAAGTTGACATTAACCCCTAGTAATTACTAGTCACTAATCCTGGTACAAGGAATTTCCAGGGGGCTGATAGTAACACTTGCTGGTTACATTGAGCAGGTGGTCGCTATAGGCAGGCAAACTATATTGGAAATTTTGAGTGGATTGTAATATTATGGTCTCTTTGGGCAGGTGGTCACTATATGCAGGTGTTTGCTAGACCAGGTTTGACAGCAATGGATGATCTAAGGTTTTCTGATATTCTAAAGTAACACCATTATGCTTGTGAATAATCTGGAATCTGTACATAGCAATTATTGTATATGATGAAGGTTTTAAGGTAGTCCCTTGTGTAAAATCTGTACATAGTAATTATTGTATATGATGAAGGTTTTAAGGTAGTCCCTTGTGTTAAATCTGTACATAGTAATTATTGTATATGATGAAGGTTTCAAGGTAGTCCCCTTGTGTAAAATCTGTGCTTACTGCAGAGCTCCAAATTACATGATCATTCCATTATGACATCATTATGACATGATCATTACATTATGATGTCATCAATATGACATGATCATTACATTATGACATCATCAATATGACATGCTCATTACATTATGATATCAATGTGACATGGTCATTACATTATGACATCATCAATATGACATGATCATTACATTATGATATCATCAATATGACATGATCATTACATTATGACATCATAAATACGACATGCTCATTACATTATGATATCAATGTGACATGGTCATTACATTATGACATCATCAATATGACATGATCATTACATTATATCATCAATATGACATGATCATTACATTATGATGTCATGAATATGACATGGTCATAATATAATGTCATGAATATGACATGATCATTACATTATGATGTCATCAATATGACATGATCATTACATTAGGATGTCATGACTATGACATGATCACTACATTAGGATGTCATGAATATGCCATGATCATTACATTGTGATGTCATCAATATGACATGATCATTCCATTATGACATCATCGATATGACATGATCATTACATTATGACATCAATATGACATGATCATTACATTATGATGTCATCAATATGACATGATCATTACATTCGGACATCATCAATATGACATGATCATTACATTATGACATCATCAATATAACATGATCATTATTCGGACATCATCAATATGACCTGATCATTACATTATGATATCTTCAATATGACATGATCATTACATTATATCAGAAATATGACATGATCATTACATTTGTACATCATCAGTATGGCATGATCATTACATTATGATGTCATCAGTATGACCTGATCATTACATTATATCATCAATTAGACATGATCATTACATTATGACATCATCACTGTGACATGATCATTACATTATGATATCAATGTGGCATGATCATTACATTATGATGTCATCAATATGACTTGATCATTACATTATATCATCAATATGACATGATCATTACATTATGACATCATCAATATGACATGATCATTACACTATGACATCATCAATATGACATGATCTTTACATTATGACATCATCAGTATGGCATGATCATTACATTATGACATCAATATGACATGATCATTACATTATGACATCATCAGTATGACATGATCATTACATTATGATGTCATCAATATGATGTCACATTTTACCTAGGTGCATTGTGGATATAAAATTATATGGTTGTGATTTATGCCTGTTACTAAATAGTGAAAAAGAAACATTCTTGCACAATATTAACAATAACAACAATAATCCTTTGAAAGGAAATGCTCAAGTCAACAAGACCTTTGTGAAATCTTTAGTGATATGCAACCTGCCCAAAAATTGGAAATCTTTAGTGATATACAACCTGTCCAAAAATTGGAAATCTTTAGTGATATACAACCTGCCCAAAAATTGGAAATCTTTAGTGATATACAACCTCCCCAAAAATTGGAAATCTTTAGTGATATACAACCTGCCCAAAAATTGGAAATCTTTAGTGTATACAACCTCCCCAAAAATTGGAAATCTTTAGTGATATACAACCTGCCCAAAAATTGGAAATCTTTAGTGATATACAACCTGCTCAAAAATTGGCCATGCAAGCTTTCCATTACAGAACACCGATGTTATCTTGATAATTGTGTCATACTCATAAAATTCACTCACTGACATATCCTTTTCTTTGTGTATTTGATAAGAGGAGTCTGTGATCTTCAACCTTAGCAAATTGATGAATTTTAAAATACTCGTTCAGCTGTTATTTTATGCGCAATTAGTGACAGGGTATTTTTCCCCATACTTTTCTATGTAATGACACTTACTTGGGTATAGATATTCAGTTAGGAGTAGTGCAGAAAAATGGACACTAACTTATAAGTTTTTTGGTAATTTTGGATTGGAAGGATTCTTAGCAATGTAAAATTAAACGTTTTTAAAAATATTGACATACTTCAACATTTGACAAGTGACCAGCCTTAAATGCATAAACACTAGAATCTTGGGAAATAAATCCAGTATGCATTATATTTATTTCAGTTGCCTCGTGAAATAGGTCAGTTGACATACCTGAGTTCTCTTGATATCAGCCATAACAAGCAACTATCCACACTTCCTGATGAGTTGGGGAAATGCTGTAAGTTGTGGGAGGTGAGAAATAATGATTACATTTGTAACATTTGTGATACAATCTCATGATGTCAATATGTTGTATAGATTAAGAAATTATGATATACTTTTATGTATAAATCCATGTAACAGATATACTATAAAATATATGAAAGACTAATTGTTGCATAATTAGGCCTGTTCTAGCTCATTTTGAGACAATTGTGATTTTATACTATTACCTGATTTCAGATTTCATAGATTCACTATCACTTGAGTATAATTCTTTTACACATGCTTTTAGGACCATGTTATGCAAGCACCTGACAGATTTAATTAAAGTTTGATATGAAGCAATACCTCTATAGTCACAGATGTAAATTTCAAGCCATACTAAGTAGAACTGAACAAAAATGTACTCCTGGTATCAGCATTACAGGAACATTCACTTTTGAAAAGGTTTTTTTTCTTCTCCTTTTAAATATATTGATACAGGAATTTATTGATTATGTGATAAAAATGACCATAAAGTTTGCAAAGTTCCTTTACTGACTGGAATGCTCAAGAAATAAATTAAACCATTGGTCTTTGCCTTTATATAAAAAATCTTCCCGTCTATGTTTTTAACATAGAAGTTCACTAATGCATGTTATTTTTGTCAAGCCTATATTTATCTGAAGCCAAGATATGTATATGCATATATGCATGCATATATATATATATAAAATGTATCACTTCTCAGGCTGCATTTGTGTCTCAGCATTATCAAAATAAAGATTCTATGTAAAAGTTTTGTGTCGGGGGTTTCTCCGGGTGATATTCATTTTGGGTACATCATCACTCAGCTTGTGAGACATTACATCACTTGGAATCCTAATTTCTTTATTGTTGTATCTTTTTTATACCCCCACAATGTAATACAGGGGGATATAACTGTTGCTATATCCATCTGTCTGTCTGTTTATAAATGTTTTAATTTTCAGAGCATGACTCTAAAACCATTCAAGATATTTAAACAAAACTTGGTACAAATGTCAAGCAAGTTGCATAGAAGTACCTTTTCATACCTAGAATTTTCTGCATTCATTTATATATTTTTTATATTACTATAGAAACAAAGTGTAGCATAAATAGACAGTGATAGACAGTTGGGTACTATCATAAGTAGTATAAAAATTGGGAGTGCTGACCATAGGGTACTTTTAGTACAAGTTTTTACATCAGCCAGGGGGTGGTGGGTGGTGGGAGGTGTGGATAGATAACTCTTGTTTTCTTTCTTTATTAGCTACCAATGGAAGGATTATCTCTCAACCAAGAGCTGAGACAGGTGCTTGGAAAGAAGGGAAGGGTGAAGGATCTCATCATATACCTGCACAACAAGCTGAAAAATGTATGAATAATAATAATAATAATAATAATAATATGGTTATTAAGTAGCAGCAGGAAAAGTTTAGTTCATCTTGCAACATGGTTTTATTTAAGATTTTTCATTTTATTTCAAATGTTTCATGAATTTTAGTATTAATTAAAAGTATTTCCTTTCTTAAACTTTGCATACTCAGAAGTATATGAAAAATTATTTTTCAAAATTTTTAGCAGGAATATAATCTTTAATGAATATAGTTGAATATTGTAAATTCACTATTTTCTTGGGGTACTCATTTTTGTAGATTTTGTGATTGCAATAAACTGTGTATTTGAAGACCCAATGAACAATGATCTTTATGTGGAAACAAAAGGACACCTTCCACAAACCACAAATTTAAATACTGTCAAAATTGTCCATTTTCGCAAAACCACAAAAATTTATGTCCACGAATATAAATGAATTCACATTGTCTAAATCACCACAGCTGTCATTTTGAAATTTTTCTGCAACTGGTGCAGAATCCTAAGCCTTCAATTCTGCAAATTTAGCATTTATTAACAATAATAATAAGAGTAATGTAGCCAGTGGTGTACTGGCCATTGGGCATACCGGGACAAATCCCAGTGGGCCGTCAAAAAAATCCGTTTTTACCGGTGTTTGACTGGTGTGAGCAAAACCCCTGGCCTGTTCCGGCAGATAAGTCCAGGGCTGAGTTGCTTACCCAGTACACCCCTGAATGTAGCGTATTTCAACTAATCAAATTGTGAAAATTTTATGATCTTTAAACTGGTGAACTCGAAATTCTACCAGTTCTTGCTGGACATTTTTTCCACAGAAATAATGTCATACATGTGACAGAACCAGGATTTCAAACCAGTAGATTTACAAATTTTGATTAGTAGATTGGCTTCTAAAAAGGTAGATTTTTTATCGGCATAAATTTTACGTGTTTTAAGGGGATTGAAAACAAAACAAGTGCGTTTTTTCACATAATATGTATTCTCTTCATATTATAATAAAACACAAATTTTGAACATGAATCCGATTCAGAATCTGATGGAAAATGTTACAATAATAGTTAGTTAATATGAGCCAGTATATTGTCAATTAAATGAAAAAGGAAGAGTTGTACATCTCACAGTTCACTGCAAAGATTTTGTATAAAATCCACAGGCATTTTTAGTTTTCTTCACAAGATCACTGTCTGGTGACCACTGGTGACATTCACTGTGATTGTCAACCTTCACTCTTAGCATGCTCTCAATAGTTTTCTGGTATAGATTTCCCCTTGAATCACTCTGGATTTTCCAAAGAATGGAGAATGTCCTCTCTGTGTCAGCATTGGAATGTGGCAATGACAGGACAACTACACTCAGTCTGGAAAGAAGTTCTAACTTAAGTTTTTCTGTTGCTGGGTTTCTGAGGCTGCTGACTGATCTCAAATATTGCTCCAAGCTCATTTCACCCAGAGGAGGAAGTTCCTGGCTTGGACTTAATATGTATTCCTGAGCCTCATCCTCAAGGGCTTGTTTCTCTTCTAGGCTTAGGTCCAAAAATCTGTTGGCAAGTTTCACCACTGTAATAAATTTTAAACAAATTAGATTTAGACTTGAAATAAACAGTTCAAAAACACATGATTTTAATAATTTATCCCAACTTTAAAATTAAATATTAAGTAATACATTTTTATCATTTCTTCCTCCATATACTATCTTAAAATCCACTTTGCATGAAACACACAATGCAAGCTCAGGACCTTTGCTACTCACCTGCACACACTTAAATTCTGGTATCCAAGCGTTGTTAAACTTATTGTGGTATTTCTTAGCTGGTGGCTTCTTAGCATTGTGAGAAAGCGGGCGTTTCGGCATTTTGAAATTAATTGAAAAAAAAAATATACAAGCTGCCCTTAAATATTCATCTTAAACCATCATGAACAATACAAGAATAATTAAAAGACAATAAATCAAAATACTTACTCAAGTGTTTCTGCTGAGATCATTTTTGGTTGGTCTCTCTATTTTATCTTCCTTCCACGACAGGTCGGCCGAGTTTTAATCAAAGACTCACGGCCATCATGGATTACCTTTGATCCTTTTATTACTTATAACACCTCAAACAACATTTGACATTTGGCCTTAAACTCTCCAAATTACGGTAATAAGGTAATCAATTAGCCGCTTGTTGTGTACACATTCTAGCTGTTCTAGAACAATTGTAATCCGACTACTCAACCACGCATAATTGCACCGGCAGTAGCACATGTGGAACATTTCCGGTTCCCAGTAGACTGGTTCTGGCTGGTTTATCTAATGTGTTGATAGAACGCGTAAAAATACTGGGTTTTTTTTATTAAAAAATTTTTTTCCTTGAAATTTTCAAAAGCGGTAGATTTCGACTATTAAACAGTATGTGCAGTAGACAGCCTTGAAAACGGTATTTTTGGCCTACTGCCGGTAGAATCACATGTATGAATGTGGAGGCCAGATATTTGTGAAATTTAATATACAAATTCAAAGGTGACATAACAAGTAATAACAAAAAAGAAAACATTTATATACAGCTCTTTATAATGTGAATCTGTATGTAACGCGGTACTACTATGGACCCCATGACCAAAATCACACCAATGTATAACAATATGGGTTGAAAGAAAACAAAGTGAAACTTAGTCATATATCTTCATTTCCTTTTCAAAACACCATTATTTAACAAATTTGGCTAGCGTCCACTATACCACTGTTCGATATATTACGCTATTCTCAATATATCGCATTTCCATACATTTCACGGTTCTCAGTATAACACGGTTCGGTACATAACATCTTGGTCAGTTTTGGACACCAACTACTGCATTATAATCAGGGAGAGTTGTACTTAATTGTTAAATGTACTGGAAAATGTGTCATTTTCAGTTTTGGATTTGCTGTTGCTTTAGTTTTGGTGTTGTCCTCACATGCTTCACGTTTTCTCTCAAACTATTATTTATAAAACTGATTTTATTTCTTTCAGAAAACTATGCTATAGAATTTCACCCAACAACATATTTTACGCCACTCAACTATTTTTAAAATTTTATTATTAATTGACATCAAACAGACTTGCTATCTCGAAAATACATAATACTTAATAAACGGGCATTTCAAGTCCAGCAGTAAAGTTTTATTTGATCAGGTCCTCAAAAAAGTGTTGGAGGATGATAATAAACACTAGTTGTTGTTGTTGCTAGTATATTTTTTTATTGTTGTTACACATATTTTCGAAAGGTCTTAATGTTCTAACACACCTACACACAAAAGCACATGGTGTGAGGGGCTCATGTAATGTCTATGGTACAGATCCTGCTGCAGTAATCATTCAGTCATAAGCGTTTGATAAGTCCAGGAGATCAGCTTTCATGCCTCTCTTGTCTTGTGCTTTGTGACTTTAGAGTGTTAAAACAATTGGAAAATATAATGACCAAACAAATACATGGGGTAATTATGGGAACCTTATGTCCAATGCCTGACATGCCAAGTTAGCAAATGGTCATATGAGCTCATTTGGCAGTCATGTCCTGCAAATACAGCAAATTTAAGATCCCTGCTTAAAACGTGTAACGGTTTTTAGGTCACTTTTAGACATAAGATGTTGTACTACTCCCGGCGTTGGCATCAGTGTCTGCATCTGCACAGATAGAAGCATACAGACATGTACAGCCTCACTGAATCACAACCTTTCTTTCTTCTGAGGTCCTAGGCAACATTTTGGAGTGGGTTTCAAAGCACCCATTCCATGGGAAGGGGCTGAGGAGGGTTAACTTTGTACATAAATGTACATTAGTTGTACGTTCTTGGTTAAGTTATACCTGGAATCATGAAACTTGGTGAGGGGATGCATCTTGATGAGTACCGTACCCTCATCACAAAAGTTGACCCATATTTTATGCTTCACTGACTTTGGTTAAATTTTGTATTATAAGTTTATTTGTCAAGCTCTGTGTGTGCTAAAAAAAAGTAAGATCAGTTTAGCTCATGACCACATTAGTTTTTGGCATGTTATATGCATATCCATCACAGAATCATGAAACTTGGTGAGATATCTTCATATATTAATAAAATGAATTAATATAATAATATTAATAAAGACTTTATTGAACAAGGGTACACATTGAACATACAATAAATGCTAATTTCCCCTGATTTAAAAAAATTTGTATTACATTATATTGTGATAGATAGATTTTATATAAGAAAATTTTAATTTACTATTTACCATTGCAGGCAAAGAACTATTACCGTATGAAACTTATGGTAGTTGGCTATGGGGGTAGAGGAAAAACAACCTTGTTACACACACTGATGAAAGGCAAGAAGTCAAAGAGAGAGCATGGACCTACTGTAGGAGTTGTGGTCAGAGATTGGAAGTAAGGGATCAGAATGTTTATATTCTATTTTAAAAAAGCTTTACACAATGAACAATACTGATTCAGAGATAGTGTAATAAACCATTGACAAATTGGGGCACTTTTGTGTGCATGCTGTAGCAAATAAAGATACGATATAAGAAGCATGTATTGACTGGATGGTTATCCTACTGATTACAAGTTCAGCTCTGACCCAGACCAAATTACCCTGGGCTGTAACCCAGACCAAATTACCCTGGGCTGTAACCCAGACCAAATTACTCTGGGCTGTAACCCAGACCAAATTACCCTGGGCTGTAACCCAGACCAAATTACCCTGGGCTGTAACCCAGACCAAATTACTCTAGGCTGTAACCCAGACCAAATTACCCTGGGCTGTAACCCAGATGAAATTACCCTGGGCTGTAACCCAGACCAAATTACTCTGGGCTGTAACCCAGACCAAATTACCCTGGGCTGTAACCCAGACCAAATTACCCTGGGCTGTAACCCAGACCAAATTACCCTGGGCTGTAACAGAGACCAAATTACCCTGGGCTGTAACCCAGAGCAAATTACCCTGGGCTGTAACCCAGACCAAATTACCCTGGGCTACATTGTGATAATCTAGACCAGATTATAGATTGTTCTAGTAATTACAGGCTTGGAGCGGTTTCCAATCCAAACTGAAATCTGGACAGTTGCCATAAGAGCACAGTTATTATCAAAAGCTGATGCAACAATAATCCAAATTATGGTTGCAAAATTTAGGTGTAGGTGTCATTGTGTATTACAACTTGCCCAAACAAGTCGATATACAGCAACAAGTACCGTGTCTTACACCATGCCCAAATGAGTTGTTGTATAACAACAAGTACTGTGTATGACACCTTGCCCAAACAAGTATATATATAGCAACAAGTACCATGTCTGACACCATGCCCAAACGAGTTGGTGTACATTAATGACTAAGAGCCTCTGAATTGCAGCGGTTACATCAGTCCAACATTTTACTTCAGAGTGAGTACAGTACAAAAGAAAAGAGAATTAAAATACTCTACAGAAAATTCTTAAGACACATGCAAGTCTCAGTCTGTAATGTTAAAGTAAAGGTTTTTTTAAACGTTTGGTTGGTTGATCAGCAGAACAAATCACACATGGTCTTATGCAGCTTCATATTATGACACATGTAGGAGGCATTTCATATAGAATATTGAAGAAAATAACAGAAAAGCAGGAAAAGACTAAGAAATTTGTACAAATAAGTCACACACTCCCATGCCTGATGTAGTGATTCCAGAATCAAATGAAGTTTTCAGTATTGAACATATATGCACAGAATATAGGAAACATATACTTGATGGCCAATCTGACTTATTTCATTACCTGCTGAAAAAACATGTGGAATTCCTTCCATAAATTTAAGTCAGGAATCACTAAAGGGACAATTTGCACATTGAATGCTGTACACCATTAGGAATTCCTTCCAGAAAATGATACAAGATAAATATTTTATCATCTGAAGTAAATCATATGCAGAAGGGTTGAACACATGCATGAATCATTATGAATTCTTGTACATTACAGTATATAATATGACAACGAAAGAAAAAAAATTGATGGACAGGAGTTTTGCAAACTTTAAACATTAAACTTTTATTCTATCCTGTATTTTTTATATAAATGGTAGTGATATGAACAGTACTTACAAATGAAAACAGTTGTTCTATAATAATAGTTTCTTATGATAGAAAATGAGTCATTTGATGTTAGCAGTTACTAATCATGAGCTGGAAGTTCACACATGGCTTGCTGAGCTCTGCGTTTGATGACATCAACTTTTTACTGTCATTACATTACAGTTGTTACATAAGAACACTGGATGACAAGTAACTTGATGTAACTTTTTTAGTAGACAATTTAAGAAGGTATCACAACACAATTGGCAAAATTCAGGTGACCTAACAGACTCGAGAGTTCTCTGTTTGAATATGTATTCAGGTGACCTAACAGATTCAAGAGTTCTTTGTCCATGTATGTGTTTGACCTAAACAGACTCAAGCATTCTCTGTTTGTATGAGTAAGTAGGTGACCTAACAGACTTTAGAGTTCTCTGTTTATACATGTATTCAGGTTACCTAACAGACTCAAGAGTTCTCTGTTTATACGTGTATTCAGATGACCTAACAGACTTTAGAGTTCTCTGTTTGTACATGTATTCAGGTGACCTAACAGACTTTAGAGTTCTCTGTTTGTACATGTATTCAGATGACCTAACAGGCTCAATAGTTCTCTGTTTGTACATGTATTCAGGTGACCTAACAGACTTTAGAGTTCTCTGTTTATACATGTATTCAGGTGACCTAACAGACTCAAGAGTTCTCTGTTTGTACATGTATTCAAGTGACCTAACAGGCTCAAGAGTTCTCTGTTTGTACATGTATTCAAGTGACCTAACAGACTCAAGAGTTCTCTGTTTATACATGTATTCAGGTGACCTAACAGACTTTAGAGTTCTCTGTTTGTACATGTATTCAGGTGACCTAACAGACTCGAAGAGTTCTCTGTTTGTACATGTATTCAGTGACCTAACAGACTTTAGAGTTATCTGCTTTTATGTGTATTCAGGTGACCTAACAGACTCAAGAGTTCTCTGTACATGTATTCAGGTGACCTAACAGACTCAAGAGTTCTCTGTTTGTACGTGTATTCAGGTGACCTAACAGACTTCAGGGTTCTCTGCTTTTATGTGTATTCAGATAACCTAACAGACTCAAGAGTTCTCTGTTTGTACGTGTATTCAGATGACCTAACAGACTTAAGGGTTCTCTGCTTTTTATGTGTATTCAGGTGACCTAACAGACTCAAGAGTTCTCTGTTTGTACATGTATTCAAGTGACCTAACAGACTCAAGAGTTCTCTGTTTATACATGTATTCAGGTGACCTAACAGACTCAATAGTTCTCTGTTTATACATGTATTCAGGTGACCTAACAGACTTTAGAGTTCTCTGTTTATACATGTATTCAGGTGACCTAACAGACTCAAGAGTTCTCTGTTTATACATGTATTCAGGTGACCTAACAGACTCAAGAGTTCTCTGTTTATACATGTATTCAAGTGACCTAACAGACTCAAGAGTTCTCTGTTTGTACATGTATTCAGCTGACCTAACAGACTCAAGAGTTCTCTGTTTATACATGTATTCAGGTGACCTAACAGACTCAAGAGTTCTCTGTTAATACATGTATTCAGGTGACCTAACAGACTTTAGAGTTCTCTGTTTATACATGTATTCAGGTGACCTAACAGACTCAAGAGTTCTCTGTTTATACATGTATTCAAGTGACCTAACAGACTCAAGAGTTCTCTGTTTTTACATGTATTCAAGTGACCTAACAGACTCAAGAGTTCTCTGTTTATACATGTATTCAAGTGACCTAACAGACTCAAGAGTTCTCTGTTTATACATGTATTCAAGTGACCTAACAGACTCAAGAGTTCTCTGTTTATACATGTATTCAAGTGACTTAACAGACTCAAGAGTTCTCTGTTTATACATGTATTCAGGTGACCTAACAGACTCAAGAGTTCTCTGTTTATACATGTATTCAAGTGACCTAACAGACTCAAGAGTTCTCTGTTTATACATGTATTCAAGTGACCTAACAGACGCAAGAGTTCTCTGTTTATACATGTATTCAAGTGACCTAACAGACTCAAGAGTTCTCTGTTTGTACATGTATTCAGGTGACCTAACAGACTCAAGCACTCTCTGCATGTGTATTCAGGTGACCACTGAGCGACCATGGCTCCTAACTGTGCAAGGACCAACTGTCTTGTGTGGTGCAATGGGAATGCTCAATTTATTAAACACCATAGTAAGAATTGCTATACTTCCGTCAGCTTCAAACTCAGGGAAGTCAGTAGTTAAAAAAAAAACATCTAAAGATGCAGGACTAACTCAGCCCCCAAGTTTTTTTTTTTTAATTGAGTGTATGGCAGTAGACAATTTATCAAAGATAGCAGGGCTCGATCTGCAGCTAAATGTCAGTTTAATATAAAAATAATTTCCTTCCCACTTAATTCCATACAGATGCCAAAGAGAAGGAGCCATTGATAAGAGTTTAAAAGCATTCGAGATGTCAGTTTTACAAACACTGACTTCCTTTTCCTCGACTTTTGAACTGTTTAATAGCATCATCTATTGAAATATATGTGAAGGAGTATTCTTCTTTGTCAGTCAGATCATTAATACTTGGTGTTTGTCAATCAAATCATTAATACTTGGTGTTTGTCAATCAGATCATTAATACTTGATGTTTGTCAATCAGATCATTAATACTTGGTGTTTGTCAGTCAAATCATTAATACTTGGTGTTTGTCAATCAGATCATTAATACTTGGTGTTTGTCAATCAGATCATTAATACTTGATGTTTGTCAGTCAAATCATTAATACTTGATGTTTGTCAGTCAAATCATTAATACTTGGTGTTTGTCAATCAGATCATTAATACTTGGTGTTTGTCAGTCAAATCATTAATACTTGGTGTTTGTCAATCAGATCATTAATACTTGGTGTTTGTCAGTCAGATCATTAATACTTGGTGTTTGTCAATCAGATCATTAATACTTGGTGTTTGTCAATCAGATCATTAATACTTGATGTTTGTCAGTCAAATCATTAATACTTGATGTTTGTCAGTCAAATCATTAATACTTGGTGTTTGTCAATCAGATCATTAATACTTGGTGTTTGTCAGTCAAATCATTAATACTTGGTGTTTGTCAATCAGATCATTAATACTTGATGTTTGTCAATCAGATCATTAATACTTGATGTTTGTCAGTCAAATCATTAATACTTGATGTTTGTCAGTCAAATCATTAATACTTGGTGTTTGTCAGTCAAATCATTAATACTTGGTGTTTGTCAATCAGATCATTAATACTTGGTGTTTGTCAGTCAGATCATTAATACATGGTGTTTGTCAGTCAAATCATTAATACTTGGTGTTTGTCAGTCAGATCATTAATACTTGGTGTTTGTCAGTCAAATCATTAATACTTGGTGTTTGTCAGTCAAATCATTAATACTTGGTGTTTTTGATTATGAGAGGAAGAAAGTCTACAATCAAGCACTTTTTCCCAGAATACTTTCCTTGATTGGGCTGATATGGTATATAGGGAAGGCAGGTATGTTAAAGGGCCCCAGAAGCTAGCTTTTTTGGATTTCTTGATTTAAAACCCTAATCATTGATTTTGACTATCTCAAAGCTGACTAAAGATTTTGACATTCTAGTGGATTCGGGAATATTTTCTGTGTCAGTTTGGAAACCTTGCTCTAGGCCATATTTTCTGTGCCAGTTTGGAAACCTTGGTCTGGGCCATATTTTCTGTGCCGGTGTAGAAACCATGCTTAAGGCCATTTATCCGATACTTAATTTTGCGGGTTCGATATGTGCCCAGGCCAGCCCATGTCAACTGCCTCAGTGTGTCCTTGGGAAAGGCACTTATCTCTCATTTCCTCAGCATGATAGAGCCAATAATGTCTTAAAAGTGTTCTTAAAACCAACAAAACAAATAAACAAACATGAATAGATCATCACATGTTCCATGCAGCCTCGAAGTTGGAGAGAAATATAGCAAGGACCTCATCTATGTTCGACTTGGCTTCACTTGCTATTTTCAGACTTGCAGAGAAAGCAGGAAGTGATCAATATTAGAAGGCAACATGCTGCATTTTTAAAGTTGTTAACAGGAGCTCACCACACTATTGCAAATGCCCTGACTACCTCATGTCATCTTGACTTGGCGAGACAGGATGCTTTCCAGCGCTTGTCTTCACTCGACCCCCATCATTCCATGACTCTATGATTGTTACCTTTTGGTTCTTCCCTGCTGTTTGGAGGCTATATGAAGGATGTGAGGATTAAAGCAGGCAGCACAAAAACTGCCTCTTGAATTTTTAATATCCTCTCCTTCCTTTCTTCCACATCATTGTCAGTCCCAGTGGTGAGATAGCCATTGCTAGAAAGAAAAACAGATGAGCTCTGATCAACAACAATCATTTTTGTCCACAACAGCAATGTAGAAGGCAGCAGTTGTCTCATTACAAAAAACAGTATAATAAAGTGGAGAGGAAACCCAATTTACCTCCCCAAACCTCAGAACAGGCAACAATGACTCTCAGCCCTGATTACTGCTGACAGTATCTGGTCAGGTACCAGGTTTCTTCATTTTCAACAAGCCTGGATCAACCTGTTTCCGAACCATGAATCGGTGATCAAAGTTGTTTCAAAGGGGATACTGATCTCTTTCATCCAGCTCCCTCCCCTTTCATTTTCCCCTTCTATGATGGAGGTCCCAACTGACCCCAAGAAGATGCTAATTTTGGAGGAGGTCCAGACTGCGCAATATGCAGGCAGTTGAGATAGTTTGTAAATCAAACACTCAGGGTTTTATTCACAACTTATCCTGGTGCCAAAAGTGAACAGAAAGCTCCAGCCAGTGATTGACTTGACTTATCCTGGTGCCAAAAGTGAACAGAAAGCTCCAGCCAGTGATTGACTTGACTTATCCTGGTGCCAAAAGTGAACAGAAAGCTCCAGCCAGTGATTGACTTGACTTATCCTGGTGCCAAAAGTGAACAGAAAGCTCCAGCCAGTGATTGACTTGACTTTTCCTGGTGCCAAAAGTGAACAGAAAGCTCCAGCCAGTGATTGACTTGACTCACTCAGGCCCAGGCTCAATAAGTTTAAAGCTGCACCCAAATTCAAGATGGAGATGGCATGGTCAGTAAGGTTTTCTATAAAGAGGGATGAATTCACAATCGGCCGCAACCTTGCTGATGACTATTTTCATATCAAGGTATTCCCATTCAGACTCAATCTCAGTTAATGGGACTTTACCAAGACAGTTGAATGCATTATCACTCACTCCAGATCAACCTTGATAAGTAACTGGGGTGTACCTGGATAACATTTTACAGAAACAAATGGTAATTTAATTCTGATTCAAGATATAAACAGGTTACTCTCCTTTCTCTCTCAGCTGGGCTTTGTTGTGAACAGGGAGAAGTCAGATCTGTCTCACTCGCAGAATTTTGTTCATCTTGTCAGGGAGTTTCTGACTTGTTGCATTTTAGTCCATCTTCCTTCCAAGTGCATTGCACAGATTGTAAAACTCACTGAATGACTCTTCAAGAAGACATGGATGTGTATAAGGGCTTTTTACAGCTCCTCAGACTCTTCAATGTAGCCAAAAACTTATTCATCTCAGCACCCCCTTTGCAGTGCTCAATCATCCATCCATTTTATATTAATCCTAATAAAATCCCTATGGTTGTTTATCCCTATCATTGATTCCCATAATGTTTCCAAGATGACTGTGAACTGGCTTAAGTAGGGCAAGATAATTTAATTGCTAATTTCACCCTTTGATCCTGTTGGCATGGTCGGCTGGCTTCATTGTTTAAAGTTTGTTGAGGTGGATTATACTGTGTGTGAGCGGAAGTAATTCCAAAAGGATTGAAGACATTAATTGATTATGGTTGGGTTACTAAAGAGCTCAATCAGCATTAAACAATAAACATTACTTTGATTCTCTCCAGAGGGTATGTTTTGCTTTGGTGCTTAAAGCTATCAAGATGGATTAGAGTCTATACCATGTATGTTCAGAAGTAATTTGGACAGGATTAAAGATGTTAATTGATTATGGTTGGATTACTCAAGAGCTCAAGTGTCATAAAACTGGGTCAGTTTGACTTCGGTGTTAAAATTTTGTTGAAATGTCTAAGCGTACATTAAGTCCCAATGCCAAAACACCATTATCCAAGCAATCAAAGTAATCACGTGAAATTCAGTGATGAATGGAAACGGGAATTTCAGTGGTTGCAATCAAGTTCAAAGGGACATGAATATGCATTCTGCTCTTCTGTAAAGCTGATTTTAAAGTCTGTTACTGTGGCAAGAATGACATAAAGCATCATGCAGAAACCCCATCTCATAAAAGCATATTAACCATGACAACCAATATGCCACCACTGAAATCCATGTTCACGGAATCTGCATCAAATGTGGATAAAGTTACACATGCCAAGTTACTATTTGCCTACTTTATAGCTGAACAATATCTCCCATTTCTGGTAGCAGATCTTTTTTCAGATCTTGTCAAAATAATATTCCCTGACTCAGAAAGTGCACAAAAATTCTCATGCAAATGGACAAAAACTACTCACATTATGACCAAAGCTTTTAAGTCCTCATTGGGATGAGAAAGTCACAGACATGTGCTGCAATACACAATTCGCCATCTTCATTGACAAGTCAAATGATCAAGGGGATAATAAAATACTGACAGTCTTAGTTTATGTTTTTGACAAGGATGTAAAGAGGATATCCACAGGATTTCTTGGAATACCAGCTTGTAACATTGGATCAGCAGAACTCATCTTTGCATGCTTGGATAAAATATTTATGTAAGTATTACTAAAGTTTAACTATTTTATTGTTTATAAGAAATCATAATCACAATTGTATAATAATACTAATAATACTAATATGAATAATAATAATATGAATAATATGGATACAGTACAGGAATTTATTCATAATGCCTAAGATGAATGAGGTCTTTGTCTTCATCTATAACTTTTGATAATAGTTTTCTTGATTTGATTGTTATTGTTAAAGGATGGTGATGGTGATGATAATGATGACAACAAAGGCATCTGCAAGTTAGGCTTAAAGTCACAAAGGGTGTGATGGTAGTTACTGACATTTAAAAAACATTGGATGCTTGGGAATGCAATAAATACTCACAAAACTGATAAAGTAGGTTGTCTTATCTCCTATGACCAATATTGATAATTATCAGCTATTGATGGGTGAACAGTGAAACAATATTATTGGTCTGCACTGCTAATTGGAAATTAAATGCAGCGATGGGTACCTTTAAAGGAAAATTTGGCTCTAGTGGTTGTTTTTTTTAATTCTTGCAGTGAAATTCCAAAAGAATTATGTTGATAGAGTGTAATTTCTGTATTTAAACCTTATGGACATGTAATCTTTCTTAGCAATCTTGACTGCAGCGTAAAAACAAAGTTTACTAGAAATAAACAGAATTCCCTTTTATTGTAATATTTAAATTTACCTATTGTATATCCATGGCAAGTAAATTTCAAAGTTCTAATGGTTTGCCTTTTGTATTGCAGTGGTGAATCTGTCAGAGAGGTTCATGACATGAACCCAGAGTGAAAGAACTGCACTCAAAGAGGAAATTCATGACTACATTCTGACTCCCAAAGAAGAACTTCCCCAATTTGACCCAGACAGTACAAGTCTTGAGCAGTTTTGGCAGACAGTCAGCAATCTGAATCTACCCACAGGCAGGAAACAATTTAAACTTCTTGGTGGACTCAGTAGAGTTGTATTGACATTGCCACATTCCAATGCAGACACTGCAAGGACATTTTCCATTCAGAGGAATATTCAGGCTGACTCTAGAGGAAACCTGGGTCCAGTGACAGTACATCATTTTTTAAGTGTTAAATCAACAATGATGAGGACTACCACCAATATAATCAGGGCAATGATCTCATAAGAAATGCTAAAAATGGTTGTGGTACATATAAGGAGAGTATGAATGGCAACAAGTTACTGTGAAAGGACTGATTTGATGACATGGTGTGCATATTTGAATATTAAAATTTTTTAAATTTGTTCAATAGTTGTAGTTTTTGTCCATTTACATGCTAAAAATTGGGTTGATGAAAATCCTCCGTCTTTTGAGGTCAAAACTTATGACCAAAGTTTGCATATCTCCTGATCTGTTCCAAGTTGACCTCTCTTTTCAGTCACATGTATGAAACGTCCTACCTTGAAAGCATTTCAGACTTAAACAAATGATGCAGATCTGCCATCAAATATGGCCACATTACCAAAACTAGAAAACATTCAACAACTTTATCTGAAAATCTGAACAAAATAATTTGACCAACTTTGACAGAAAACATTCTGGCACAATGGCCTTTCAATATCAGACAAATAATGGCCTTTCAATATCGGACAAATGATGCTGAGGAACCATTAAATACGGATAGAAACAGAACATAACATTTTTTTTTAGAGAAACCTTGAAACTGTTGTTTTCATAACACATGCAATCAACAGTATTGGAAGATATTTTTACAGAAAGCATCCTGGTGACCCAGATTCCTTGGCCAACTGCTCTTGCATTTGGCTGTTCGGCAGATTTCAAACAGGTGAGCAATCTCAGGTCCACTTGGGTCTTTTATTCAAAGGTAGAGTTTGATCCAATGAGTTCATACAATTTTTATTGTATCAGAATTCTACTATGCTCTTGCATTTGACTATTAGGCAAATTTCAAACAGGTGAGCAATCTTAGGCCCACTTGGGTCTTTTATTCAAAGGTAGAGTTTGATCCAATGAGTTCATACATTTTTATTGTATCAGAATTCTACTACTTTAAATGGATGTGTGGTAAGTACTATTCAAAACTGTATTTTTTCAGGGATAACTCTTTAAAATAGTAAATGGTACCCTTAGTCATATGCAAGAGTTACTTCGCTTAGGACATCTTTCCCTTTGATCTTAAGATATTCATTATTCAATTGCTTAATCTGCATATCGATGTTCAATTAGTCCTAAATTCATTAATCAGTTACTTAATCTGCATATCGATGTTCAATTAGTCCTAAAATATTTTTAAAAAATTGGTACCTTTAACCATTCTTACTTGCTTGATTTTTACTTGATTTCATGTCGTTGGCAACATCAAACTGAAACTTCAACCTTTTTTTACAACTGTATAAAATTTGGTAGGGCTTGTTTGGTTGTGCATAGTATATAGTCCATGTTACTTAAATGCTTTTCTTCTTAAATGGAATTGAGCCATATAAAACTCTGCCAGAAATTACACTGCATATAATTAAAACATACATGCAGTTTTCTGTATCAAAATTTCACACAAGAATAGCAAAATATAAGGAGCCAAATTTGTAGAGAGAGGAAACTACGTCTACCATTTCTCAAAACATGTTATACTGTGAATTCACGTTTTTGTGGCTATCAATTTCTGCTGTTTTGCAAAAAATTACATTTCTTTGCTACTTAAATTCATTGATTGTGGGTGGCATCCAATACTTTCCACAGCAGGATCGTTGGTCATTAGGCTTTTAAATTCCTAGGTTGCAGTACCCTTGAAATCTGTAAAAATTGATTTGCCATGAAAAATAATGAATTGAGAGCAGTCTTGTGCGTCATCACTGATCTTATTGTCTTACAATTCTGATTAACACAGGTATGAAAGACAGGTAGAAGACAAATGGGGGAAGGTGGTTTACACACTGAATACTTGGGATTTTGCTGGACAGGAGGAATTTTACAGCACACATCAATGTTACCTGTCCAACAGAGCTGTGTACCTTGTAAGTTAGAATATATGTTAAGAATAAAACAAATTAACAACTGTTTGTCATTATTTTTTGGCCTATCCTTTTCAGTATTGTGTTTACTTTCATTTCTATTTTATACAATTATTATCATATCACCATTTTTATTTTTTTGTTTGTTTTTTGTTAATGAAATTTATGTCTTTAATGTAATTAACTTAATATTGTTGTTTGGGTTATTTTGGATCTATTTACTTCAAAATGGCAGTTCTTTAAAAAGGATAGAATTTAAATTTGTCATTTATCTTCTGCAATGTGGTATTTTAGGAGTCAGTATTAAAGTAATTTCATGTATAAAGATCTGTGTGTATTTAAGATATTTATATATGTATAGAGAGTTAGAAATCATGGAAATTCTTTTTGGCCAATAGAGCATCAGAACCTGCAAAGGACTCCTGTTGTAAGAGTTATGGCCTTTTTTGACTTACAGCTGGATGCAATAGGTGACATAATTTTTGAATACATCTTCTCACAGTTTCCAGTGAATTGCTGGGAAATTTAGAACCTATTGTAGTCATCATCATGCTGACCAATCACCATACTCACTTTTTTGGGAAGAATTATGCACTTTTATGACTATACACTTATCTTCATCATGGGGATAGGGGTGGGATGCAGGAGAGGCAGGGATATATTTACATGTGCACATTCTTCACCACTCCTTTAATTGAACATCTGGTTTTTTTGGGCAGCGGTTCATGTTATTTGCAGTGTAATACTCACTTTTTGTTGGAATAAAGCAATCACATTTCATTTTGTTTATGTTCACATAGTGTAGCATGTCAGCACAATTCAGATTTGTGTAGACAACATAAAACCAATAAAACCATTACCACTCAGAATCTGCATTTTTTCACATCAGTAATTCACAAAAATTTTATTTTGGTAATAAGCTACAATTGAAGATGCGACAAAATTTAATGAACTGAAATATTGAGATTGACTGTAATTAACTGTCAAACCTGTGTAATCTGGGCATTCTTAGGGCCGAAAATTAGACCCAGATTGGGCTGTGTGCTGGAATACTGTCAGATCCATCACTATATGGCCAAGACAAACTTATGTTGCAGCTGTAAAGGGAAGTGTTTCCAAATACTCAGGGGCCAGATTTGACAGGTTATACAATATTAGAGTTTTATCAACCTTCCAGGTGGTGTTTAGCCTCAATCGTGACATGCCAGATATTGACCTACTGAAATCCTGGCTGTCCAGCATCCATTCCAGAGCCCCAGGGTGTCCTGTCCTTGTGGTTGGCACTCACCTGGACAAGCTCTCTGAAAGTGAGTCTACTTTCATTTCAGTACATGTATTAAAATTACAAGTGATTTTCATACTAAACCGTTGTAATTTTTGGTAAAATCTGGGAACTTAACCTGTAGTTACAGCAAAAGTAATTTAGAGACAAAGTTCATGCATGTTATACCCTCTCTTACAAAATGCTGCAGTTTTTTTCCTTGCATCTAATTTAAGCCAGTGTTTTTTTATTTCTAAATTTATATTAGAAAGGACAAAGAAAGAATTAATTTTTGATATAAATGTTAAATATTTTGTTTTATTTAATACAAAATAAAAAGCATGAAATTAAATGATGAATATCTCAATCATTATTTTTCCTGTCTTGTGGTAAAGCTTGTTACAGGTACTTCCATCACAGATATAATTTATGACACTTTTTTCATGAGAAATATATTCAACGGGTTACTTATTATTTGAGAGAGGGAAAGAGACTTCAAAATGTTAAGTGTATTAGTATGTTAAATGTATTAGTATTAGTATGTTAAGTGTATTAGTATTAGTATGTTAAGTCTATTATTATGTCAAGTGTATTAGTATTAGTATGTTAAGTATTAGTATGTTAAGTGTATTAGTATTAGTATGTTAAGTGTATTAGCATGTTAAGTGTATTAGTATTAGTATGTGAAGTGTATTAGTATTAGTATGTTAAGTGTATTAGTATTAGTATGTTAAATTGTATTAGTATTAATATGTTAAATTGTATTAGTATATCAAGTGTATTAGTATTAGTATGTTAAGTGTATTAGTATTAGTATGTTAAATTGTATTAGTATTAGTATGTTAAATTGTATTAGTATTAGTATGTTAAATTGTATTAGTATTAGTATATTAAATTGTATTAGTATATCAAGTGTATTAGTATTAGTATGTTAAATGTATAGTATTAAAAAGTAAACGATAGTAATATCATTTTACTTGACTATATATAGGCACACTGAACACTTTGGTATAGTATGGTAAATATGATTAGGTTTTATTTATTTATTTATTTATTTTCAAAAAGAGAACATTTTACATTAGAAAGAACAAAAAAGAGAAAAAGATAAGTTTTAAACAATTATTTACTTATTTTATTTTATTTGAACAGGGATATAATAAATGTACAACTACCAGAATCCTAAATCTGATACAATAACAGTATTATAAAGTACAATAATTGGAGCATAATAGAAATGTTTTCATGTGATCTTTATCAAATTTGTAAATATCTTCTTGATCAAAGGGATATATGCCAAACGTAAAGTATATACTGTAAAAAATAATGTACAATTTTTATTCCTTTTTAGCAATTGGCATTATTGTTATAGAAATCTGCATGTTTATTAAGCAATATAAATATAATATAATTACCAGTTATAAATTACAATAATAATTTGAATAAGATAGAATGTTTCTAGAATATTTGCCAACATGTATTTGTTTAATATAAAAAAAATATAAAAATATCTTATTGATCACTGTATAATATCAAAAATTCAATACATAATTAGGTAAAAAGTAAATGTTTCAAGCATTTTTGTTTCCACATTTTGGCATTACTGTCATCCTGTATCATATACCATATATACTCACATATAAATTGCGTTAAACTGCAAACTGCACAGACCCAGATCTGCCATCGCATAATGTACTGGCACATCTGGGTCTGTGCAGTTTGTTAGGAGTAATCAGTAGAACAAACAACATAGACCCTGACCTGCCAGCGTATTATGTGACAACAGATCAGGTCTGTTTTTTGCAGTTGTATGCGAGTGTATATGGTATATAACATCCAAAATAGGTGACTCTAAAATAGCTGGCTGAGTAGTGTCCCATAAATAGGTGACTCTAACCTAACTGGTTGGCTAGTGTCCCATAAATAGGTACTCAATCTGACTGGCTGGCTAGTGTCCCATAAATAGGTGACTCTAACCCAACTGGTTGGCTAGTGTCCCATAAATAGGTGACTCAATCTGGCTGGCTGTCTAGTGTCCCATAAATAGGTGACTAAACTAGCTGGTTGACTAGTGTCCCATTAATGGGTGACTCTAAACTAGTTGGTTGACTAGTGTCCCATAAATAGGTGACTCTAAACTAGCTGGGTGGCTAGTGTCCCATAAATAGGTGACTCTAAACTAGCTGGTTGACTAGTGTCCCATAAATAGGTGACTCTAAACTAGCTGGCTGGCTAGTGTCCCTTAAATAGATGACTCAAAACTAACTGGTTGACTAGTGTCCCATAAATAGGCAACTCTAAACTTGCTGGCTGACTAGTGTCCAATAAATAGGTAACTCTGAACTAGCTGACTTACTAGTGCCCCATAAATAGGTGACTCTAAACTAACTGGCTGACTAGTGTCCCATAAGTTTGTCTTTAAGATTAATGCTTAAGAAAAACTTTTTATATCTTGCAGTTACATAGTTTTTTGTGAGACATAAACTAAATATATGCATGTTCTGTGTGTGGCTTATCATCAGGGGTATGATACATGGTAGATAATGAGAAAAATGGATGAATGTTCAGCCGCTCAAGAGGAAAGGTCGTATCATTGTTCCACTCAGTGGACACAGACATAGAAATCACATTAACCAAACAGTTAATCTTTTGATGATGCTAATAAAAGGTGTGAAAAAAGAGGAACCAGCCTAAGTGCTGACAATGGCTTCTAAATCTAACTATTGCCATTTTGCAAAACCAGCAGATGTATGTGAATTATAATGCCTATCACAATTCAGTAATTACACCTACCATATATACTCGCATATAAGTATGGTCAAATTGCAAAAAACAGACCCTGATCTTCTGGTGCATTATGTTATGTCAGATCAGGCTTTATGTTTGTTCTACTGATTAGTCCGAACAAACTGCATAGACCCAGATTTGCCAGTGCATTATGCCTCAGTAGATCTGGGTCAATGCAGCTTGCAATTGGCTAGAATTTATAAGTGAGTATATACAGTATATTGAACTAGGGGTGACTATGTAGGCTTTCCACCTATATGTTTGCACTCATTTTAACTAATTCTATTCATTCATTCATTCAGTCACTCATTTTAATTAATTCTATTCATTCAGTCACTCATTTTAATTAATTCTGTTCATTCAGTCACTCATTTTAATTAATTCTATTCATTCAGTCACTCATTTTAACTAATTCTATTCATTCAGTCACTCATTTTAATTAATTCTATTCATTCAGTCACTCATTTTAATTAATTCTATTCATTCAGTCACTCATTTTAATTAATTCTATTCATTCAGTCACTCATTTTAATTAATTCTATTCATTCAGTCACTCATTTTAACTAATTCTATTCATTCAGTCACTCATTTTAACTAATTCTATTCATTCATTTATTCAGTCACTCATTTTAATTAATTCTATTCATTCAGTCACTCATTTTAACTAATTCATTCAATCATTCAGTCACTCATTTTAACTAATTCTATTCATTCATTTATTCAGTCAATCATATTAAAGATCCCTTGTATTTAGTTTTCAATGTTTTTGATGTGGAAGATATTGTCTCCCATGCAGAAATGTGGGGAAAAAGACTAAAATTGTAGGAGATATAACATGTATGAATGTTTGCATGTGCACTGCTCATTATTTTTGGTAATACTTTGAACATACTTTTGAAAGCAGTTTATTCAGACTTGATTCACAGACTGAGTGTTATTCAGAGATATGATTTATAGACTAGTGTTATTCAAAGACATGATTCACAGACTGAGTGTTATTCAGAGACATGATTCACAGATTGAGCTTTATTCAGAAACATGATTCACAGACTGAGCATTATTGAGAGACATGATTCACAGACTGAGTGTTATTCAGAGATATGATTCACAGACTGAGTGTTATTCAGAGACATGATTCACAGACTGAGCATTATTCAGAGACATGATTCACAGACTGAGCATTATTCAGAGACATGATTCACAGACTGAGTGTTATTCAGAGACATGATTCACATACTGAGTGTTATTCAGAGACATGATTCACAGACTGAGCATTATTCAGAGACATGATTCACAAATGGAGTATTATTCAAAGACATGATTCACAGTGTTATTCAGAGACATGATTTATAGACTGAGTGTTATTCAGAGACATGATTCACAGACTGAGTGTTATTCAGAAACATTTACAGACAGCATTATTCAGAGACATGATTTACAGACAGTGTTATTCAGAGACATGATTCACAGACTGGGTGTTATTCAGACGTGATTCACATACTGAGTGTTATTCAGATACATGATTCACATACTGAGTGTTATTCAGAGACATGATTCACAGACTGAGCATTATTCAGAGACATGATTCACAGATTGAGTGTTATTCAGAGACATGATTCATAGACTGAGCATTATTCAGAGACATGATTCACAGACTGAGTGTTATTCAGAGACATGATTCACATACTGAGTGTTATTCAAAGACGTGATTCACAGACTGGGCATTATTAAGAGACATGATTCACAAATGGAGCATTATTCAAAGACATGATTCACAGACTGAGTGTTATTCAGAGACATGATTCACAGAGCATTATTCAGAGACATTCACAGACTGAGCGTTATTCAGAGACATGATTCACACTGAGCATTATTCAGAGACATGATTCACAGACAGTGTTATTCAGAGATGATTCACAGACTGAGTGTTATTCAGAGACATGATTCACATACTAAGTGTTATTCAGATACTTGATTCACATACTGAGTGTTATTCAGAGACATGATTCACAGACTGAGCATTATTCAGAGACATGATTCACAGACTGAGCATTATTCAGAGACATGATTCACAGACTGAGTGTTATTCAGAAACATGATTCATAGACAGTGTTATTCAGAGACATGTTTCATAGACTGAGTGTTATTCAGAGACATGATTCATAGACAGTGTTATTCATAGACATGATTCACAGACTGAGTGTTATTCAGAGACATGATTCAGAGACTCAGTGTATCTTGATACAAATTTTTAATAGAAAGAAATGTCAAACATAAGAAATCTGGACGTCTTTTCAGATTCATTGCCGCTTTAATCTTTTGTCTTGGGCTTTTATAATACATCTTTGCAACAGAATTTTGCAAGATGTATATACAAGATCAGAATTTTCAACACATATGGTATATACAAGATCAGAATTTTCAACACATATGGTATATACAAGATCAGAATTTTCAACACATGGTATATACAAGATCAGAATTTTCAACACATATGGTATATACAAGATCAGAATTTGCAACACATATGGTATACACAAGATCAGAATTTGCAACACATATGGTATATACAAGATCAGAATTTGCAACACATATGGTAAATACAAGATCAGAATTTGCAACACATATGGTAAATACAAGATCAGAATTTGCAACACATATGGTATATACAAGATCAGAATTTTCAACAGATATGGTATACACAAGATCAGAATTTTCAACACATATGGTTTATACAAGATCAGAATTTTCAACACATATGGTATATACAAGATCAGAATATTTCAAGGCTACATTTGTAGTACAAGTAGATTGCAACACGTATGGTATATACAAAGATCAGAATTTTCCAAGTCTACATTTGTAGTACAAGTATAAAAATTGTTGATTTTGGGAGACAACACTGCATTTATTTTAAAGCCCTTGTAGAGCATGGGAATTGTTTGAAACTAATTCAGGGTCCAAAGTGTAAATTGATCAGTAGTGCTTGACATGCCTATTGTATAAAATGATGAAATGTCATTTTTGTAGGATATATAACATGTTTTATTGTCATTTTTTCAGCATTTTCATTAAGGAAAAACTTTAAGATTATAATTCTTTGTAGGTGAAAGGGCAAACATTAACAGAAGAGTACATGACAAATTGACAGAGGTTATAGATAAACCAGGTAGGGTACTGATTGTGTTCTGGCTATATCTTATTTCTTATTTTATACTCTCCTTCTGACATTGTCTCACTCTACTATCATACCTGCCAGACAATGATACGTCATGTGTAAAATACAATTTTTGACTCACAACTCCCAAGTTCCCTCCCCATTCAACATGGTCATGTTTTAAAAAACACAATTTTCAGTAATCTTATGGGAAAAAAAGAGAGACCTTTCTTGACTCCACAATATATGCCTGTAACCTGTATAAATAGTCAACAGTCATGCTTGTAACCTGTATAAATGCCTGTAACCTGTATAAATAGTCAACAGTCATGCCTGTAACCTGTATAAATAGTCAACAGTCATGCTTAATGCTCATGGAAAATTATTACATCAGGGCAGTTTATACAGTTGATTGTCACAGAGGTTATTAAAAGGTAAGGCAGACACAGGTAAATAACCATCATTGCACAGATTACTAAATCCACTCAGAATAGCTAGAGTGATGTTGTGTTGAGGATTGCTGTGTGAGAGCCCACTGAGCACTGCTGTGTGAGAGCCCATTTGGTTAATATGTGGAACAAACCCAATTTGTTAAAATTAGGTAAATCAAAGAGATGCATGTTGAAGAAACAAAGATTATTGGCTAGTTCATTATCAGTGTCAAAATTTCTTTGAAGTCTGATTGTACTCCATATTTTTTTAAGCAAGCAAAACATGACTATTCAGTAGTAGTTCGAATAGTGTAGAAGTGTGATTAAGTTTTGAAGGCAAAATGTCAAAACACAGGTGTAATTCAGGGAAGGATGAGCCATTGGAAAAGCAAGCAAAGCCCAGCAAAACTAAATTTTAGAACTCCTGGTTGACAGAGTTTGACCTTATGAAATGCACTAGCAAGGGGGAGCATTTTATTCTTGCATATACTGCAAACACCATATCGACATTAGTCCTTCTGGAATGTATGATGGGCCCCGGGTGGTCGACTGGTTTAAGGCACTCGCCTTTACAGATCACTCACACAATTCACCTCTGTCCATGTGAGTTCGGGTCTCGCCTCAACCAACGTGGGTATGTGAGAAAGCTTGCCAGTAACTTCCCATGGCTTGGTGGTTCTTCCTGGGGTTGCTGGTTCCGAGCTAGGTTCTTCCTCCACCAAATATACTGGCTGCCATGTATATAGCCTATCATGTGCTGAAAAATGTTGTTAAACCCCACAAGACACACGGCTGGAATGTATGATGTTCATCAGCATCATCCACCTGCCTTTCGTGCACTGAATTTGTATGTATGGATGAATATCAGTTCTATTGTCTTTGGTCAGATGAAGTCTAGGACCTATCAGGAGTCAGTACACATATAATGGGAGGAAAAAAGGCCATTTGTCCTCCTCATCTATGGTATCCATCTCTGAGTCCCTCAGGTCTCAGAAAAGGAATACTCTATGATTCCAGGAGGGTATGGGTTCATTCTTATGGGCTCCTAACCTTCTCTTGGCCCTTAGGGTCCCAGAAGAAGACTCCTTGATGCCAGGAGGGTTGGGATCCTCTGGGCCCTTAGGGGCCCAGAAGAAGAAAACTCCTTGATCCCAGGAGTGGATGGAATCTTTGTCTGAGCCCTTAGGGGCTCAGAAGAAGAAGAATCCTCAATCCCAGGAGGGTATGGGATCTTCCTCAGTGTTGGAGGAAAATAATAATAATAAAAACTATAATGATAATAATCAATATAAGGCCCTAGGATATCAGATGGTTGAACCAACACAGTCAGGCCCTGGCAGGGTTCAATCCAGGGTCCCTCCCAGGGAGGAATAACACCAAATGAGAGCCAGTGCCCCTCCCCCCTCTTAAGAGAGCAGCAGCACCCTGTCACAGAATGAGTGCCCCCCTCTCCCCAGCATAGAGGGGTGGCAGCACCCTCTTATAGAGAGGCCCTTAGCCCAGTGAAGGTGACTAACAGATCACGCCTCTCTGATAGGGGAGAGCAACTCCATGAGTTCTGAGGATGTTTTCTCCTGACCATCAGATCAGGTTTTCCAATTTTGTGCTCTGCCATATGGTCTATCCTCTAACCCCAGAGCCTTCACCAGAGTGATGGGAGTAGTTGCTGCCCATCTGAGGTCACTGGGCTTCCCTATCCTCCAGTATTTCATTGACTGGTTGATCCACAATGGCCTCTTAGAGGACCTTTGACGGAATCTGTCTTGCTGCTGGTCCATGGTGATAGGCTGGGACTCATTCCAAACTTTGAGAAATCGGAGCTAATTCCATCTCAGGATTTCATTTATGTGGGGATGAATTTCATCACCGACAGGGGATTAGTTCATGTCCCTCTGGACAGAATAGACAGAATACGGATGCTGTTGAAGATGCTGAAGCCAAGACTTCATTGTTGGCTTGCTTATATTTATCCATACTGAGGACTTTGAACTTCACAGCGGACCTGGTTCCCCTAGAAGATTGCACTTGTGCTCCTGCCAGTTTCTCCTTCTGGTGAACTGGAAACCACACAGTGATTTCATGACAGCTGGGATTTTTCTATTATCAGAATTTCACCACCACTTGAGTTGGTGGGCCAGTTGGAACCAGTTTCTGACTGGAGTCCCAGCTCCCAAACCCCACCCCTATCTGTTCATGGATGCATCACATTCAGGGTGGGACACTCACTTATAGCCAAAAGGACTCATTCTTAAGGGTTCATAGTCCCAAAAAGAAACTACCCTCCACATTAACAATTTGGATATGAGGTTGGTACTTTTAGCCCTAGGGGGGTGTGCCAACCAAATAAGGAGTCATTGTGTGATGGTCTTCTCCGACAACATGCTGGTGGTTGCATACCTCAGGCAACAAGGAGGCACACATGCTCCTTCTCTTTTTGCATGGAGGTTTAGAACCACCTTTGCTGGGCAGCCTTGGAAGGAATTACATTCTAAGTTTGTCATATTCCTGGCAGGAAGAATATTCTGGCAGACAGTCTATCCAGGTGGGGCAAGGTAGTCCTCATGGAATGGTCTCTGCACCAGTCCATAGCAGAGTTCCTGTTCAGACTGTGGAGGAGACCCTTGTTGGACTTGTTCGTGACAAGACTGAACAACAAGCTCCAATTTTATGTTTCCCCTGTCCCAGATCAGAGAGCCTGGACTGTGGATGCCTTCAGTCTAAGATGGGATCATCTGTTTGCTTATGCTTTCCCACTGTTCAAAATGATTCTGCAAGGTCTCCACAAAGTTAGGATCCCCACTGCTCAGCTCATTTTAATAGCCCCTCTATGGAATCAATGATCATGGTTCAACAATTTTCTTCACCTGTTGGTAGACCAGTCCAGGACATTACCTCAGAAGAGAGACCTGCTGTTGCAGCACAGGGGTCTCTTCTGCACAACAGTCCACAGATTATCTGCGGAAACATTTGGCTCATCTCAAGTGATCTATCTGCCAGGACAGATTTTTGAGCAAGGTTGCCAATTGCATTGTTCAGGCCAGGAAATGGTTCATGTCTGAGATCTATGATGCAAAGTGGAGCATCTTTTGCAATTGGTGCAGTAGGAAATGTGTTAATCATAGCTGTCCCTCTATGAGCCCTGTGGCAGACTTTCTTCTCTTTCCGTTCGAAGAGAGAGAATATTCAGTTTCTGCTATTAAGGAATATAGGGCAACCCTCTCCAACATGCTGAAGTTCATAAAAGGCCCAGCCATTGGTTCAGGCCCTCATATTTCTGATCTTATCAGGTACTCTGAGGTACAGAAACTGGTTTCTTGCTCACTAATGCCAAGATGGAATCTCTTGTGCATGTTGCAGTCTTTGTCAAAACCCCCTATGAGCTGTTGGGTGAAGCTTCTTTTGAGAACCTTACCCATAAAACTGTTTTCCTGCAATCCATAACATCTGCAAGATGAAAGAGCACCTTGTCTATAGAAAAGGTTGTTTATGGTTCAGTGGCAATTATGAGTCTGTTTCTATCCTTTGTCAGCCTGGTTTTATGGCAGAAAACCAGCTGCCTTCGGTGGCTCCTGTCCTTATTAGAGATCTCCTAGTCTCAGTCAAGACAGACTTCTGTGCCCAGCTAGGGCTTTATGGTTCTATTTGGCTGCTTCTAAAGGGAGAAGAAAGGATAGGAAGCATCTGTTAGTACTTATTAGGGCTCCACTGATATTCTGGCATCCACCATGTCCTCACTATCAAGAGAGCTTATCAGTCCCTTACTGAGCGGGACCTTTCTTTCATGAAAATTAAAGCCCATGAAGTTTGAGCTATTGCTACTTCATGGGCCCAACTAACTCTTTCATCACTGAGAGCCACGTTTTGGCGGTCACATACTACTTTCTCCTCCTTCTACCTTCGGTCTTTGGTGCACCGGAGTGAAGGTAATTTTTTTTGTCCCAATAGTTGCAGCACAAAAAGTGACCCAAGCTGATGCCAACTTGCATTAGTGGACATTCCTACCATAAGGGTGAGTATATCAGTTGTATACAAATTTCTAGGGAATAAGCCTCCCACCACACTGGAAAATTCAGCAGTGTAATAGTGATAGGTATTGTATTACTGATATTAAAATGTGTGTGTGTGTGTGTGTAGGGGGGTAAAACAAATTGTAATAATGTAATACTTAACTGTCACTATTGCTGGATTCCCTCATCCCACCCCCCACTCCCACCCCCTCTGATGTCCCAAAAGCAGTATGGGTCCAGTAATAAAAGAGGACTACTGCTGCGCATGTGCCTGTGATGTGGGGATCAGACTGGTTCTGTGTTCTTTCTAGTTCTAGACTTTTTAGAATTTTTCATCTTAATGGTAGTATGAGATTTTGTAATTTGAATGAGGTAATTCCATCTTGAAAAGGTAGGCAATGCAATAGTGAGAGGTAGTGTATTACATATGCAATATTGACAGGTAAGTATTACATATGCAATAGTGACAGGTAAGTATTACATATGCAATAGTGACAGGTAAGTATTACATATGCAATAGTGACAGGTAAGTATTACATATGCAATAGTGACAGGTAAGTATTACATATGCAATAGTGACAGGTAAGTATTACATATGCAATAGTGACAGGTAAGTATTACATATGCAATAGTGACAGGTAAGTATTACATATGCAATAGTGACAGGTGACGTATTACATCATTAAAATTAGTTTTATTATATATATATACACACACACACATGTGTGCTTACTTGGCAAGAAAAAAGGGAAATTCACTTTGTAGTAACTGTGAGGAAGGCGGTAAAATGAGATCCTAAAAGGTGAGACATTATAAATATATCACAGAACCATTGTTTATTGCATACAGTGTTCAACGTAAACCCTTGTTTATTGCATAATTTTGGGTAGAACACTGATAATGAGAAATATAAATCATTCTGTAAACTTTTAAGCTCTCACCATATTACCACATTTTATCTTCCTAAATTTCATATAATTTTGTTTCTTAACTGTGGCAGGATGCATGAATTGATTTTCAGAAAGTATGATCCATACTTTACACATAATAGTGTCCAGTCAAGTAACCATAGGTAAAAATATCTTTTCAAGGTTTTCCATCTATAATAAATACAGCACTAGTGGACTGCACTTCAGAAAACCCTCAGATGGACAAGCTTAGGAATCTGATTAAAGATACTGTGGATGGGTAAGTAGCTCATGGTTTTCTTGAAAACTTGTGCTGGATTATATTAATGAATGAAAACTTGTGCTGGAGGATATTAATGAATGAAAACTTGTGCTGGATTATATTAATGAATGAAAACTTGTGCTGGAGGATATTATTGAATGAAAACTTGTGCTGGAGGATATTAGGGATCCCCAGGAGATAATGGCCTTGGCCATTTAATTGTTGTTGGCTTGAGTCTTTATATTCCTGAATATTTTCACCTCCACTTAAAAAAGTAATTCATAATTAGTTTCAATATTCACTGTAGATTCAGTATTCTTTCATGTCTGTAATTTCATGTAGACATACCAGTGGGGGAATACAAATATTTGTTACAAAAGAAAATAATGTGCTTATGTGGTTCTTTAGACATTTTCAGATCCTTAGTAACATGTAAACATTTGAAACTTTTCTGTACTTTCACTTCAGTTACAAGATTAGGAATGTTCCTGTCATGGGTGCACTAATTCCTGCTAGTTATGTGGTTGGTATTTGTAACTTTTATACATTCTTAATTTTGGACTCTCTCTTTCTCTCTCTCTCTCTCTCTCTCTCTCTCTCTCTCTCTCTCTCTCTCTCTCTCTCTCTCTCTCTCTCTCTCTCTCTCTCTCATGTTTCTGTGCTGTAAAACAACAAGCCAAACTGTTTATAATTTACACAAAGTAAAACAAAAGCAAGGCTTCTTGTCATTCATTCTTGTATGAACAGTAATTTAAAAGTCATCACTTACTAAAATTACTATATATACTCCCTTATAAGTTGTCCAACTACAAACTGCACAGACCCAGATCTGCCATTGCATAATGTGCAGGCAGATCTGTGTCTATGCAGTTTGTTAGGAGCAATCAACAAACAACAAAGACCCTGATCTGCCAACACATTATGCGCCAGCAGATCAGGTCTATGTTGTTTGCAGTTGGACTTGACTTATAGACGAGTATATATGATTTGTAATATAAATTTGTCAGCCAAATATTGTGAATTACTTTAAATTTGTGGGTATCAAATTTTGTCATTTGCTTCAAACATACATATTTGTGGGTACTTCATGTCATGAATTTGTCATTTGAAAGAAAAAGGTAAAATGTCAAGTCATAATGTATAGGTCTCAGATTATATGGACATTTAGTTCTACGTCAAGTCATAATGTATAGGTCTCAGATGATATGGACATCTAGTTCTACGTCAAGTCATAATGTATAGGTCTCAGATTATATGGACATTTAGTTCTAGGTCAAGTCATAATGTATTGGTCTCAGATTATATGGACATTTAGTTCTATGTCAAGTCATAATGTATAGGTCTCAGATGGTATGGACATTTAGTTCTACGTCAAGTCATAATGTATAGGTCTCAGATGGTATGGACATTTAGTTCTATGTCAAGTCATAATGTATAGGTCTCAGATGGTATGGACATTTAGTTCTATGTCAAGTCATAATGTATAGGTCTCAGATGGTATGGACATTTAGTTCTATGTCAAGTCATAATGTATAGGTCTCAGATGGTATGGACATTTAGTTCTACGTCAAGTCATAATGTATAGGTCTCAGATGGTATGGACATTTAGTTCTAGGTCAAGTCATAATGTATTGGTCTCAGATTATATGGACATTTAGTTCTATGTCAAGTCATAATGTATAGGTCTCAGATGGTATGGACATTTAGTTCTATGTCAAGTCATAATGTATAGGTCTCAGATTATATGGACATTTAGTTCTACGTCAAGTCATAATGTATAGGTCTCAGATGGTATGGACATTTAGTTCTACGTCAAGTCATAATGTATAGGTCTCAGATGATATGGACATTTAGTTCTACGTCAAGTCATAATGTATAGGTCTCAGATGGTATGGACATTTAGTTCTGTGTCAAGTCATAATGTATAGGTCTCAGATTATATGGACATTTAGTTCTACGTCAAGTCATAATGTATAGGTCTCAGATGGTATGGACATTTAGTTCTACGTCAAGTCATAATGTATAGGTCTCAGATGATATGGACATTTAGTTCTACGTCAAGTCATAATGTATAGGTCTCAGATGGTATGGACATTTAGTTCTATGTCAAGTCATAATGTATAGGTCTCAGATTATATGGACATTTAGTTCTACGTCAAGTCATAATGTATAGGTCTCAGATGGTATGGACATTTAGTTCTATGTCAAGTCATAATGTATAGGTCTCAGATGGTATGGACATTTAGTTCTACGTCAAGTCATAATGTATAGGTCTCAGATGATATGGACATTTAGTTCTACGTCCAGTCATAACGTATAGGTCTCAGATGATATGGACATTTAGTTCTATGTCCAGTCATAACGTATAGGTCTCAGATGATATGGACATTTAGTTCTACGTCCAGTCATAACGTATAGGTCTCAGATGGTATGGACATTTAGTTCTACGTCCAGTCATAACGTATAGGTCTCAGATGATATGGACATTTAGTTCTACGTCCAGTCATAACGTATAGGTCTCAGATGGTATGGACATTTAGTTCTACGTCCAGTCATAACATATAGGTCTCAGATGGTATGGACATTTAGTTCTACGTCAAGTCATAACATATAGGTCTCAGATGATATGGACATTTAGTTCTACGTCAAGTCATAACGTATAGGTCTCAGATGGTATGGACATTTAGTTCGACGTCAAGTCATAACGTATAGGTCTCAGATGGTATGGACATTTAGTTCTACGTCAAGTCATAATGTATAGGTCTCAGATTATATGGACATTTAGTTCTACGTCAAGTCATAATGTAATGGTCTCAGATGATATGGACATTTAGTTCTACGTCCAGTCATAATGTATAGGTCTCAGATGATATGGACATTTAGTTCTACGTCAAGTCATAATGTATAGGTCTCAGATTATATGGACATTTAGTTCTACGTCAAGTCATAATGTATAGGTCTCAGATGATATGGACATTTAGTTCTACGTCAAGTCATAATGTAATGGTCTCAGATTATATGGACATTTAGTTCTACACAAACAGGCTTAATACCTACTGTAGTAATTAAGTTGATTAAGTTATTCAGTGCTAACACTTAGCATACATGCAGAGATCTTAGTAAAAGAACATGGTTACATCATTTTCCATGCATGTACAAGAAAAAAGCTAAATTCCCAGCTATAATTAACGTTGCAGTTAGGTTTCTCAGTGCTCTTAAGGACTGTTATCAAAACATAAAGCTCCCAACTATTAGGGATTAGACAATAAGTGAGAAATTACAATATTTCTAGCTGTCACCAAATCAGGCCTGCTGCTGTGACAGGTGCTTGCCAAACAGAGTGGAATTCCCAAGTGACTGGACATGACATTTACTAAAACCACTGGAGTAACAAAAATTCGGTGATTCAGTTTATTGACCAGAATGTGATACCCTCCGTGAACTCTGTAATTGACTCACAGCCCCTTAGTCATTGTCATCCTGAGGCATTAAGACTCTTTGTGAACTCTACTTGACTCAATGTCCCTTAGTCAGTCTTATCTTGAGGCATTAGCACTCTGTGAGCTCTGTATTTGACTCACATCCCCTTAGTCAGTGTTATCTTGAGGCATTAGCACTGTGAGCTCTGTACTTGACTCAGTGTCCCTGTTAGTGTCATCTTGAGGCATTAGCACTCTTTGTGAACTCTGTACTTGACTCGCAGCCCCTTAGTCAGTGTTATCTTGATGCATTAGCACTCTTTGTGAACTCTGTACTTGACTCACTGTCCCTTAGTAAGTGTCATCTTGAGGCATTAGCACTCTTTGTGAACTATGTAATTGACTCACTGTCCCTTAGTCAGTGTCATCTTGAGGCATTAGCACTCTTTGTGAACTCTGTACTTGACTCACTGTCCCTTAGTCAGTGTCATCTTGAGGCATTAGCACTCTTTGTGAACTATGTAATTGACTCACTGTCCCTTAGTCAGTGTCATCTTGAGGCATTAACACTCTTTGTGAACTCTGTACTTGACTCACAGCCCCTTAGTAAGTGTCATCTCGAGGCATTAGCACTCTTTGTGAACTCTAATTGACTCGCAGCCCCTTAGTCAGTGTCATCTTGAGGCATTAGCAGTTTTGTGAACTCTACTTGACTCACAGCCCCTTATTCAGTGTTATCGTGAGGCATTAGCACTTTGTGAGCTCTGTACTTGACTCAATGCCTCTTAGTCAGTGTCATCTAGAGGCATTAGCACTCTGTGAACTCTGTAATTGACTCACAGCCCCTTACTCAGTGTCATCTTGAGGCATTAGCAGTTTTGTGAACTCTGTGCTTGACTCACAGCCCCTTAGTGTCATCTTGATGCATTAGCACTCTTTGTGAACTCTGTACTTGACTCACAGCCCCTTAGTCAGTGTTATTGTGAGGCATTAGCACTCTTTGTGAACTCTGTACTTGACTCACTGTCCCTTAGTCAGTGTTATCTTGATGCATTAGCACTCTTTGTGAACTCTATACTTGACTCACAGCCCCTTAGTAAGTGTCATCTTGAGGCATTATCACTCTTTGTGAACTCTGTACTTGACTCAATGCCTCTTAGTAAGTGTCATCTTGAGGCATTTGCACCCTTTGTGAACTCTGTACTTGACTCAATGCCTCTTAGTAAGTGTCATCTTGAGGCATTAGCACTCTGTGAACTCTGTACTTGACTCAGTGTCCCTTAGTCAGTGTCATCTTGATGCATTAGCACTCTTTGTGAACTATGTAATTGACTCACTGTCCCTTAGTCAGTGTTATCTTGAGGCATAAACACTCTGTGAACTCTGTACTTGACTCAGTGTCCCTTAGTCAGTGTCATCTTGATGCATTAGCACTCTTTGTGAACTCTGTACTTGACTCACAACCCCTTAGTCAGTGTCATCTTGATGCATTAGCACTCTTTGTGAACTCTGTACTTGACTCACAGCCCCTTAGTCAGTGTCATCTTGAGGCATTATCACTCTTTGTGAACTATGTAATTGACTCACAGTCCCTTAGTCAGTGTCATCTTGATGCATTATCACTCTTTGTGAACTCTGTACTTGACTCAATGCCTCTTAGTCAGTGTTATCTTGAGGCATTATCACTCTTTGTGAACTATGTAATTGACTCACTGTCCCTTAGTCAGTGTCATCTTGAGGCATTCACACTCTTTGTGAACTATGTAATTGACTCACTGTCCCTTAGTCAGTGTCATCTTGAGGCATTCGCACTCTTTGTGAACTCTGTACTTGACTCAATGCCTCTTAGTCAGTGTTATCTTGAGGCATTATCACTCTTTGTGAACTATGTAATTGACTCACTGTCCCTTAGTCAGTGTCATCTTGATGCATTAGCACTCTTTGTGAACTATGTAATTGACTCACTGTCCCTTAGTCAGTGTCATCTTGATGCATTAGCACTCTTTGTGAACTATGTAATTGACTCACTGTCCCTTAGTCAGTGTCATCTTGATGCATTAGCACTCTTTGTGAACTATGTAATTGACTCACTGTCCCTTAGTCAGTGTTATCTTGAGGCATTAGCACTCTTTGTGAACTATGTAATTGACTCACTGTCCCTTAGTCAGTGTCATCTTGAGGCATTAGCAGTTTTGTGAACTATGTAATTGACTCACTGTCCCTTAGTCAGTGTCATCTTGAGGCATTAGCAGTTTTGTGAACTATGTAATTGACTCAATGTCCCTTAGTCAGTGTCATCTTGAGGCATTAGCAGTTTTGTGAACTATGTAATTGACTCACTGTCCCTTAGTCAGTGTCATCTTGAGGCATTAGCAGTTTTGTGAACTATGTAATTGACTCACTGTCCCTTAGTCAGTGTCATCTTGATGCATTAGCACTCTTTGATGTGTAACTGTCTCAGTTAAAATAAAGTGTCATAATTCAAATGTTTGTGCCTGCTGCATACGTGGATAAGTTGCAGGACCTGAATTTATCAGTGAACAAGTTTTACAAGGAGGAACTCAGATCATGCTTTTATTAGTATATTTGGCCTAAGTGAACTGGACAGTAGGGGGGATGTACTCTCTTTCAACTTGAAAACAACTACCCTTAAGCCAAATCATGCTTTTATGAGTATATTTGGCCCAAGTGAACTGGACAGTAGTAGGGATGTACTTTCTTTCAACTTGAAAACAACTACCCTTAAGCCAAATCATGCAAAATGGATTATCTCCAAACATGACAAAGTGTCACTTCAGATGGACCTGACTGGAATAGGCTTAGAGAAAGTGGGACTGATCTGCTGATTGTTAATTCAGCTGTTAGTTAAATGTGTGGAGCATATTTTGTAACAACTATGTGCCCTTGTGTCCCATTTCCTCAATGGAATAGTGAATAATACTTGTGATCAGCAGAATAATAAATACAGTGAAATGAAATGACTAATGTTTGAGTCAGATTCGGTAATTGATTTCACATTAATCTATCTAGTATTCAGTATGGAACAGTGTCTGACAGTAGATAATACAGTGCTTTCGTGATCCATACATTATGTTGGACATTGTAATGGATAAATAGTGACTAACATTTTTGAAGGATGCACGTATTTTAAAGATATACAAACTGTACTTAACATTTTATTTTTTTGAACTTTAAATCTTTCACATATCTGAAATATTTCCAGCTTTTATTTGATTGCATACAGTTGTAACATTTATTATTTATAAAATATTTTTGAGAGTAGTATTATAAATGGATATAATATTTGCTTTGGAAGTAAAGAAGGACACAAACTGAGAGTTATTTTGCATTTATTACTAAGCATCAAATAGAATCATTACATTAGTACAGAACTTTCTTGTTGGTGAAATTTTACATGTACCATATATACTCGCGTATAAGCCGATACCAATTGCAAACTGCATAAACCCAGATCTGCCATTGTATAATGCGCCAGCAGATCTGGGTCTATGCAGTCTGTAAGGACTAATCAGTAGAACAAAAAACAACATAGACCCTGATCTGCCAGCGCATTATGTGACGGCAGATCAGGGTCAATGTTGTTTGCATTTGTACTCAGATTATACACGAGTATATACAGTAAATAAATTGTCATCAGTCAATTTTAATTGTTCATAATCTTTCATAAATGTGTTCTAATATATAATTTCTTAACACTGTAAATAGTCTTGGTACTAAAGCAAACAAGCAAACACACTAGTGATGCCTTATTATTTGCATATGGCGATGAAGGAGTTTATTGGCTTGGTTCATATTTCATTTTGACTTAAAATTCATGCTCTAGCCTACCCATATTAACCTGAAAATGTCAATTACACAATTCCATGCTAAAGAAAAAGTTCTTGTTAGAATAAGGAGTATACTGTCATGATTAAATAAGTCATTATTATTATTATTATTATTTTTATTATTATTATTATTAATATTAATATTACATATCTATTTTATGTAACTTTTGTTTCAGACATTAGCAGATCTTCTGCTTGAAGAGGCTCAGAAACCTCACAATTCCTTCCCTGTCATGCGCAGGACTCGCTTGGTGAAGGTTGTCCAAACAGCTGATCTGGACTTGGACGAAGAGGAACTTGATCAGGTGAGATAATGATGATAATGATTATGGAGATGGTGGTGATGATGGTAATGATAAGGTCAATGGTGATGATAATGATAAAATTGTACATATAGTCTGTCTATTAGTCTTAACTGTATATTAGGAAATCTTCATTTAAAATGTTAGGAATTGTTGTGAATCCTAAACAAGAATTACTATATGAACAGTGTTTCAGGCAGGATGTGACATTGCAGGATTTTTCACAAAATGGACAGTAAGTCCTGCAAACAGTGAGATTCAGCCTGGCAAAAGTGGCACAATTAAAATTAACAAGGTGGGGTTTTTTTTTACTTTAAAATGATACAGATGCTCCAACCAATCAATAAATGCCTGAATTGCTCAATGATTGTTTTTATGAAAATGTACAAAATCCATGAATTTATATTTTCCAATTGCACCGGTTGCTATGCTTGGTCTGTCTGTTTTTCCTCTTGTTTTCCTAAATCCATATATGCGAAAACTTGGGGATCATACAGAAATAATTGTGTACTCAGTATATCCCATAATATTTCTTGCTGAGAATAAGCTTGGCATACTACCAAACTGTAATAGTCTCATTGAAGTATGAAACAAATTAAACTCGACTTCTGCCTCTGTTTTATTGACATTTTTGACTAAAAGAAAAAGTTGTACTCTCTGCAGTTTTCACAAGTTACCTGCTTTCATTCACATGATATGACCTTGATGTATTATATTTGCATTTGCTAAGGCAGCAAAGTTTTGCTAAGAGGTAGATATAAAACAACTGATTGTATGATTTCTTTATCTCTGTGTCACGCTTAGACCATGAAGGTGATACAAAATGACTGCATAACATCATCAAATTCTGGAAAATGTTAAAACATGTAATTATTGTGCTAAAGTTCATGATTCACAATTTAATTTAATTATGTCATTCTTGTAGGCTGTCAGATTCCTACATGAGTGTGGTGTATTACTGCATTATGAAGATACGGCTCTTCAGCTGCGAGATTTCTACTTCCTGGATCCTGGATGGTTGTGCCGAATGATGGCACAAGTGATCACTGTCCATCAGATTAATCCTTTCATTGGTCCAGATGGGGTCAGTGCATATTCCAGTAAAAGATTGCAATAGATATATGAAAAATTGAAATGACTTAAATTTGTATCTCCTCAATTTCAAAGAAGTGCTAGGATATTGTGATAAGTCCATCCATCCATATGTACATATATTATCATTTGGTGTATGTTCTTGAACACCTCCTACACTGTTTAAGCTAGACACATGAATTTTGGGTTAATAATGATCATATGGGTATAGACTGTACCAATACTTATGGAATTTTAATTTTATCCCTCGGGTTGGGGCTAGGGGTTAGAGGTGATGTTACAGAAATTTCAAATGACTCATGAGTTGTGTGCCATACATGTCTGGGAACTCCCGGGACCCCTAGGTCATGACCCAGGGTCACTCCCACCTCAAGTGACTGGAAACTGTCGAGATCTCAACCCTGTATCCATATATACACTTGCTGGGCATGAAAGGACAGATTTATACATATAGCTGACATTTACCCCATAGTCCATCCTTACCCCATAAAGAACTTTGCCCCTTAGTCATAGCTTGGAAACTATTAGATCCCCACTCTATTACAATGTATAGTTACTGGGTATGAAAAGACAAATGCACATACTCAACTGAAATTTGCCCCTGGGGCAGTCCTTTCCCTCGGGGATCTACCCAAGAGGTTCAAACTTCAGGATGGGGGTCAAATCAGGGAAGCACCAACATACATGTTTTACAGACACATAATACTAGTAAAAAAATGTTTCACTGGTGCCTAATTTGCCACAAGTAGTTAATGAATCAAGAAATAGGCATACTGTGTTCTGCCTAATCAACGCACCTTAGACTATCATGTTTTCACTAGGCATTTGAATCAGAAAATGAATTTTACAGCCATAAGGAATTCAAAAAGTAACACAAAAGGTAACAAATAAAGACAGTATATACATTAAATGTGACCATGAGCGTATGTAATTACACCTTACCATTTGATGAAGTGAACATTTTTACTGTGCTTGATTGGGACTTGCCAAACAGTTATTCTGTCTTTTACTAATTTCACTGCAGATTTGTAATGAGAATCGTTTTTGTATATTTAACAAGAGAGTTCATCACCAACTTGGGCAAAAATGACTCTTGCGAAAGGAGAGCATAGTGGAATTTTGCCTATGGTTTGTGACAATGCAAGTTTTACACTCCAAATTGTGTTATATTAGTCATTCTTCAAAAACACTTACACATAGAAAAAGTGAAAAAACAGACATCTTTAAAAACATATGAAACAACTTTATTTAAAAGGTATAAAGCCTGTTTTAATGGGAAACCAAATTTGCTGCACAGATATTTTTTAAATAGCAGAGAAAGGGCAGAATTAAACTTGTGGCCCAAATATGGACATTTTATGGAAGTTTTGGGGATATACAAATCAACATTATCGCCATTAGAAGAAAAATAGAAAGTCATAAGGATAGTTGTAATATGTCTTTATAAAATTAAATAGTTATTCTTCAGGATTTTTTAATGTAATTTCTGATATACTTCAAAATGTACATTAGGCCAGCATGAAATGGAACATCATGGAATTATGAAAATTAAATTTTAACAAAACAATTTCTTCCAATTCAAATTATATCCAAGGAACTTTGAAGAAAACAACAATTGTATGTCAGATGCTTTAGATGAAGCTGACAGTGAAAACATGACTGAAAGCTTATATTTTTAGGGCACATTTGATGATTTAGGGACGGGTTTAAAAGAAACATACTAACTCTTTAAAGAAGTTATGAGCATGCTAAAGTTATTCTTTTGCACAGTCTGAGTTTTAAAGATTTGAACAAGTCAGAAGTCACTAAACCTGTTTTAAAGTGATACTGACAGACGATGTGTTGATAACCTTTGTTTACCCAAGATGCAATATGGAATTTGTTTGGTGTGTCTGTATGTGATAAAAACTACAACGACACATTTTATTCATCAAATACTTTCATAAGATTTAATATTGCATAGTCATGGCATTACTAGTCATTTAGATCACAATTTTATGCTATCTTCTCCAAACTGCATAGACCCAGATCTGCCGTTGCAAAATGTGCCAGCAGATATGGATCTGTGCAGTTTGTAAGGACTAATCAGTAGAAGAAACAACATAGACCCTGATCTGCTGGCGCATTATGCGATGGCAGATCAGGATCTATGTTGTTTGCATTTGGACCTGGCTTATACACGAGTTTATACGGTAAATCCTTTTCCAGTTGACTGTAATACAGAGTAGCATGTTTACTATGATAAGGCTATGTTCCTAGCATTAGTAAATTTAAATTGATACATCTTTATCTGATACAAATAGCAACAGTCTACAGGCAATGGTCTGTGGGAATAAACAATGTAATTTTCCATGAGCTGCAACCTTGAACCTACATTGATTGACAAATTTTATTGATCTGATATAGTATAAACATCATGATATTATTTCTACGATATCATAAGATATAGTATAAACATCATGATATTATTTCTACGATATCATAAGATATAGTATAAACATCATGATATTATTTCTACGATATCATAAGATATAGTATAAACATCATGATATTATTTCTACGATATCATAAGATATAGTATAAACATCATGATATTATTTCTACGATATCATAAGATATAGTATAAACATCATGATATTATTTCTACGATATCATAAGATATAGTATAAACATCGTGATATTATTTCTACGATATCATAAGATATAGTATAAACATCATGATATTATTTCTACGATATCATAAGATATAGAATAAACATCATGATATTATTTCTACGATATCATAAGATATAGAATAAACATCATGATATTATTTCTACGATATCATAAGATATAGTATAAACATCATGATATTATTTCTACGATATCATAAGATATAGTATAAACATCATGATATTATTTCTACGATATCATAAGATATAGAATAAACATCATGATATTATTTCTACGATATCATAAGATATAGAATAAACATCATGATATTATTTCTACAATATCATAAGAAAGTGGCATTATATTGTAATACAACTTTAGGTTCACAATAGCATCAGTAATAAAAGACCCCTTTTTATGAAGGTAAATTTGTGAGAGTTGTTTCCCTTTTTACCATTTTGGAAGACTAAACCTGTTTGTCCTATAAAATATCCACTGTTCCATATTGAAAAGTTTTTGATTGACTGAAAAATCATAACATCATGCAAGGGATCTTCAAGCTTTGACATAATAATTTATCAGGTTAATTGGTCAGATAAATATTTTATTTAGAAGAGTGATATTTTATAAAATTCTATTATTGCCTCCAATAGGGGAGACATGGGCCCTAATATACATACATACTCACTTATAAGTCAAGTCCAACTGCAAACTGTACAGACCCAGATCTGCTGTTGCATAGTGTGCCAGAAGATCTGGGTCTGTGTAGTTTGTGAGGAGTAATCAGTTGAACAAACAACATAGACCCTGATCTGCTGCTGCATTATGTGATGGCAGATCAGGGTCTGTGTTGTTTGCAGTTTTACTTGACTTATAAGTGAGTATATACATTATGTATTTTCAGACAATGAAGAAGGATGATATAAAACTACTGTTCAAAGGGAAGGGAGTAAACAACCAAAAGGATGGCCAATACACATTTCCTCCAGATATGATACCCCAGTACCTCAAGTTGCTGGAGAAGTATGATGGATGGATAGATAGATAGATGTATAGATGGATAGATAGATAGATGTATAGATGGATAGATAGATAGATATGTGGATGGATAGATAGATATATGGATGGATAGATAGATAAATAGATATCTCGATGGATAGATAGATATATGAATGGATAGATAGATGGATGAATGGATGGATAGGTATATATATGGATGGATTGACAGATATATGGATGGATAGATAGATATATTTTTTAGGGGGGGAGTAATATACAATACTAGATAATGTGATTTGCAAGTTAAACAAAGTTATCTGCAAACCTGTCACATTGACAGTTTATTAATTTAGCCAGCATAATCAAAAGCTAATTATGAAATTGACTAATAAAGCATCCAAGATTATTCTTTGTATAATGTTACCGAATTGTCTTGTCCACTCAGTTTTATCTTACCTCTACAAAGTAGAGGTAAGCTCATGCACTACCTACAGCATTTGGCATTGATGTCTGCACAGATAAAAGCAAACATGTACAGTCTCACTGTAACTCAACCATTCTTTCTTCCCAGGTTCAGGGCAATGGTTTGGAGTGGGTTTCATAGCACCTACCCCCTGGTGAGGGGACTAATTTTGTACATGCATTGAGATTAGTTGTACACACATTATAAAAATACTTGTTATACCTGGAACCATAAAACTTGGTGAGGGGATGCATCTTGATGAGTAATAGACCCTCATCACAAAATTAGGTCACTATGACCCATATTTGATGCTTCACTCTGGTTAAATTTTGTTGTAAATTTCTCAAACTCTTAATGTTAGAATCATAAAACTAGATGATTTCGCGCATTTCTGATAGTAGCCCACCCTGCAATAAAAAAAAGTCACTGTCATCTACATACCACATTTACTGGCTTAGGTTAAGCTTTTGCATTTAGGTCATGACCAGATAGGTCTTTAGCACCCTGTATATATACCAAAACTCATGAAATTTGGTAATGGAATGTGTCTTGATGAGTACTACACCCTCATCACAAAAGAAGGTCACTATGACCCATATTTCAGGCTTCACTGATTTGGGTTTAATCCCAAGCACTGTGCGCATGAGAATCATAAAACTAGATGATTGTATGCTTCTTGATTAGGACCACACCCTTAGAACAAAAGAAAGTCACATTTTACTGGCTTATGTTAATTTTGCATTTAGCTTATGACCACATAATTTTGTGTACCTCAATAATATTGTTGTACCTAGAATCATGAAACTTGGTGAGAGGATGCATCTTGATAAATACTACACCCTCATTTCAAAAATAGGTCACTGTGACCCATATTTCATGTCTCTAAATAAAAGGTCACTGTAACCCACATTTCACATTTTACTGGCTTTGAGTAACAAGTTGTTTGCGTTTAAATCATAACCACATAGGATTTTTACATGCTATTTACATATTGGTTTATCTCAAATCATGAAACTTGGTGAGAGGATGCATCTTGATGAACACTGCTCATTCATTGCAGATTATTATGGCCCATGTGTTATGCATCACAGACATGGGTTAAATTGTGTTTTATGTTCATTACTCAAGCACTGTTGATGCTAGAATCAAGAAATTGATGATGATATGCATCTCTGTTACTACAATATCCTTACAACAAAAGAAGCTTCTCTTGACCTATATTTCATCTTTTACTGGCTTTTAATCAGCTTTTGCATTTAACCATGACCACATGAGGTTTTGTTGTAATGTATGCATACTAATCTTTCAAGAATTATGAAACTTGGTGAGTGGATACATCTGAATAAGTTCTATATCCTTATTGCAAAAAGAGGTGACTGTGACATGTATTTTATGCTTCAGTGACTTTGTTGAAATTGTGTCTTTAAAGTTTATTTATTGAGTGCTATGTTCCAATCATGTTGAAAATGTGTTTCAAGTTCATTTATTAAGTGCTATGTTCCAGTCATGTTGAAATTGTGTGTTTAAAGTTCATTTATTGAGTACCACATTCCAATCTTGAAACTTTGATGCATCTGTGTTAGTACTACACCCTTACCAAAGAAGTTTGCTTTGACCAGCATTTCATGCTTTACCAACATATGTTAAGTATGTTATGTTTATGACCACACAGATTCTCAAATGCTGTATGTACATCCGAGTCTGTTCAGAATGCCTTTTCTGACCAGTGCAGTTGGAAGCAGGAATGCATATGCATATTCAATGGTAAAAGTTCTGTGTGAATGACTATATATTGTAGATTGTGATAGTATTGTACATGAACATGAGTATAGGAATAAGAGAAGTGGACTGCATGCTGCTTGATTTTCATATGAGGCCTCATTTGAAGTGGCTAATCAAAGTAATTACTGATGCATGAACTATGCTTGTACCTATACTGGTTGTCACTCCAAGGTCAATCAAAGTCTGTGACTTTCACCCAGGAAAATGTGGCTTCTAGTTGTGTACAATGATGATAACTTCTAAAGTAGAGTTTACAAATTCTCATAGTTTGTTGTATTAAAGGTTTTTTAGAGAGAGATAGAGAACCAGATAAACAAACAAAATATATCTTAAATTATTTTCTTTTTGACCTCATATATGTTTGAGCTAATTTATATCTCATTTGCTTCTTTCAGATTTGAAATTGCATTGCCCCATGCAGAGAAAGAACTTCTGATTCCTTGTAGACTTCCAAAGGAAAGGCCAACCATTAATCTGCCAGTACAAAGAAAAAATGGTAGACTTCCACACCAATCAGAGTAGTTTATTAGAATTTTCACTCACTACATATTAAATGTATGATAAGTTCTAATTTGAATTCTAGACATTGTTTAAATTATGATCATTACCATTTGCAAATACTGAATTGTTGGAACTTTTAATACATCTTTTAATGAATTGTTTTGCTTATGAGAATGAATAATTTTATAGGTACAAAATAGTAAACATAATTTACAGCTGATTTTACGGTACAGATGTTCGTTAAAGTTGAATAAGAATACAAAATTCTCGGCACAAAAAACGTGGGACAAAAAATAATTTCAGTACTCCATCATTATAACTTTTCAAATCATCACTGATACATATCATGCCTTCTGGAAATTACACAGCTGCGAAACACATCTGTATTGTGTTATTGATGATTGGACTTAACATTTAGATAAAGGTGACCATATAAACATTTTTGTATTAGACTTTGAAAAAGCTTTTGATACTGTCCCACATGAATTCTTAAAGAGTAAACTATTTCATTATGGAATTGCAGGCAAAACTCTACGCTGGATAGACTATTTTTTTATGTTTCTGAGAGCAAGGTGTTGTGGTAAATGGTTTCAAATCTGGTTGTTCCAAAATAGCTTTTGGAGTACCTCAGGGCAGAGTACTTGGACCATTGGTCTTCTTCTTACACATTAAAGACAGCATGATTGAAATTGAGTCAGGAATTCACCTCTTTGCAGATGACTGTGTATGCTACAGATGACTGTGTATGCTACAGATGACTGTATGCTACAGATGACTGTGTATGCTACAGATGACTGTGTATGCTACAGATGACTGTGTATGCTACATATCAATCAAAACCCAGCAGGATACCAAGATATTACAAAATGATATTAATGAACTTAGACAGTGGGCAAGAAAATGGGGCATGCAATTCCAACCTAAGAAATGCAACATAATGCAGATAACAAGAAATAAATGTCATACAACCAGTATGTCATATTCATTGGAAGGTACTACTTTAGAAAACCTCAGTCAAAAAAAATATTTAGGGGTCAGAATCACTAGTAATCTGAAATGGAATCTTCAAATTAAAGAATTATGCACCAAAACAAATCATACTTTAGGCCTATTAAGATGTAACTTGTCATCTTGCTCACAAAATGCAAAAGAATTAGCTTTCAGGGGTTTAGTTAGACCTATTTTAGAATACACTTGTACAGTTTCTACATTCCTAGGTTTTAGAAGATGAAATTGAAAAAATCAGCCATGTTTGTTACATTCAATTATGACTATACCCCAAGAAGTATGACCTCAATATTGAATAAGTTGTCTTGGAAACCATTAAAAAGACATACACTGGAAAATAGATAAATATTTTTCTACAAAGGTCTAAAAACAAAGCAAAAATACACTGCCACAATTTAATCAAACCAAAAAGAACCATACGCATGAGCTGATAATTACTAATTCAGCTTTTTCCCCCAACAACCACAGACTAGAATTCATTACCACAAATATTAATTACAACTGCCATATCCTCAGAAAACCAGATTGAAACTTTTCAGAATTAGTATGGACACATTTTTGCTAAAATAAGTTCTTGTTGTAAAGGTTGATGATGCGGGATACAAAAATGTCATTATGATGTAGCACCGAACTAATCAAGATCTGTCCATCGGAGTCTTAGAGTAGACTGCCTTAAAGTGAGACCACCTTATAATGAAGTATATTATTGATATAATGTTACTACCACTTAATGAAATGGAATCCACGACCATACTTGCCTATAACAGGAGCTGTGTTATAATGAAGGGCCTTATAGTGAGGGAGTTCTAGATATAGTTATAGCCTTATAACAAGAACAGTGTTACAAGGAAGGGCCTGATAGAGAGGGATTCTGCTGAAAACTGACGTGCATTTTGTGCCAGGTCTGATTCTAACAACAAGGATGTCAGAACAGGGACAACTTGACAGCCATGGCAACACCTGTGTTTTTTGGAAAGAGTTTGGGGTCTTTGGCAAATTATGAATTTATACATGTAGATCAATGTAGGTCCAACTTGTACTAAATATTCCCTACCCACCCACCCCCACCCCCACCCACAGGAGATGCCCCACCCTTTACAGAACTGTTGTGATGAGCTTTAAGTTTGATTCTTTAATTTCCAGAGAAGATATTCCGGTACTACTGTGTCCCTTACACACCAATTGGTCTATGGTCCAGACTAATCGCCAGAATGATAGCTCTGGCGGATAACTTTGGTCTGCAGGTAAATCCAGTATCTTTTTTTTTTTTGGGGGGGGGGGGGGGGGTAAGGGTCACATTTATTAAACTCTCTTTTTTAGTAATAATTTGAAGCCTAAATACATTTAATTTTGAAACCTTTGTGACATCATAGAATCAGAAATAAATTTTGATAATTTAACTTGTGATAACAACTTCTTTTCCATGACTCCTATTGTCTTCACATATTTGTTACATTAGACCTTTCATTTTACTGCAATATACATGTTTTTGATACATAAATAGTTCTAATAAAGAACATTCAAATAAATTTTACTATTCATTATTCTTTGCTGTATGAAAGTTCCATGCTGATACCTTGACAGATAAAAGCTAAGCTTTCAAATTGAAATTTGGGGTTGATGTTATTTAGCGTTATTTCATTTAAATCTACCTGGACTGGTGGTGATGGTAGAGGGGGGAGGGGGAATGCCATTTTATTTTATGGGGTACCACCAAAAGAAAAGAAATATAATTACACAGAAAAAAAAGAAAAAAACTGAGTCAGACCTCATCCCTGCAACAAACAAATAGTGTTGTCCCTCTCCCCACAGGTAGATTTAAATGGAATAGCCCTTAAGTATTCTCAGTAATCTTGTAGTTTGGTGTCAACTACTCAGTTACTTTAGGGATAAATCCCCATGTAGAGTATAAAATGGGTAACTTTGTTTTTCTTTGAAAAAATGTATACCACTGCAGAGATACTACTTCATAAGTCACCCCTAAGATATCAAATAGTAATTTTTGTAATATATTTATGCAATAATACCAATATTTATAATATTTCAGTTATAATCAAATGTTTCTTCATGCAACAATTAACCTTTTTAGTATCAATTTCTGCAAACACAACAAAAAAGGAATTATAAATTATGACACTTTATAATTTCCTCTGTATATCTTTTACATTTATAAATTATGACACTTTATAATTTCCTCTGTATATCTTTTACATTTATAAATTATGACACTTTATAATTTCCTCTGTATATCTTTTACATTTATAAATTATGACACTTTATGATTTCCTCTGTATATCTTTTACACATATTAATTATGACACTTTATGATTTCCTCTGTATATCTTTTACAAATATAAATTATGACACTTTATGATTTCCTCTGTATATCTTTTACATTTATAAATTATGACACTTTATAATTTCCTCAGTATATCTTTTACATTTATCGAAAGTGAAAAATACTTGGATATTGAACATTATCTTAAATAATTCATGTTTTTTTTTTAGAGTTTATTGAATCTGCCTCACAACTCGTCCAAAATATACTGGAGAGAAGGGATATATGTGGAGTGGGCCAATGTAAGTAATGGTAAGATAATGTACTATATATATACTCGCATATAAGTCTGGTCCAACTGCAAACAACATAGACCCTGATCTGCCAGCACATTGTACAATGGCAAATCAGGGTCTGTGGTTATTCTACTGATTAGTCCTTACAAACAACATAGACCCTGATCTGCCAGCACATTGTACAATGGCAAATCAGGGTCTGTGTTTATTCCACTGATTGGTCCTTACAAAATGCATAGATCCAGATCTGCCGGTGCATTATGCAACAGCATATCTGGGTCTATGCAGTTTGCAGTTGGAGTGAGTATATATGGTACTTTGTCATATTATTACTGTTATATCTCTTAATATTTAGAATACAAGGGGTGTGTGCGTATGTTTGTGTGCACTTTTAATGTGTGACATGTATGTTCAGCATACTGGCCTCAAAACATCTCATTCATCAAGAAGTTTGTTGATGCGAATTTAATTAAGAAACTTTATGATGGTGTACATTCATAGAAAATGTTGGACTTTTTTGTAGGGAATGTGGTTCATATAAAAAAAATTTAAGGATATAATTTTAGGATTTTAGACATTTTATCTGTATTTTTTATTTTTATATAACTTTGACAGAATTTTTGCATCATTAAATTGGTCTTTTTTTTTGTGCTACTTCCTGTTTACGTTTATTTGGAAGGATTTATCTTCGTATTAGTGTAGGGGAAGGGTAGGTAATTCTTTCGTATTAGTGTAGGGGAAGGGGAGGTAATTCTTTATATTTTTGAACTTAACTTTTTTTTGACACCATATAGCCAGTATTGTGCTGACATCAATAACAAAAAATATTTTTTATTTGAAAATTATCACATTTGCAATATACACTTTTTACCATGTACTTATTTAGCAGTACACAGACTGAATGAGTTTTGCTTTTAAATGTGCATGTTTTCGGCAAATACAGTGTGCTTGCTTCTAGTCAGGGTTTTTTGTTGTTGCTTTAAATGATATGGGATTTTACAGTATTGTGTACATTAAATGTGAACCTGTATTCAAACTGCTTCTATTTGATGATGCTACTTACTATTTTTACAGGTTACTTTCTTCTTGATAGAGGCACATGAGGGGGAATATGATGAAATTCATCTCACAGTACCAGCTACAAGAAAGGGTACAATGTAAGAAAGTGACCATTTTCAATTTTGTCAGAATGTGTATGAAAGGAAAATTATTCAGCATTTCTGATACAACAGTCCAGGGGCCCTCTCAATAAATATTTTTTATAAATTGGAGGCAACTTTATCTGGTGTTGAGAGTGATTACAATTTTGTGAATGATTATCAGTTTTCTCTAACCAGTTGATGACTGATAACCAATAGATCAGTTCTTCACTTTACATCTTGCCAAAACCAGGGTAATTCTAGCATCCTTTATGAGATGATAATAGTTTCTATTTCTAAAGAAATGTCTTTCAAGATTAAAGAACTTTTTCGAAATGAGCATTTTTCCTGGCCTCACCATCACAAAACTGTATTCAATATTTTGAGTAATAAAATGTTGCTCCAGGCTGATATATCTTACTCCAAAATTGACAAATGCAGCTTTTTGACTGGTCAGAACATTTTCAAGTAAGATTTGTAGTCAATTAAAGTTGTGTGATGGAGGGGCCTGAACTTTTGAATCCCAGTTTCCATTTAAAGTAGCTACAGTGGTTCAGTTGGTAGAGCATCATATGTGCAATCCAAGGGTCATGGGTTCAATAACTACTCAGGCCAGCACGAGTCAGCCGCCTCGGTGTCACTGGGAAAGACATTTAGCTTCCATTTCCTCAGCATGATTTTGCCAATAATGTGTTCAATCTGTCCTTTAAAAAACAAAATATTCTTTGTTTTAAAAAGAGAAACAAAAGGAGTAAGCTGACATTCTCAGTAGATACAGATCCATGTTTTGAAACAGCAGTAGATACAGATCCATGTTTTGAAACAGCAGTAGATACAGATCCATGTTTTGACACAGCAGTAGATACAGATCCATGTTTTGAAACAGCAGTAGATACAGATCCATGTTTTGACACAGCAGTAGACACAGATCCATGTTTTGACACAGCAGTAGACACAGATCCATGTTTTGACACAGCAGTAGATACAGATCCATGTTTTGACAGCATTAGATACAGATCCATGTTTTGAAACAGCAGTAGATACAGATCCGTGTTTTGACACAGCAGTAGATACAGATCCATGTTTTGACACAGCAGTAGATACAGATCCATGTTTTGACACAGCAGTAGATACAGATCCATGTTTTGACACTGCAGTAGATACAGATCCATGTTTTGACACAGCAGTAGACACAGATCCATGTTTTGACACAGCAGTAGACACAGATCCATGTTTTGACACAGCAGTAGATAAAGATCCATGTTTTGACACAGCAGTAGATACAGATCCATGTTTTGACACAGCAGTAGACACTGATCCATGTTTTGACAGCAGTATACAGATCCATGTTTTGACACAGCAGTAGACACAGATCCATTTGTTGACACAGCTGTAGGCACAGATCCATGTTTTGACACAGCAGAACCGAATTTTGACTAAAATCAATTAGAGAAATGGTAGTTGATTAATTGCATGGTCACTTCACTGAAAGAGTATTATGTTCAGTGGAACTGATTAATTGAAGTAGCATTAGCCTTGTTATTTTATAAAGCATCCAAGAATAAAATTTGCTGCAATTTTTTTAAAGCAGGAGATGGGTTTGTCATTTAACTTTTACTTATCATAGTTGATTTACAGTATCTGTTTATAAACACAATACAGTTTTAATTAGAATTACTGGATTTTCAAACAGAAGTTTAGTATAATCTCCACTGCATCACACTTTTGGAAATTTTTGTTCACATAGTTCTGATGGTTCATCTGAAGAAATGCTTGTTTGTCATTAAAATCAACACCATATGTTAGCAAGGTCTAAAAACATTAACACCATGTGTTACCATGGTCTAAAAACATTAACACTGTGTTACCAATGTCTAAAAACATTAACAACTTGTGTTACCATGGTCTAAAGACATTAACACTGTGTGTTACATGATCTAAAAATATCAATACCAAGTGTTACCATGGTCTAAAAACATCAACACCATGTGTGTTATATATATTGAATTTATAATATGTGTCCTTGATTGTAATTTCGTAAACAACATGTTTACATAGTATTTGCGTTCAAGGCCAATTTTGTTAGCAGCTGGACTGTTATTTCCATATCTTGTTGTGACAGAAGTCAGATGCACAAAGTAATTTTCCCTAAAAATTACTCATATTCTTATGTGAGAATTGTCAGGTACACCTATTTGTATATATATGGGCTTAGTAAACAAGAGATCATTCAGATTCTAAAAGTCATGTTCTTAACATCAGTCTGTAAAGAAGCTATTTAAATAATCAGATGATGCAGTTGTGAAAACCAGATATAATTCAGAGAGGAATTATTTTTTTAAAATATTCATTGGAAATACTAAAGTGCTCATAGATTTTAGGACTTTTGAGATTTATGTGAATTAATTCAAAACATTTCGGATTACATCATTGTGGTACATCAGGACATTCAAGACTTGTGGTACATCAGGACATTTGAGTCTATTGGAATTCATTCAGAACATTATATATTTTTGGACTTGTGATTAGGACACTTAGGATTATTTGGACTTTAATTCACATTATTGTAAGTGTCTTTTGAATTTTCACTTTAATTATCAAGAAATAAATTGCTTAATTGATTTTATTGATTTCACTTTCTTTCTGTTACTTAGTTTTAGGCCATAGAGTCGTAACAGTGTTACCATGGCCTAAAAACATCAACACCATGTGTTACCATGGTCTAAAACTGTGTTGATCAGGGTTGATCATGCATTATGAATTGTTGTAAAATTATAGTTTTGACTCATTAGTAAATGCTTTCCACTGACACCCACTAAATATGACCTGTGTCAGTTATGGATATTTTACCTGGAAGAAACTTGTACTGTGAAACATAAAATTGCTTCTTGGTCATTGTCAGCTGTACTGAATCTACAGAAGAATCAGGTCTCATTAAATTTTACTTACCCAATAGCATTTTATGAAAAATTATAATGGAATTTTCTTAGACGTTTCTTTATTAGGAAAGACGCTATTTTGTGGAATATTGTTATGGTAGCATAAGTATACGTCAGTATTTCAGAAGAATTACATTTAGCCATTTAGACTTGCTAAACTAAAAATGGATGTAAATGACTCAGTTCTTTTAAATATTGTACATTTTTAAACCAGCCCTCTCTCTATCATTGCAGGTATCATATCTATTTCCATTGAAAGTGATATGTTAATGTTAATCTCCTGCCATCTTAGTACGGGTGATTAGGTCATTTGCAGATTATTGTGATCCTTCACACGATTCAGTTTGTACTTTCAGGAGTGAGCTGCTTCCTGATAGTGTTCACTCATGTCCAAAATAGACTCATCCAAAATCAGGCCTTCCCAATAATGTTCACCCATGTTCAAAATAGACTTGTCCAAAATCAGGCCTTCCCAATAGTGTTCACTCATGTCCCAAATAGACTCATCCAAAATCAGGTCTTCCCAGTAGTGTTCACTCATGTCCCAAATAGACTCATCCAAAATCAGGCCTTCCCAATAGTGTTCACTCATATCCCAAATAGACTCATCCAAAATCAGGCCTTCCCAATAGTGTTCACTCATGTCCCAAATAGACTCGTCCAAAATCAGGCCTTCCCAATAGTGTTCACTCATGTCCCAAATAGACTCATCCAAAATCAGGCCTTCCCAATAGTGTTCACTCATGTCCCAAATAGACTCATCCAAAATCAGGCCTTCCCAATAGCGTTCACTCATGTCCCAAATAGACTCATCCAACATCCAAATGTGCATTTAGATAAAGGTGGTTGAAAGATTCCAAATATATATCACAAAGATGACATGGATTAACATAAAGAAAACCTATCACTTCAGGGGGAAATTGATGTGATAGTTTTGCGTTGATAGAGGGAAAGTTGGTTTGAAAATAAAAGAATTGAATCATTCTCTCCAGATTTTGGCAGTATTGTGTTTGTATATAGATCTAGCTAGGGATACAAGTCGTGGATGGTTCTGTAGAAAGCTATATCTCTCTCTCTCTCTCTCTCTCTCCCTCTCCCTAGCTACCTACCTACACTGCTTCCTCATTTTATCACACCCTAATAACTTGTGAACTTGCTTATAATGTGGAAGCAAGTATGGATCCCATTTATTTCATATAGAAAGGCCAAAAATAGGCTTCTATTTACTTACCAAAAAAAAATTGCAAACAAAATTGTTCAATGACATTTTGATATATTGCTTGTTTCATCATCAAAAATGGCAGTCAGTGCATGACAATTTGAAATCATTGTCATGAAAATCACAAATTTGAATGAGAAATTGTATATTTTATAAGATTTTCATGAACAAAAATATCTCAATAAATAATACAATATATAACAAAGTATCGATCAATGAAAATATTGGTAAATGCCTACAAGTGGCAACAATATATGAAATAAATACCAATTAAAGAAGTCTTGTTAAGTTAAATTCATGGTTTAATTTTATCTTTTAGTTGGGTTTTAATGTAATTATCATAAATGTGATACACCCTCATATATTCAAAAGTGAAAAAGAGTCCATCAAATGTTACATCGATCGATGATTGCAGGTGTTTCCATAAGAACCTAATTAGGTGTACTTGCTCAGTGGCTACACTGGCTTTCTTTTGACAACTGTTGAAATCTCAATGGTCCTTTGACACAATGACTGGGGCTAATTAACAGAGTAGTTGTCTCCAGCTGATTATAGTATATGAAGGGTTCTGACATCACAGTAACGCCTGGGTGTAGATCAGCATTATTTCTTGTTAACATCACACACTGAAGACAACTCCTAGTTTTTGTCTTTGACTAGAGTAATCAGTGGATTGTTTTTTAAACTTTGTTGTGATGCATTTGAAAATAACTTGCAAGTTCTAATACAGTATATATATTTCTCATTTTTAATTTTTCTCTTTCTTTTGAGTCTGTTTCTTTTTATAATATGGGTGTAGTATTCTGGGACAGTGAACATACAGCCTGTGTTTATTAGTACAACCAACATGATTGTATTCAATCATTTTCTTGTTCTGTCGACAACAAGTAGTTACATTAAATATCAGTATCTTGAGGAATTAACTAGTGCAACCATATTGATGTATTTCGACCAGATTGTTTATGAGCTATGAGGCTTTAGTTCAATTGTATTTGCTTGCGATGGATAAACGTTTAATATTGAGAGGGAGGCAACTCAAATTTTACTGTTGCACAAATTTGTGAGTACCACACGTCAACTTTATTTATATTAAAAGTCTGTCATTCATTTATTAACTTTATTTGATTTCTTAAGATCTAGAATCCAATAATATTAAAATCAAATATATGAATAGTTATGAAGGACAAAGGAGAAATTCGCATCTATCAGTGAAAGCTGCTAGAACTTCTCCACCCCCATCCCACATCCACTGTCAGTATTAGCCCCAGTTTGTTTCCCTCACTATCTTGCACCATTACTTATGACGTAGTCAATGTCTATGAACCCTATTGCTTGTGAGTTATCAAGGAAGAGGAGTATCTATCTATCGATCTAAAATTCTATCTATCTACATGTATCTAGTACCACTTTTCCAGGTTACTGGGCTACATAGTCGATCATATTGATGGACTGATAGAAGAATGGTACCCAGGACTAACTAGCCTTGACCCCATACTTGGTCGAGAGCTGTTGGAGAGACGAGTGCCCTGCCCACTATGTCCAGGTAGGGGTAGAAAAAATTTACCCTGGGCCCATTTAAAATTTTTTATCAGTATATATAAGAATTTAATGGATGCAATAATTACCGTATATACTTGCTTATAAGTTGATTCCAACTGCAAACTGCACAGACCCAGATCTGCTGTCACATAATGTAATGCAAGATTTGGGTCTGTGCAGTTTGTTAGGAGTAATCAGTAGAACAAACAAGATAGACCTTGATCTGCCGGTGCATTATGTGGCAGCAGATCAGGGTCTATGTTGTTGCACTTGGACTGGACTTATTAGCGAATGTACACGGTATTGATTTGGGCTCAAAGATCAGTGTTACTGTGTCTCAAACAAGGGAAAGAGTTTAGGTGAAATAAATGTAACACCACATAATGGCACCAAACTTTGAAGATGGCTTGCTGAAGGCTGTTTCCAGTAAAAACATACATGTACTTGGGAACCAGGGAAGCCACTTTCTACATGGTGTTGTCACCCATAGATGCATTTTAGACTTTTGTGTTGTTTTCATATGAACTCTTTCAGTAATCAGAGTACCCTATCATATATCAGTAATCAGAGTACCCTATCATATATCAGTAATCAGAGTACCCTATCATATATCAGTAATCAGAGTACCCTATCATATATCAGTAATCAGAGTACCCTATCATATATCAGTGATCAGAGTACCCTATCATATATCAGTAATCAGAGTACCCTATCATATATCAGTAATCAGAGTACCCTATCATATATCAGTGATCAGAGTACCCTATCATATATCAGTAATCAGAGTACCCTATCATATATCAGTGATCAGAGTACCCTATCATATATCAGTAATCAGAGTACCCTATCATATATCAGTAATCAGAGTACCCTATCATATATCAGTGATCAGAGTACCCTATCATATATCAGTAATCAGAGTACCCTATCATATATCAGTAATCAGAGTACCCTATCATATATCAGTAATCAGAGTACCCTATCATATATCAGTAATCAGAGTACCCTATCATATATCAGTAATCAGAGTACCCTATCATATATTTTTTTAAAAACTGCCTTCCCTGGATAGGTTGTATGTTTAAATGGAACAGCCCCAATATAGGAAGAAAATAAGCTAACAATTATGTGTTAGACAGCCTAAAGGTCAAGGTTACAATAACCCCAATAAAGAGATTGGTTTATACATATAATCTTGGGGTGAAGACTATCTTTTTTCAACAAATGACATAAACTGTTTGCCTTTGGGGAAGGGACAGAACTTGTTGCGTGTGGGGTTAAAAAATCAAAGTCAAGGTCAATGTGACCCATTGGTCAATGCTTTCCAAGTCAGCTTTGCTGTTGCCTACATACAGAACTATTAAAGATGGGGTGGTCATTTACCATTCAGGTTAGTCATGTTATATATGAGGTATATGATGAGCAGCTGGATAGATTTGCATGGATGTTTCTGATCCCAAAGCAGGTGCTAAAATCCAGAAATTCAAGGCTAAAACTGCAGCATTGGCAAATATAATTATAGTAATATTTATTACAAAAAGAATTTATTTCATTTGAATTAATAGATTGGGACCAGCAGCAGGAAGGAAAGTCTAGCCAGACATTCACCTTAGATGAATTGATGCACAAATTTAAAAGCGGTGATGAGATCTTATGTCCTCAGCATAAGGGAAATGTGCCAATAGCACAACTGGTAACAATTACACTTAATTCATTAACTTCTTTATCTCTTTTCTCTCTCACACCTGCCAGATCACATATAAAAAGATGATTTTTGACTCCCAAACCCCGGTCGTGTTTCTCAAAACGCAATTTACAGTAAATATTATGAAAAAAGAGAGAGAGGTGGAGACATTTCTTGACATCGTGATGTATGCCCGTAATCTGTAACCTGTATAAACAGTAAATAGTTGTGAATCACATAGTTTCATGCTTAATGCTATAACCCATTGGCAGATTATACAATTAATTGTCATAGAGGCAATTATAAGGTACAGATGGTCAGAGATAAACAACCAACACTTCAAAGAGTTCTTAATTGATTGATAATAGCTAAGGTGAATTTGTGTTTGATATTCTTTGGAGCACTGCTATGGGAGAGCCCATTAGGCTAATATGCATAGATAAATTACACAAAGTGGAACAACCCAATTCACTTGAAGTTTGGTAAGTTAGAGATGCATGTTAAGAAACAAAAGTTATTACACTTTCGTTGTCTTTAATGATAATGTTTAGACCATTTTAATTAAAGATTATTAGCTAGTTCATGATGAGCAGCAATGTTTCTTTAAAGTCAGATTTTACTCGATACATACAATACAAATTGTGATTATTTTGATACTTGCAATGGTAAAGCTTGCAGTGTGCAGGTGCGATTCATGCTTGAAGCCAACTGCTAATACTTGCGGAAGGATGAGCCATCTGTGAAGCAAGTAAAGCCAAGTAAAACTTAATTTTCAGAACTCCTTATTGACAGAGTTTGACTTTATGAAGCTCATCCACAAGGGGGAGCATTTTATATTTTTCATATACTGCAAACACCGTATGGAATTAGTCATTCTGGAATAATATATATGACATCTGTCAACATAGCATTACTGCCCTGCATTGGGGCAGATGCCAAAAAAGCAGTCTGAATGCTCAGAAGAATTCAACAAGATCTTCAGGGAAGTTTAAACAACAGTACCATCCAGTCTCTAATGAGAGCATCGATGAACAGTAATGACACTTACATCACCTTCAAACACTCCAGTGAACTGTTGAGAGCAGCAAAGTCAGCAATTACAAGTTAATACATATACTGTATTCCACAGTCCAATGGATTTTAAAGACAGAAACTTGTATTTATTTTATTCAATGTCTGTGTGGTTGTGCTAAGGTGTGTGTGTGTTGATGATATATGACATGCTAAGTCTACCAGCTATTTTTGGTTTGGAAGTGTATCCATTGCTTCAGAGAAAACATATATGTTATTTTCTTTTATTTAGATTTGAATTTCCATTCATTTTCTATAGGCTTATATAAAAAAATAACTTATTTTCAATTGTACAACATGGCTTATTTGGGTCACTCACACTTACCCCATTTGGGACCACAAAACAACTTTTTTGAGTCTGAAAAAAAAAACCATTACTGTCTTGAAGATTGGCAGGTACAGTGAAACTCTGCTATAGCATGATAATCAGGGTCCACAGCACCATCGTGCTACGTACCATATCATGCTCTAGCCAGACAAGTCAGTTAGCTGAACAAAAAGATGCATGCTTATCCCCTAAGGACTACAAAAGAGGGGGGGGGGGGGGGTAATAGGAGTAGGCACCAAACTATGTGTTTCATTGGCACAGTTACCATCTTAAATCGATGCATATTAAATGAGAAATAGTGAAATAGAGATTTATATTTAATATTTTACTTCATTCAGAGAACCACTTTGACACCTATTTTGAAGACTACAGCAAGAATACGGTAATTGTTAATGAACAATGGGGTCATTTTATAGGGAATAGATGATATTTTTAATTTGTCAATTGATTGCATGACGATTGTCTGACAACACTGCCAAGCCACGTGTGCATGTTGGTAGCTTTTTCTTGTTTTTATAAATCATTGCCCTATTATTTGAACAACCTTTAGCTGTGAGATTGACTTTGATGATTAGCAATTACTTAAATTTATTGATTTATAAATTTGGATGAGAATCTTTTTTTCAACCACCCATTGTTTGGTGCTTGGTTGTGTATTCCAGTTGAACGAGCAATGATTGTGCACAGATTGCATTGAAGACAAATACAAAGAAGACTGAATGGCTTTATTGTTCACAGTTCAATAATAATAAGATAACCCTTAACAGCTTTTTAATGAGCTGACGTCTTTCAAAAATAAACTTAGATCAGAGTGCACTGGTTGACTATTGACACAGTTGAAATGAACATTCACAAATAGAAACGTTTAACATCTTTATTCATATAAAGAAAAAATGCAATAAGACACTTTTTTCTTAAAGAATACAACACATCTTGCAAATTATTAAATCAAACTCTTGTTTATTTTGGCACAAAACTTTTCAGTACTACAAGAAATTGGTGAAATTATTGTAAAATTGCAGAAGTCATGCCACGATTGTGTTATATCCAAACATGTTATAACGAAACATGTTATAGTGAAATTTCACACTGTGCTCTCTCCATTTACTTCCTCTTCCTCTTATTCTTTCCCTTCTTTATCTTCTTCAAGAATTTGAATTAAATCTGAAATTGGTTTTGGTTTAGTGCTGTTAACAGCACTTATTTATGACATTTGATTTTAGACACAGAATTATGTAGTTTGTGGTCATTAAACACAGAAATATGTAGTTTATGCTCATTAAACACAGAATTATGTAGTTTATGCTCATTAAACACACAATTATGTAGTTTATGCTCATTAAACAAAGAATTATGTAGTTTATGCTCATTAAACAATGTTGGTAAGTATTTACAAGCCCAGAAATAGATAATTTTACCAGTGAATCAAAAATTAAATACAGAATGAACACAAATGGAATGTAAATGAATGCAAATGTAATGCAGAATGAATGCAAATGGAATACAGAATGAATGCAAATGGAATGCAGAATGAGCACAAATGGAATGTAGAATGAATGCAAATGGAATGCAGAATGAATGCAAATGGAATGCAGAATGAATGCAAATGGAATGCAGAATGAATGCAATGCAATGGACATTTGTACACCCCTTACAAGCCTTGACATTGTTCTTGTCAAAACAGACATCAAAAACAACCGTTATTGATGTTATGACATCATAACTGGTGGTTGTATCTAAACAAAATAAAATAAGAAATAAAATTTGCAGATAAATACTCAGCAGCTATATTGTAAAATTGTTACAATTGCAGTTACCGTATATACTCCTGTATAAGCTAATACCAACTGCAAACTGCATAGACCCAGATCTGCTGTCACATAATGCGCCAGCAGATCTGGGTCTATGCAGTTTGTAAGGACTAATCAGTAGAACAAACAACATAGACCCTGATCTGCCAGTGCATTATGTGGCAGCAGATCAGGGTCTATGTTGTTTGCATTTGGACCTGACTTATACGTGAGCATATACGGTATATTTTAACTTGATCATAAATTCAGTGCTGTTTTTTGGATTTTATGTATTTGCTGTCTCATCAAATCACTGTTAATAAGACAAGATATGAAAGCTATAATAATTCTATCCCTTTAACACTCTCAAAATGGAAAACCCAGCTTTGGTAAATGCATTTCCATTTCATTCCAAGCAAAAGATGATGAAAGGAAAATGATGGATGAAAGCAATGAATGCAAAATCTGAATGCAATTCAGAGAGCTAAAAATGAGATGATAGATGAAAAGCAAACGTGAATAAAGTGCAGATACAATGCAAACACAATGCAAATGGCATGCAAATGGAATGCAAATAGAATCAAATGGGATGCAAATGGAATGCAAACACAAATGAAATGCAAGCAAAATGCAGATTTGGTAAATTTACCCATTTTTCAGGATCTGTGCTGGTATATATATTGTAACGTACTACCATCCAATTCGTGCCAGGTCAGGATGGATGGATGGAAGATAGGAAGGATGATTGGATGGATTGACAAGGGAGATATTTACTGGAGCAATTTTACTAATAAAATTTATCAAAAGAGCAAGGCAAGATTCAGTTGGTTTTTTAATCTGTGAAACAGCTTATTCCCTGTACTTCACCCTAAACGTACAAGGCAAACTATACCTTTCTTGTATCTTCACAGTCAAAGTTAAATATTTCCGATATAAAGGAATTTGTCAATTTCTCTTTTTCAGATTATCTGGCAATCTTCAGTAAAAATTTTGCATATTGAGTTCATTTTCTTTGTAAATCTTAATTTTTCCATTTTTTGCAAATCTATTTACCAGTACTTGTACCATATACAGTGAAACCCCTCAAAACTGAACTGGAATCCCCTCAAGATATAAATATTTGGGGGATCCCAAATTTTTCTTCTTTAATATCATCATTTTTTCCCCCAGAAAACTGAAAGCCCTCAACTCTGAAAACCGAAACAAATTTTGATCCAAAATTTCAATTTTACACCAAAAGAACTCCATAAAACCTGAAGTCACTTAAAACATGGAAATATATTTTAGCTGCTAAATTCCTGACACATACTGAACTAGATTATTTATGGTTAGCAAACACTTTAGTAAGCTTATCAGGGAGGATATACCCCAAGGGTATTCAAGGTTAAAACGATAATTGACACTGCTGACACAGAGTAGGGCTAACAATAGGCTGATCTGAAGCTTCTGCACAATGAAAAAGAGCCAGCTTTTAAGGTAAATTATTAATAACTAAATGCTTGTAGATAAGTCATTTAAAAAAGATTATGTTTATCTGCTTATTATGCTTTTCTTTGGTATAAATGATCAATATAATGTTTTTTGGCTTGTTTTTAAATTAAATATCAGAACTTTTGATGCTTTGCCAATGGAGACCAACAAAACAGTAATCTAAAAGTCAGATTTACCCAATTGATTTCTCAAAAGAGAAAAATCATTACATGCATGCATTTAAGTAGCCATGACTGTCATTTGTCTTCACTCATAAGTCAAGATGTCAGAACGACCAGCTAAGCATTGAAGGATTGAATTATCCTTACAGGATAAAATTAGTCTGATCAAAGAGTATGAATCTGTGCCGAAATCTACGTTGAAGAAACTAGATGAAAAATTTGGCATATGAATATTATATACCTGCTCTATTCTCAGACAGTGTTGGGGGGTTTTGGGAACTCAAAAAGTGTGTTTTGAGGTCCCAAGGGGTTCAGTGCATGTGACCTAAAAAAGTGAGGTCCAATTGCGAATAAGTTATCTTTTCATATAAGACTATATAAAATTACTGGAAATTAAAATCTGATAAGAAAAATAAAACATATCTGTTTTCTTTGGAGCATTTAAAATACAGGTACTTAAAAACCAAAAATAGTTGGTAGACTTAGCATTGTCCAATATCATCACCACAGATATGCACACTCATGTGCCCACACTCCCACACTCACACACTCACATAAACAACACAAGCACACTGACATTAAATATTTAAAAAAAAACAACAAATACCAAGTTTCTGTCTTTAAATTTCATTGGGAAGTGGAATATTTTCTTAATTGGATGCAGTGTTTGCTGCTCTCAATAGTTCAATGTGTGTGTGTGTGTGTGTGTATGTAGAGGGGTTTGAAGGTAATACAAATGTCATTTGTTTTCATCTTTGTGCTTATTTGAGACTGGATGGTACTGTTGTTCAAACTTCCCTGAACATCTTGTTGAATTTTTCTCAGCATAGAAAGTGATCTTTCTGCATCTGCATTGCTGTGAGGGAGTGGCAAACATACTGGGTGGTGTTGGTATGTCAGTGGATGTCATATACTCTTTAATGACTACTATTGATATGGTTTTTGCAGTGTCTGCAAAAAATAAAATGTTCCCCCTTGCTGCTGCACTTTACAAAGTCAAACTTCATCCAGGAGTTCTGAAATTTAGTTTTGCATGACTTTGCTTGTTTTGCAGATGGCTCATCTTCTACTAAATCATAGCTGCATTTTGACATTTTGCCTTAAAGAATGAATCACACTTGTACACTATTCTGACTACCGAAATAATCGTGTTTTGCATTTTATATATGGAGTAAAATCCGACTTCAAAGAAATGTTGCCGCTGATCACAAATTTGCCAGTAATTTTTAATAATGATGGCTTAAACATTCCCATTCAAGGCAATGATGTGTAATAACTTTTGTTCTTCAACATGCATCTCTATGATTCTACCTAACTCAAACAAATTGGGTTGTTCCACTTAGTGTACTTTACCTATGCAAATTAGCCTAATGGGCTCTCCCACAGCAATGTTCAAAGAACTTGAATTAGCATCATCCTAGTTTATTCTCAGCCAGTTAAGTAATCTGTGAAATGATGGTTACTTATCTCTGACTGCTGTACCTTTTAATTGACTCTATGATAATCAGCTGTATAAACTGCCCCAAGGATAGTTTTACATGAGCTCTGAGCAGGACTGTTTAATGTTTATATAGACTACATGCTTTGGACATGTATAGTGGTGGTCAAAATATGTGTTTTCTTTTTCTTTTCTAAGATGATTGAAAATACACAACCATATCAGGGGGTGGGGGGAAGTAAAAAATAATGTTTTTCACGTGACATGTCATGTTATGGCAGGTATGACATCATGAATTATACAGAGTGTTTAAATCTAATGAATTATCATTCATAATTCCAATCGACTTATAGTAAAGTTATAAAAGTATCTAATTTCTTAAATGTTTCTTGAGACAAGGACTGTATTTATGAGGAACTGTATTTATTCACATAACCAGGTGTGATTTTTGGAAGAAACATACGTTGTTCAGCTAATTTTTCATTAAATGTTAAAAAACAAGTTACAGTGAGCAACAGACTAAAATACAACTGTCACTACAATATAACAATGAAATATCATATATCCATATGATATCATTTGAATAAAACATCTTCAAAACTACTTAATATCATCAGTTCTACAGAGAATACAAATTTATTAGCCTGAATCAACAATTTTACTTAAACAACTTTCATTCAAATTTCTAGCACACGCAAACTGCAAAGATTGCGGTAACATAGTACAGCAGTAGACTGTAGAGTCAAGTATGACCCTAAATGAGGTCAAATGCTAAGACGTACCAACACACCATTTTTGAAACAATCAAAAATACATTATTATTCAAGACAAAACATGATGACATTAAACAAATATAACAGTTCTGGATTGCAGAAAGTGTAATAATGTGGTCCAACAACTAGAAAAGATGAGATTCTTGTATTTATGTAGATATCAGTGACATTATCATAGGCTTTGCAATTCCTGTTCATGTACATGTGATTTCCAATGCATAATGATAGATAGGTTACATTTTATCAATGACAAAGTGACACATTACTATATATATTATATTATATTATATTATATTATATTATATTATATTATATTATATTATATTATATTATATATACACATCTCCCTCGATAACTAGTGCACAATGGGGTCAAGAAACATAGACCACACTATAAGCAAGGGTGCAAGTTACCAAGGGACCTCTAAAACAATAAAGAAAGGGATGCCATCCACACTGGACATTGAGAAAACCTGGGGGGGGGGGGATAACGGGCTGTTCAGTGTCCTCTGGACATCAAGAAAACCTGGGGGGGGGGGGTAACGGGCTGTTCAGTGTCCTCTGGACATCGAGAAAACCTGGGGGGGGGGGGTAATGGGGCTGTTCAATGGCTGAATACTCGTTTTATGTTTTATAATCGCATTGGGAATAATAATTGTGTCAATAAAGACCTTTTTCTAATGAAGTTGTTTGTTTTTTTGTATAATAAATTACCTTTATTTTCAAGATACCCAACCTCTGAAAGATTGTTAACACCATTATTTAAAGAGGTTTCAACAAACATCACATGTACGTGAACACATTGTGTATTACATCACTGCTTTTTGTGGTTGTTCATTCACAACAAAACAAGATTCCTTTTCTTACAAAAACTAGGACATGTATTTCATGAAACAACCATCAACATCAAAACTTGATTTTTCTTTTATTGTTCTATTCAGTAAAATATTGATGCCATGATTTCATTGCAAGTAATAGTGAAACTAATTCTCATCCATGAGGAAATCTCTGGGTGCTAATTCAGGAATTTTAAGTTCAGTACAAACTCTGGAACTTGATTCTCCATAATAAACTATATCTGTGAAACAAAGCTTTTTATTCACCAAGTACTCATTTCGCTTGGTTGCCTTGCTATCTTTGATCACATTTGTGAATGAGTAGGTTAATTAAGGTAGTTTAATTATATTACTTGCATAATTAATAATATTTATAACAGTGTTTGATTAGTTGAAATGAGTTGACCTGACACATGACTGTGACCACTACCTCTTATGCAGGTAGGGTTTGCATGCCTTTTAACTTTTCTTGTATTCCACATCCTTTATTTGATTTGATACAAAAGACATACTTAATGTGATAATACAAAGCAGGTTTGCTTTTAATTGAGTGTAACAATACAACAAATACTTCCGCAAGTCGGAGATCAAAACATAGTTGGCACTTAATTAGGTTCTCACAGAAATGTTTGTGGACATAGCTGTGATGGTAGATTGACATTTTTCACATTTGAATACAAGAGGGCATATTGCATTTATGATGATTACACTGAAACCGAATTAAAAGATAGAACTACAACACGAATTTCACTTGACAAAACTTATTTAATTGGTATTTATTTTTTAAAGTGTTGCCACTAGTGAGCATTAGTGACATTGTCATTGATCGAAATTTGATCGAATATTGTTTTTTACAGTGTACTAAGAATGTTGTTTGGAAAATTTTTTAATAAAATATATGACTTCTTATTAAAAGTTGAGAATTTCATAATGTTCATTCAAATTTCTGGGTACTAACCAACGTTTTTGACAATAAAATGAGCGATATATCAAAGTATCATTTTCCAGTTTTGATCACGATTTTCTTCACATTCAACAAATAGAGGCCAATATTTTTGGTATTTTCTAGTAATGGGATTCACACCTGACCCCACATTATAAGCAGGTTCACGAGTTATCTGGGCATGAGTTATCGAGGGAGTGGTGTTGCCAAAATTTTGTAAGGGGGTGGGGGTCACCAGGGCTTATCATTAGATAAATATGGTATTGACATTTCTGCCATGTCTTCAACACAGTGTTTGAAGTAACCTAAAATAAATTCCATATTCCATATATACTTTTAATTTCAGGCTCCAGACATTACTCTGAGTGATTTAGAACCCCATATAAAGATAGATTATGACAAACTTGATTTTGTGGAAAGGTAAATCTTTTTTCATGTCTTGCCATTTGTATTATTTTCATATAAATATTTGATAATACATGAATATATTATGACCATTGTATAATTTATCTGTACATGAAATTCAACCACCAGGCATGCAGAAACTAGCCATTATAATTAGACAGAATATTTATACAGAAAAAATTACTGACTCATGTTTGAGTAGGACTTGTTGTACTTGACCTTTAGAGTTGACCGCCGTTTCAGTTGCATTGGTTTTACATCGGGCCTATGCGCTGTTCCTGGTTAACTTACTTAAAAATATTTCTAAGTTTTTAAAAATCTCTCCAATAACATCTTTTTATAACTACCCAAATCTGAAAGTAGTGCTTTGGGGTTCAGTATGTAAATTAATGGAACAGCCCAAATTATTTTCTGGAAATAATTTTAAACATTTTAAAAATCTTTTGTTTTTCAACAAAGTTAGGAGGGGATATATCATTTTGGTAACGTTCATTTGTTCATGTATTCATTCACTTGTACGTTTGTGTGTGTGTTTTTTTTTCTTCATTATCCCTCAGTATCTTAGACTGCATTTCACTTGTGAAAATTGGTATGTGGATGCATCTCAGAAAAATAACTCGGCCAAAGTTAGCTACTGTGACCTAATTTCATGCTTGAGTGACTTTTGTAATTTCAGCTATTTTTTCATTACTCAATTTCTTGGACCATATTTTACCTACACATGAAAATTGATATTTGGATGCATCTGAACAAGAGTAACTGAACTATACCAAGGTCACTGTGACCTAATTTTAATGCTTGAGTACTATTTGTATTTTCAGCCATTTGTTTGTTACATCCACTTTAACCCTCGTACATCCAGACTAATCAAACTTTACTTTTTTTGTTGATGCATCCTAATGAGTAGTAAATTGCAGTAATATTTTTGTTCCTCCACATGATGGCTTGGTCATTTGCTTGGACTCAAAACCAGTGAGTAATGGGTTCGAATCCCATCCAGACCAGCTTGAATCAGCTGTCATGAGGTACCTCGTTGCAAGACTACTCTTAACTCACTCGGCATCAATCCTTCATACCAGTTTGTATATTGTTGACTACTCCAGATGTGCTACTGTTGGTGAGGGGGTTAATTTTTATGAGTAAATACCTTGTTAGCTCCACTGGCAATAAGGCCAACTGAGCTTATGGTATGGCCCTGTGTCCATTATTTGTCCATCAGTCAGCATATTTATCATCTGATTTTTGTCAAACTTGGAATAAAAGATCTCATATAAGTTGGATAATGAGTGAGATCCAAATATTAATCATGTGATATTGCATCAGATTGGCTGAACTTGTTACAACTGTGGATGCCATATTTTTGTTCTGATTTTGATCAAACTTGAAGTTTATATCTGCAAGCTCTCAAGCAAGTTCGATATTGAGCAAGATTACCTCATATTCATGAGGTGATCTTGCATCAGATTGGTTGAACTTATCAACACTAGCAACTCTGTTTATGATTATTAAATAGCCTTATATCATTAGGTTATTAAATAGCCTTATATCATTAGGTTATTAAATAGCCTTATATCATTAGGTTATTAAATAGCCTTATATCATTAGGTTATTAAATAGCCTTATATCATTAGGTTATTAAATAGCCTTATATCATTAGGTTATTAAATAGCCTTATATCATTAGGTTATTAAATAGCCTTATATCATTAGGTTATTAAATAGCCTTATATCATCAGGTTATTAAATAGCCTTATATCATCAGGTTATTAAATAGCCTTATATCATTAGGTTATTAAATAGCCTTATATCATCAGGTTATTAAATAGCCTTATATCATCAGGTTATTAAATAGCCTTATATCATCAGGTTATTAAATAGCCTTATATCATCAGGTTATTAAATAGCCGTATATCATCAGGTTATTAAGTAGCCATATATCATCATGTTATTAAATAGCCTTATATCATCAGGTTATTAAATAGCCTTATATAATCAGGTTATTAGGTAGCCTTATATCATCAGGATGTTGGATGAGTTTGATTATGAGCATGATCTATACGTATTTATGATGTAATCTTGTACCTGATTGGCTGAACATTTTAACATTCCGAAGATTGAATTTGGATTGGGTTTTGTTCAAACTTGGTAAATAAGCTTATATCATCATGGTTTTAGACAGGTTCTATAACAAGTGAGATCTGCTAATATTATTGAGTTAATCTAGCATCTGATTGGCTGTGCTTGTTGCTTTTCCAGGGACTATATTTCTCTTCTGATTTTGATAAAACTTGGTAAATAGATTTATATCATCTAGATCTTAGATGAATTCAGTTGTCAGCTTGAGCCACACTTATTAATTAGGCCTTTATCTTTGTAAATAATTTTTTCAGACTGTTAAAATAGTAAACTACTGAATATACTCGATTATAAGTCGACACCCACCCACCACCCATTTGAGGGTTGCAAAAAGCCAATTTCTCTTTGACCCTCCTGTAAGTTGGGATGTATTTTGCAAGTCAGATCTGTCTGATAGGGTGACTTGTTGTCAGTAAGTCAGAATTGCACTTTGGAAAAATAAACAAGCCAAACTGGATAGATAGGAAAAATGAAGACAAAACCAGTGTAAAATACAATTATATTATTGAGTTGAATATGTCACAAATAGATTGACACCTTAAAATTTGTCCATCTTCGTGTAATAACATCTATTGAAATCCATAATTCTTGACATTTTAAATCCATTTATATGATAAATTCATGAATTTAATTATTGGCCAGATACTGAAATAAAAATAGTAGCCCAGAATGATCTGATTCACAATTCCCTAATATGTTAATTCCACATGTCTTACAAATAAACAATAAAAGTTAAATCCACATTTTTATGATTCACAGAATCATATAAATCTCACTATCTAATGTCATCTTGTACAAACTCCAAGAATTCATCCTCATTGGTAAAGTTCTGAAATCCTCCATCATTGTCTAGTCATTGTAAATCGTTGTCATCTAGACATCATAAATATCATCTGACTCTGATTCTACGGTTTTACTGTCATATGCGGGTGCTTATGGAGAGACTGAGATTGGGCCAAGTAAGTAACACTTTGATCATAAAGTCTATGGAATCTATTAAAGAATGCAACTGAACAGGTGTCAATTGTGCAGCAAGATCACAGGGAGTTCAAATAACCACCCTCTGTTACTTGGCACTGAACAAGTATCAACTTGAAAACAAAGTGAGTACTACCTTTACAAGCAAGGGCATATCAACCCACATGCACTGGCAGATAACTTGGGAAATATCACTTGGGAATTAAATCTGACTTATGGAGAAGGAAAATACAAATTAAATCAAAACGTTTATTGCATCAAGCACAGTGTTTATACAGGAAAACACAAATATTAATAAAAATACAGGTTGTTCGGACTTGCACGAAAATGGAAGCAATATACTTGCTAGTAAACACTCGTGGTAAATGACATTGTAGGTTATATTTAATTTACCAGTAATAATTTCAAAATTATTAAAATCCAAATAACTGTAGATACAGGTATTATGTAATGAATACCATAATGAAACGGATAAACACTGTGCATACCATATATGCATTTCTGAATGGGAATAGTTGCATGAAAACATAAAAATATTTGAATTGACAGTATTTGTATGTCCTGCAAACATCTAGAGTTTCCAACATCACCCCTAGATTTATCAAACATTTTGTATGTTGCTCTTATAAGACGACCCCTACTCGGCATGAATCAGTTTTTCAGTAAAAAACGTTGACTTATAACTAAGTATATACAGTAGGTAAAATTAAAAGGATATAAATGTTTACACAGGGTTATGTTCTTATGATGCATTTATTACATAAACCTATCTAAAGAAATGGTAAAATCTCAAGTCATGTGAGTCTTGATAGCAATTCTTTTCTTTTAAGCTGTGATAATGAGCTGGGTGATGGTGGATTTGGACATGTGTACAGTGGCACATACAAAGACAAGGTATGACCATTGTGTAATTTGAGAATATTAATTGCACCTTTTATCATTAATCTAACAACTTAAATCATAATTCATCTCCACATTTTGATGAAGAAAATCAGAAATGTTTTAAAGTTGATTGATTCAAACAAATTAGCTAAAATATATTATTTGGCTATGATTGCCTTTCAGGACATAATTATATTTAACTGTTTATAATTTGTGTACAAACAGTATAGAGTATTATTAAGCCTAATAAAGGGAAATAATCATTTTAAATTATGATATGTAAGGTGTCTATACAAAATTTCACAATTAGTAATACCACATATTGGCAATATAAAAATGTTTGATTGACAAAATGTATATAACTTTGAATCATAGTCTCCAATGTGAAACATATATTTACTTCTTTTATTTATTTATCTTGATTGAGTTGTCAAAATTGTTAAACTGGTAGAAACTGTCTGATTATAATAAGTCAATAGGTACATAACTGTCACATGACCTGCTGGTGATGCTATCATAGCTAAAACTTTAGAGTTGACAAAAGGGAGAATACCCTTGCATTGGCCCATTGATGACCATTTCTATTTCAGGCTGTAGCAATAAAGGTTTTCAAGGAGATAGCTGATGATCCACCACTGAAATTACTCAGACAAGAGGTAAAGATTTTCAAAGTTTCCAGCATGCCACATTTTAAAAATGTGGTTGCATTGCAGTTCTACAATTAAGCAAAAACTGTTTGAGATAGAAAAATTAAGTTTTAGGTAGTCATATATTTATACTTATGTAGATGACACAATACATTTTCATGCCATTATTATATAAATTTGTCAAAGTTAGTAAAAAATTTTACTTGAACTTTTGGGTTGCAATGGGGCAATGGGGGGGGGAGGGCATGTGTGTTTTACAAACACAAATTTAGTTTGTTGTTGTTGATGCTTTGCAGGATAGCAGTATGGGGCTTTTCTTCATTATGCTGGGTTTTGATGAATGCTTTGGTTTTGAAGCGCCATCAGCTTGTTTTTGTTATATATTAAAGATATTTGAAGTTAGCAAACCACATACAAAAACATTATTTTTATAAAGTTATAAAATAAATAAATTATCTGCATAGTTTTCAAAGAAAAAGTAGCAAATAAGTTTATCCTGGCCATCCAGATGTGCATGCACATGTAAGTAATGTTAAACAATTCTTCCTACATCAATTAAAATAGTGACTTCAAACTTTGGAATATGTTTCAGGATAATTTGTTGATGTACACAACTATTTTAAAATTTGCAAATGTCAAACCAGATGAACTGGCCTAATTTTGTAAGAACATTCTAAACAAGTTTTTTTTTTCTCTCACATATTTCAGGCAGGAGTTCTACGATGTCTTAATCACCCTAGTGTTGTTTCGCTTGTTGGAGTGTGTATTCGACCACCCATCATTGTCTTAGAACTGGCACCCCATAATACCCTTGGTTCGTTAAATAAATCAGGGAGATGTAAAAATAGATTGCTGCAGCACAGAATTGCTTTGCAGGTACATCCTTCTTCTGTTATACTGGTACATCCTTCTTCTGTTATACTGGTACTTACTTCTTTAACCTTTGACAGCGGGATACGACTCCAGTCATACTTTACCTTTGCCAGCGGGATACGACTCCGGTCGTATGTTCACTTTATTTTGTTACCAACATTTGCAGACACGTGTTTAACTGTATAAAACGTCATCAGTTTACGTGTACTCTTTTGAAAAAAAGGTTAATAAAGGTAGAAGGTACACAAATCATTAACAGAATGTCTTTAAAGACCCCAAAACTGGTAAAAATTTGATTTAAAAATCGAGTTTTAAAGTGCCGAGATAAAATATGGCGGTGATATTCTGAAGAGGGAATTGAAGAGAGTTATGTGCTTGCTGAATTAGTTGAAAATAAAGACCATTTCACGTGGAAAATTTACATTCTAGCCAGTGGGGATCGCTATCTTTACTTCTTCAAAATGAACGGCGCTGATGATAACTGGTTATTTGAAAATTTGATTTCAAACACGACTTTTAATGTGTGGAGATCAACATGGCGGACAGCGCTGAAACAGCAATTTACGGCAGTGATGTGGATGCCGATTTTGATGAAAATATAGACAATTTTGTGGGGAAACTTTATGTTTTAAGCAGTGCATATCGTGAGCTTCACTTTGACGAAATGAACGGAGATGATGAGAACTTGTTAGTAGAAAACTGAATTTTAACGTGTGTAATTCAAAATGGCGGACAGTACTAAAGCGGTCGTGATGCTGATACCGATTTTGATGAAAATTTAATTTAGACAATTTTGTGGGGGGAAATTTATATTTTAGGCAGTCGGGATCGCTATCTTGGTTGCATCGAATGAACTGAGCTGATGATAAATAGTTCATTGGTATTTTTGACTCGGATATTGACGATGATGAAGACGTGGATGCTTTTCAAGCTAACTGGACATTTTGAGAACTTCACTTCTCATAAAGTTCACACATATACCGATGTTGAGTGTGTGCATAATATTATGAAAATTTCCTGCATCCCTGGAAATGGACCAAAATACACCCAATATAACTCTTATATTATTACATTAAAACTTATTTTGGAATAAAAACACAACCAAAATGAAAAGCTTTGTCGACTTACCAGTAAGGATAAATTTAATAAAATTGTAATAACTTTAGTTATTCTTGATGGATTTTTACTATTTTGTCACCTTCTTAAAAGGTATAAAATTCCCCCCATTTCATACAATTACATAGAGGAGGTAAAATGAATATTGCAGAAGGGAAAATTGCATTGAAAGTAAGTTATTACAAAAAAATGTAAAGCATTTATTTTTGCTTACATAACTTTACTTTCAACTGAAGTTTTACGTCTGAATATTTTCAGTCAAAAAATATATGACCTTAAAGAAAATTTTATGCTTTTTAAAATGGTATACAACATTGAAAAATAATTTCAAAAAATTGTCCTGTAAAGCCAGATTGACCAACGTCACTGCAGTCTCAACTTGTTTCTACACCACTGACTGAAAAATTTCCAATTCTATACAACTGCCTGTCTGAATGGGCTTCAGTATGAAAAGGGTTTTAGATACATAAGCAACAGAGACTATTTGGAACATACAGATTTCTTCCAATTGACAGTGGTTTCATAATTTACTGAATATACATGTTACTGAAATGAAATTATTGAGAAACTGAAACAGATTCATATGGGTTTTTTAAACAATCTTAAATTTGATTTTGGTTTTACCTCCATTCAGTTCCCTGTATTAAAGATATTGGGTCAGGATGAAATGACTTCTCATTTGGAATTACATCTTCCGAGAGGAGTCTCATAATACTGGAAACATTAATGAATGTCGAGAGCCATGGTAGCTTGGTTGGTTGAGCATCAGACTTGTAATCCAAGGGTCACGGGTTTGATACTCACCCAGGCCATCGTAGGTCACCTTAGTTCCCATTTTCTCAGCATGATATAGCCAATAAAAGTACTATTAAAACCAACACATTTTTTATTTTATTTTATTAAATGTCAAATGAAAACGTAAATGTTGACAAGTTTTGTTACTGTATATGGAGCATGTACTTTGCAGGTGGCTGAGGGGTTGATGTACCTGCATCAGCTGAGGATTGTGTACAGAGACATGAAGCCAGACAATGTACTCATCTTCAGCACCGTTCTTAATGTGACTGTAAGTCAGAACTTTTAACCATTTAACGGTAGTATTCATCTTTGTAAGAAAGACAAAATGGTCTCTAATTACAAATGACTTCTTTATGCAGGAACCTTTGCACAAATGTTTTGTGTTAAGGATCGTACAAGTTTAACAGATATAAAACACTGATGGTCATTGGCAGTCAGAGAAGTAGAAATTACCTAAACTCTAGGGAAAATAGCTCAATTAAGCTCTCAACCTCACCAGGTTATATATATGAAAAACATACCTTTGCATAATTAAAAAAGAATTGGTTACTATTGTGAGAAAAAAAATTCTGTCTATACTCACGTATAAGCCGGGTCCAAATGCAAACAACAAAAGTTTGCATTATGCGCCGGCAGATCAGGGTCTATGTCGTTTGCATTTGGACCCAGCTTATTCGCGAGTATATATGGTATCTTTCCTTTTTTTCAAACATTCAGTGTCATGATGCACATAAATCATAAAATCAAGATATTTCTCCATCAAAAGTTTTTATGAATACTGTAGGTGAACGCCAAGATATCTGACTATGGGATTGCGAGGTTTTCCAATGAGGAGGGACTGGTGGCCCAGGAGGGGACACTGGGTTACAGGGCTCCAGAGGTCAGCAGGAAGGAAAACTACTCTTTCCAGGTGAGTGAGGCCTACTGAAGTCAAATGTTAATTTTAGATAAAGTGTCTATATGCTACATGCTGCCTTTTTGATGAAGTTTCATTGTTGACTATTTAATTACTATATATGTGAAGATCTTTGGTCACTGCTACTAGCTGACCTGGAAATTTAATAGATTATTCTGATGCATTTAAAAATACTTATTCAAATCATATCATCTTTTTCCAGGCAGATGTGTTTTCCTATGGTCTCACCATGTATGTCATGCTAACAGAAGGCCGACATCCATTTGATGAGTTTGAATCTAAAGGAGAAATGGACAGAGCCATTGCAGAGGTTAGCAATATTGTAGACATTTGTTGTATTTCCTTGCATCAGGGCCATATGACATCGTGGTAAAATCTTTGTTTTGCACTTTGCAGGTCTAAGGTTTGATCCTTGATATTATATTTAGTTTTTGTATTCATATTGAAAAATGGCATCTTGCTGACTTTTTTCAACATAAATAAAAGTCATAAAATTGTGAATAATTGTATTATAATTATGCAAAACAAATTAACATCAGTTAGGCAAGTAATTACCATTGAATTAGAATAGTCAATGTGTTGTCAGTAACTTTTCATTCTCTCTAATTATTCATACACTGTAATTTTTCAAATTTTTCAAATTCAAATTTTTAATTCATGCATTTTCTTATTGGCATCCAATTTTTATCACCAATTCCATTTTATTTCTTTATGTTTCCAAACTTCCAGGGTAGGTATCATCGTGCCGTTCATATCCGAAATTTTTTGTGACTGCAGTTTTTCATCAATATATATTTTGAATATATCTGGTTGATGGTACAGTGACTAATATTACATGATGAACCTTCAATGTTCTTAAGGGGTCTCACGCCATTATTATAATCAAATAGTGTGTTTCAGAGGTCTCAACACGTCATTATCATCAATAGTGAGTTTCAGTGGTCTCACACCACTCATTATTAGCCAGTGTCATTAATAGTGTTTTTAGGTGGTCTTGTACCACTCGTTATCATCAATACCATATTGACAGGTATTGTATTGCTGGTGTTAAATTGTGTTAGATGGAGGTCTCACACAATTTGTTATCATTGCAAGTGGGAAATTTATATGGGGACCTGGGCTCATTTTCCAGTTAAGACACAGGAGGTGCTGGAACTTAAGGCTAGGTTGCTCATCAGCATAGCCTCACATGCTGATTTTTTTCAGCAGCCTCCTTCTGTCTTCTGAGGGAGGAATCTCTGTCTCCAGCTGCGCTACAGCATTTGTTGGAGGTGGTTGCCAAAACCTCAAGGCATGCCTTGTTGATGTCCATGGTGCTGTCTGCAGAGCTGATGTCCATGGTGCTGTCTGCAGAGCTGATGTCCATGGTGCTGTCTGCAGAGCTGATGTCCATGGTGCTGTCTGCAGAGCTGATGTCCATGGTGCTGTCTGCAGAGCTGATGTCCATGGTGCTGTCTGCAGAGCTGATGTCCATGGTGCTGTCTGCAGAGCTGATGTTCGTGGTGCTGTCAGCGGAATTGCTCCACCTCCACAGCGATGTTGCCCTGGACACTTCTAAAGTCTTACTGGATCACAATAAGAACCTTATAGCGACTGTTTTAGAGGCAGAGACAGTAGGTCTCATTCCCTCCATAGCATCCCAGGACCTGAAGGACCAACAACACCAGCCTCTTGTATCTGCTCCTGCATTCTTCTTCCAAGAATTCCTGTGGGTGCTTGGCTAGCCATCTTTTTAGAGGTCTGGTTGAGCATAACATACACTTGGGTGGTCCTCTCTATAATAAAGGAAAGATATTGGATTCGGTTCTGGGAACACACTCCTCTGACAAGGACCTCCATGCCTTTCCAATAGTCAAATTTGGTGCAGTTAAGGGAAAAGGTGCACACCCTTCTACAGAAGGCTGCAGTAGAGAGGTTGTTAAACAACCAGTCCCTGGCATTGTACTCCTGGATTTTCCTGGTATCAAAATAAATGGTGGAAAATTTTAGCTGATTATTGATCTTTCTGTCTTAAACAAGTTTCTTCAAGATGGACACTATAGCTTCAGTCAGGAATGCCATATGGCCTGGTAAATGGGCAGTCTCCATCAACCTTAAGGATGTGTACCTTCACATCACAATTTTTCCTTCTCACAGAAAGTATCTCCGGTTTTGCCTGGATTGGGAGGATTTACAATTTCATACTCTGTCATTCAGCCTAGCCTCTGGCCCCAGTGCCTTTATCAGAGCAATGGGAGTAGACGCTGCCCACCTGAAGTCACTGGGGATCCCTGTCATCCAGTATTTTGATGACTTATTGATCCACAATGGTCTCTTAGAGTCCCTCAGACAAGATCTGTCTTACTGCTGGTCCATAGTGACCTGGCTGGGACTCTTTCCAAACCTGGAGAAATCAGAGCTAGTTCTATCTCAGGATTGTGTATATGTGGGGATGAATTTTCTCACCAACAGGGGCTTAGTTTGTGGCCCTCTGGACAGAATAGTCAGAAACCTGGCACTTTTGGAGGTGCTGCAAACCAAGATTTTGTTGTCGGTTCACTTATATCTATCCCTACTAAGGACCTTGAACTCTGCAGCAGACTTGATTCCCCTAGGAAGACTGCACTTGCACACCATCCAGTTTCTTTTTCTGGTGAACTGGAAACCACACAGGGATCCTCTGACAGCTGGGATATCTCTAGGATCAGAATTTCACCACCAGTTGAGTTGGTGGGTCAATCAGGACCGGTTTCTGGCCAGATTCCCCATGCACACCCCGAACCGCACTGTTATCTATTCATGGATGAATCAGATTCAGGGTGGGGTGCCAGAAGGGATATTTCTTTAGGTTGCTGGAGAAACTACCCTACACTTAAAAGATTTGGAAATGAGTCATCATTTGATGGTCTCCTCTGACAACATGTTGGTGGTAGCATACCTTAGGCAACAAGGAGGCGCACATGCTCGTTCTCTCTGCATGGAGATTTGGAACCTCTGCTGGGCAACTTCAGAAGGGATTATCCTCCAAGTTTGTCATATTTCTGGCAAGAAGAATATTATGGCAGACAGTGTGTTCAGGAGAGGCAAGCTAGTCCTCATGAAATGGTCTCTGTACCAATCCATAGCAGAGTACCTGTTCAGACTGTGGGGGAGACATTTTGTGGACTTGTTCACAACAAGGCTGAACAACAAGCTCCCCTTTTATGTTTCCCCTGTCCCAGTTTAAAAGGGTTTGGGCAGTGGATACCTTCAGTGTGAAGTGGGATCATCTATACACTTGCATCTTCCCACTGTTTAGAGGGATTCCGCAAGTGCTCCACAAAGTCAAGATCTCCGTTGCTCAGCTCATTTTGATAGCTCCTTTGTGGCCTCAATGATGGCTGTTCAATGATTTTCTTGACCTGTTTGTAGACCAGCCTACGACATTGCCTCAGAGGGGGGAGCAGCTGTTGCAGCACAGGGGGTCTCTTCTGCATAACAGTCAACAGATTCTCCACTTTCATGCTTGGTTTATCTGATGTGATCTATCTGCCAGTGCAAGTTTTCAAGCAGTTATATCATTTTTATGCCAATTTTTGAGGCATTGAACCTCCCACCACACTGGCAAATTAAGCAACGCAGCGGTGATAGGTATTGTATTACTGATATTAAAATGTAGTTTGGAGGGCTTGGGTGGGTAAAACTAATTGTAATGATGTAATACTTACCTGTTGCTATTGCAAGATTCCCTCCTCCCACCCCTCTGATGTCACAAAAGTAGTCTGGGTCCCTAAAAAGAGGACAGCTACTGTACATGGGCCTATGATGTGGGGGACAGACTGGGTCTGTGTTCTTTCTAGCTCTGGACTTTCTGGAACTTTCCATCTAGTGGGAGGATAGAATTTTCTTTTATGAATGAGGGTAATTTCCATTCCTGAAAGATAGGTACCACAACAGCGACAGGTAAATATTGCATCATCATTAAAATTTAGTTTTACCACTCCATAAAGCTGCAGGATTTGTTAATAAAATTTACATAAAAAATTTTTGTCTTGAAAGTAGCGAAATAAACTCTTGTGAAAACTCTGCAAATTTGATCCGTAGGAAAATGATCATTAATTTTTTTAAATAATTTGTACAACCTGAGAAAATAACTAGTACAAATTGTACAAAATGTTAAAGACAATATAAGTAGAAGGATTCATTGTAATACTTTAGGATATAAAAAGTCACTAATGGTATATGGTAATACACCAAAATATATCACTATTGGTTAACCAGTGCTATACTTCACTGGTTTTTATCATCTTATTTATGTCAAGTATGCATTTTTCTGGTTTATCTGAATACAGTAAAAACAACTTCTTGCTTCTGTAGCTTTTTGGGTTCAATGTGTGGATAGTGTTTGACATACTTGGTAAATATACTTTGAAACAAAAAAATGTTAGCAAGTTCAGCAGTTTTTAAAACTTAAGCCAGGGAATTTAATTTTGTTCGCAGTACAGGCTAAGATGGAAGGAAGTGTGCATTTAGTCCATCATTAGTTTGCAAACATTTTATTTTGTGAATATGTAGCATTTACTAATTTTGCTAAAATTTAATAACACTATAATAGTATGACTGTCAGTAGTTTTGTTGCATGAATTCAACTCATCCTTCATGCTTTTTAGGGTCAACCCATACCTCCTGTCACAATGAAGGGTGGGGAACATTGATCTCTTGTCCTTCATGGTTCTTAGGGCCAACCTATACCTCCTATCACAATGAAGGGTGGGAAACATTGATCTCTTGTCCTTTATGGTTCTTAGGGCCAACCCATACCTCTTGTCACAATGAAGGGTGGTGAACATTGATCTCTTGTCCTTTATGGTTCTTAGGGCCAACCTATACCTCCTATCACATTGATGGGTGGGAAACATTGATCTCTTGTCCTTTATGGCTTTTAGGGCCAACCTATACTTCCTATCATAGTGAAGGGTGGGGATTATTGTTCTCTTGTCCTTTTTGCTTTTGGTGCCAACCTATACCTCCTATCACATTGAAGGGTGGGAAACATTGATCTCTTGTCCTTTATGCTTTTAGGGCCAACCTATACCTCCTATCACAGTGAAGGGTGGTGAGCATTGATCTCTTATCTGTTGTGGCTTTTAGTGCCAACCTATACGTCCTATCACAGTGAAGGGTGTGGAACATTGATCTCTTATCTGTTGTGGCTTTTAGTGCCAACCTATACCTCCTATCATAGTGAAGGGTGGGGTACATTGGTTTCTTGTCCTTTATGCTTTTAGGGTCAAGCTATACCTCCTATCACAATGAAGGGTGGGGAACATTGGCCGGATATGGAATATCTTTTGATGCAGTGTTTTAAAACACTTCCAGACAGTAGACCAACAGTAAGTATTTATCTATCCATCTGTCTATATATATATATATATCAATCTATGTATCTGTCTATCTGTCAATCTATCTATCTGTCTGTCATGGCTACATTTGAATACAGACATGGCATTTGGGCAGCTGTTTATGATTTTCAGTGGCCTGCCTATATTCTGATATTGTCATGCATTAGGCATTTCAACCTTTTTGATGACGTATCTTGTCAGTAATTGTCGATATTATATACTTTCTGTCAAACATTATTCTGTCTAGCAGAGGAAACTTGAGAGTTGTATGAGAAAACTAAAAGGATGATGAGTGATAAAGGCCCCCTTTTTTTATGACAAATAAATATTTATGAATTTCATTACTATTTGTGTTTATGTGTCATTCAGTATACAAATAAAACTATTTTGTTTATAGATTTATATTTCATGCAAAACAACAACCGTCAAACATGGGTTGATATATTGAAAATTGCAAAATGTATGCTTAGTCCTGCAACTTCAAACTTCAAATTAGATATGAGCGCAGGCTTGCTCATGAAAGTATTTTGATAGATTTTGCATCTGTTATGTACAGACTTATGTTCATAAATATAATAATGAAGCAAGGTTGCACTGGTGTCTAAAAACTAAACTATTTACAAGTATTACTTCATAGCATTTGCATTTTGTTGCTGTTGTGTAGTATCCACTTTGAAGTTGGAAACCACTGCATGTAAAGAAATTAAACTGTAGTTACTTGCTGCACCTTTATTTTATTTGTAGCAGTACTGTCCTTAGAAATATAGAGAAACAAGTAAATCCAGATTGAAACAATCATGTTCATTATTTTCTTTCCTTTTTATATTTACCTTGTGCACATGACTAAATGTTTTGGAGAGGCTCATTATTTTGTAGAGGAATTGGGAGTGATTATGAAAGAGACTGAGAGGCTCAATATTTTGTAGAGGAATTGGGAGTGATTATGAAAGGGACTGAGAGGCTCATTATTTTGTAGACGAATTGGGAGTGATTATGAAAGAGACTGAGAGGCTCAATATTTTGTAGAGGAATTGGGAGTGATTATGAAAGGGACTGAGAGGCTCAATATTTTGTAGAGGAATTGGGAGTGATTATGAAAGGGACTGAGAGGCTCAATATTTTGTAGAGGAATTGGGAGTGATTATGATAGGGACTGAGAGGCTCAATATTTTGTAGAGGAATTGGGAGTGATTATGAAAGGGACTGAGAGGCTCAATATTTTGTAGAGGAATTGGGAGTGATTATGAAAGGGACTGAGAGGCTCAATATTTTGTAGAGGAATCAGGAGTGATTATGAAAGGTACTGAGAGGCTCAATATTTTGTAGAGGAATTGGGAGTGATTATGGAAGGGACTGAGAGGCTCAGGCATTCTTTAAAGTCATATTTTGTTGTTCTACAAACCTGAATATTGTTATCTTACCACAGAAATGATTCTGTAACAATAAGAAAAATGAGTGTGATTAATTTACAAATAAAGTATAATATGGTAGGTTTACTGGTATATAAAACTTTATATTCACCAAAAAAAAGGTCTTTAATTGTTTTATTACATGATGGTTTATGATCTGCCAGCACATTATGTCATGACATATCCTGTGTTTATGATCTGCCAGCACATAATGTAATGACATATTATGTTTATAATCTACCATCACATTATGTCCTGACATACTGTCTTTATGATCTGCCATAACATTATGTCATGATGTATGCAGTGTTTATGATCTGCCAGCACAGTATGTAATGACATATCCTGTGTGTGATCTGCCAGGACTTTATGTAATGACATAATGTATCCTGTGTTACAATCTGCCAGCACATTATGTAATGACATATCCTGTGTTTTATGATCTGCCAGTACATTATATAATGACATATCTTGTGTTTATGATCTGCCAACACATTATGTAATGACATATCCTGCATTTCTGATCTGCCAGCACATTACATAATGACAATCCTGTGTTTACGATCTGCCAGCACATTTTGTAATGAATCATTTTGTGTTTATGTTATGTAACAACATATCTTGTATTTACAATCTGCCAGCATATTATATAATGAGATATCTGGTTGAACATTGATCTCATTTGAATGCACAGTGTGAGATACTCATAAATGAAAAACTTTTAATCTCTAAATCTTTTTATTCCAGTCACATGACATCTGGAAGCAGCTAAGTTCCCCGCAAGTTCTGAGCCTCAAGAAGGTTTTACGAGTTTCCGCAGATACCACTGTCGAATGTGTTGCAGTGCAGGTTTGTTCTTGCAAGCATAGTTGAATATGTATGAAGACTTTTTTTTATAAACTTTGTGAAGACTCACAGTAAGCATCAGAAAAGTTCTTCAAATGCATACATATACAATTAAAGTCATGTATATTATGAATTCTGGATGATGCATTTATAACTTGCTTTGTACCTGCAGTCCCAAGTTTGATCCTGAGTTTTGGGCATGTGCAAAGGTACATAACTGTCCACCCATGGCCATTGGTTTCCTACTATGGGTTTTCAGGGTTCTCCAATTTCTTCCACAGCAAGTCTCACTTTATGCTTTCATCTGCATGTTCAAGAGTATATACTATACAGTAAACCTCATTGACCTACCTAAAGTGGAGGTCAATATGATAGGTTTACTGGTTCATAAAACTTCATATTTATCTAACAAAAAGGTCTACAATTATTTTGTTACATTATTTAATGGATAAAAGTAATTAAATTTGTGTAGCATATTAAAACGCCATTGTAGTTACATGATCCCACAAATATGGCACTGTGACGTAACATACCATATGATATGGCAATATATAACTATGATATAACAACTGTATATGATATGGCAATATGGCACTGTGACATAACAAATCATTTGATATATAGGTTTATCACATGTCACATGATGTCAGATCAACCTATCAAACATCAAGTCCTACAGAAATCATGTAATAAAATATATTATTAGTCATTTTAAAATAAAGTTATAAACAAGCTTATGCTTAGATCATATGAAAAGAATCCAAATCCTTGAAACATTTGTTGCTGTAATTGTTCATGATTTAGTAAATTTAGCTTCTGTATCATTCAAGGTTTTATTTCAATACCTTTTCGTACAAGTTTCCTGTTACATATTCAGCTTAACCATAGCATAGTACTTAAAAGAAATTAACTAAAAATATCAGTATTTTTATTCCTTTCAAAACAAGTATGTTTTTAGTTGTAAATATTTTATTAAAAAATGATTAAATATGTTTAAACCTCCAGCTGTTGTACAAATACTGTAGTTGGACCACCATATATACTCGTGTATAAACCTGGTCCAAATGCAAACAATATAGACCCTGATCTGCCATTGCATAATGCACCAGCAGATCAAGGTCTATGTTGTTTGTTCTACTGATTATTCCTTACAAACTGCATAGACCCAGATCTGCCAGTGTATTATGCAATAGCAGATTTGGGTCTATGCAGTTTGCAGTTGGTATCAGATTATATGCGAATATATATGGTAAATATGTTTAAACCTCCAGCTGTTGTAGAAATACTGTAGTTGAACTAATAGGATTTATGGTGACGTCACCTGAAAATATCGTTATTATTTTCCAGCGTTGTAGATAAGCAAAATATTTGGTGTATTTTATGCCAACAAACTCTGACTAAAAATGCATAAAGAAATTGTTTAATGCAGTCAAATTATGCAAAACAAATAAATTTTAGCAATTAATCCAAATCTATCAGCACATTGTTTCTTTTGTAAGCACAGTTTATGTTTTACGATGGCACATTTGATCAGTATAAACTGCACTACTGAGATGAATTCCAGATGTTCAGTGGTCATCTGAAATGTTAGTTATTGATGACTGTGAGAACACTCGCTCAAAGAGTCTTATAGTCAAATGCCATTTTATGCATTCTAAAAGGCACGATTGGAGTTTTGATGACTGTGAGAACACTCACTCAAAGAGAGTCTTATAATCAAATGCCATTTTATGCATTCTAAAAGGCACGATTAGAGTTTTGATGACTGTGAGAACACTCACTCAAAGAGAGTCTTATAATCAAATGCCATTTTATGCATTCTAAAAGGCACGATTAGAGTTTTGATGACTGAGACCTAATCTGGTATTGTAAGTTTGTGTTTTGCAGTGTTCACAAAATACCCCATTACATTTAAAAACATGTAGTTAGTTTTAAACTAGGGAATTAAATACTCAGTTCATTAAATTGTTATCTAGAGGTCTCATTTTCACTTTGCATCAAAAAGCAAAATTTTAACATTTTGAAAAAAAGAATGTATATGCACACCAAGGCAGAGTTTATATTGTTATGATGTCTGTTCATCTGTCTGTCTGTCTCTCTCTTACCTTTTTTGTTTCAGAACTATAATGTTCATTTTTCACTGTCTACCATTTCCAAACTTTGTGGCTGGCTTGCACTAATTGGAATAAGAAATAAGTCTGTTGATTTGGGGGTCAAAAGGTCAAGGTCACTGTGACTGAAAGAAGAACAAAAAAACGCATTAAAAAGCATGATATGTGCTCAAGACAAGATGTTGATACATCAAAGGGCATAACCGCATGTTCCCACGGACTTCCAAGCAGGGACTTAACACAAGAGCAAGAATGCTTCTATGGTTAAGGGACTAAAAGGTTTTCATAGTCCAAATACAGTGTAAATTGAATAAAAAAATATGGACCCAGCGGCCCCATACAACAGTGTAACCCATGAGCAGGAGTGGTACAAAGTACCAGGTAAGTATGTAATAATGTTATTTTCTAAATATGCTTTGAATTTAGTAAAACTTTATTCTGATTTTTAAAAACATATTTGTATTCAGAAGTGTCCTACCTTCTACCCCCCAGGTCCCCACTCAGGGACATAACCCAAAGAGCAATATTTACAGTGTTTTAAGGATATATGAAATATTGGATCATAGGAAATCCCAAATATGGAGTGAATTAGGTGTGGAGTTATTAAATTATAAGAAGAAAAAAATTAATCACAAGCACTGAAGAATCTGGTATCTGACTTGCCTCCATATGTCATTAATAACCACTGTTTCTGACTTTCATAAACATTAATGCAAAACTTTAAATTTTTTAATAATTACAATGCTGCCATTGCCAATGCCACTGGAAAAGTGACTACTGTATCTCACCATGGTTATGCAGGTGTCCTGCTTCTCTACCCCATGTCCTCATCCAGGATGTCACCCAGAAGACAGGTGTCCTACTTGGTTATGCAGGTGTCCTGCTTCTCTACCCCATGTTCCCATCCAGGGATGTCACCCAGGGATACAACAGTATACAGAGAAAGGAAAATTTGGGATCAGTAATTTTCTAACTTTAAAATTACAAGTATAAATTGTTACGACTCTATGGTCTAAGAAAAATGTAACAGAAAGAAAGTGAAACCAACAAATCAAGTAAAAATCAACAAGCAATTTATTACTAGATAATTAAAATGAAAAAAATCAAAAAGTCACTTACAGTAATGTGTTTTGAAATCCTAATAATCCAATAAGAATGATTGTTCTAATCACAAGTCCTAAATATAGAATGTTCCGAATTCACGGCTGTGTCCTTGAATGTTATGATGTGCTAATGGTCTCCAAAGTCCTGATGTACTATAAATCTTGATGTGCTGATGTCAAAATGAAGTATTCCAAAATATCTGAATAAGTTCACTTAAATTCCAAAATCATCAATTAAAAATCCAAAATCCAAAAGTTTATGAGCACTGTTATAATCCAATGAATATTTAAAATAATTCCTCTCTTAGAATTTGGAATGAATTTTCACAACTGTAATAGCTCTTTACAAGACTGATGGTAATGTCAAAACTGAAAAAATGTCCACCAAACATGGTATATATAAAGATTGGTCACATGACAGAATGTTCTAGAATGTGAGTCATCTTAATGGAATTTTACTTGTAAACAAAAATCCAACCTTGACCTTCAAATTGAGAAAACATATTGATCAAAACAACCTAATTCAAGGACACTAGTTAAACATGTCCCTCCTGATAAACACAAAGATTCAAGCAATCATTAAAGCGAAGAAACATTTACAATTTCCCTAAATACCCACAACACCACACAAACATCATACATAACACCTCCCCTCATAAAGAAAAAGAAAGATTTATATAATAAAGCTTTCTTTTGAATATACATCTAATACTACAATAACCAAAATTACATAAGAACATGTTTTATGATACTGGACTTAATTACATCAAGCAATATTACATTTCTAGGCACGTGAGAGTGCATCTGCAATCACATTGTCTTTTCCCCTGATGTGTTTGATGTCAATGTTATATTCCTGCAATATCAAACTCCATCTCAACAATCTCCGATTTTTATCTTTCATTTTGTTGATGAAAGTAAGGGGATTGTGATCACTGTACACAATAATTGGAGAAAGAGCTGAGGTAACATACACTTCAAAATGCTGTAAAGCCAATATCAAAGCCAAACATTCCTTCTCAATTGTGGAATAATTTTTCTGGTGCTTGTTTAGTTTTTTAGAAAAATAGCACACAGGGTGATCCACACCACTTTTGTCTTCCTGAATCAATACTCCACCAACCCCTACATCACTTGCATCAACAGATAATTTAAATGATTGGCTAAAATTTGGTGCAGAAAGAACTGGTGCATTCTTAAGCATGGCCTTTAACTTGTCAAAAGATTCCTGACACTTGTCAGACCAATAAAATTTGGTTTTCTTACGCAATAAACTTGTCAAAGGTTCACAATTTTGGAAAAATTGGAACAAAATTTCCGATAATATCCAGCCATACCTAGAAATCGCATCAGTTGCTTTTTACAAATTGGAACTTGAAATTCAGAGATAGCTTTGACCTTAGCTTCTATAGGTTTAACTTGACCTTGTCCCACAATATGTCCTAAAAATGTGACACAAGCAAGGCAAAACTCACTTTTGCTCAAATTAATTGTCAGATTCGCATCGCTGAGTCGATCAAAGAATTTTCGAATGGTTTCCAAATGATCTTCCCAGGTGTTGTTGTAGATAATGACGTCATCAATATAAGCGTCACAATTATCAAGACCAAATGTTATCATGTTTATCAGACGTTGAAACGTTGCAGGCGAATTTTTCATTCCAAACGGCATGACTTTATATTGATAAAGTCCATCTGGAGTTACAAATGTTGAAATTTCTTTTGCCCTTTCCATCAGTGGAATTTGCCAGAATCCTTTTAAAAGGTCAAACTTGGTGACATATTCCGCATTTCCAATTTTATCAATGCAATTGTCCATTCTTGGGATTGGAAATGAATCAGTTTTGGTGACACTGTTGACTTTTCTATAGTCTGTACACATACGGAATGTATTATCTGGCTTGGGAACAAGAATACATGGTGAACTCCAGTTACTTTTACTTGGTTCTATGAAATCATTCTCCAGTAAATACTGAATTTCTTTCTTCAGATAGTTCTGTTTGAGAGGATTCATCCTATAAGGATGCTGTTTCACAGGCGCAGAATCTACAATGTCAACGTCATGATAAATTTTACTTGTTCGTGTTGGAACATCAGGAAACAAGTGCTCATAGTCATGTAATAGCTGTTTTAGTTCATTTCTTTCCTGTTGTTGTAGATGTGAAAGTTTCTGGTCTAGGTTGTTCAATATTTCTGAATTCCGAAGATTGGTTATACCAGAGTCACTATAGTCTGATTGTATTCCATCGTTGATATCTTCACTGTGTGGGACAGGTACAACTAAATTAACTGAATAAGTAGCTGGGCTATCTCTGTCAAAATATTCCTTTAACATATTTATATGACAAAGTTGTTTCTGTTTCCGTCTTTCAGGAGTGTTAATGATATAATTTAAGTCATTTACTTTCTTTTCAACGGTATAAGGACCAAAAAATTTAGCCTGAAGAGGATTCTGAGGTATGGGAAAGAGAGCCAGAACTTTGTCACCAGGTTTAAAACTCCTTTCCTGTGAATTTCTGTCATACCTTAATTTCATTTTTGACTGAGTAGTGTGAAGATTAGTTCTTGCTACTTCACAGGCCTTTGACAACTTGTATTTGAAATCAGAGACATAATCAAGAAGATTAATCTTTGAATCTTCATTTGAAAGAAGTTTCTCTTTCAATAATTTCAATGGTCCACGGACAGTATGACCAAAAACTAGTTCAAAGGGACTAAAACCCAACGACTCTTGAACTGATTCCCTAACAGCAAACAACAACAAATGAACACCCTCATCCCAATCCTTTTCTGTATCAAAGCAATATGATCGAATCATATTCTTCAAAGTTTGATGAAATCTTTCCAAAGCACCTTGACTTTCAGGGTGATAGGCAGAAGATTTAAACTGTTGGATGCCTAGTTCATGCATAACTTGTTGGAAAATTCCAGGCATAAAATTTGACCCTTGATCTGACTGGACAGATTTGGGAAGGCCAACAAGTGTAAAAAACTTCACCAAAGCTTTCACAATAGTTTTAGTTTTTATATTTCTCAGAGGAATTGCCTCTGGAAATCTTGTAGATGTACACATGATGGTCAACAAGTATTGGTTGCCTGACTTGGTTTTAGGTAAAGGACCAACACAGTCTACCATTATTCTACTAAATGGTTCATCAAATGCAGGAATAGGTTGCAGATGAGCCTTAGGTATCTTCTGATTTGGTTTTCCTACCATTTGACAAGTGTGACAAGATCTGCAGTATTTAGAAACATCACTTTTGAGTTTCGGCCAATAAAAATGATTCAAGATCTTGTGATAAGTCTTACGGTCTCCTAAATGACCAGCCAAAGGAGTTTCATGGGCTAAATTAAGAATTTCCTGTCGATATGACTTAGGAACAACAATTTGATAGCTCACTGACTACTCGTCACCAGCGGGTACATCAGGTGGTCTCCATTTCCTCATAAGGACCCCATTTTTCACAAAGTAACACACTGGAACTTGTGTGGCTTCAGTTTCACTAATAGCCCTCTGAAACAAACAAGATATCTCGGGATCTTGCTCCTGTTCAACGACAAGAGATTGTCATTTGTCACCCTGAGTAGGACAAAGAGAATGAGTTGCCAAAAGAGGATCACTGTGATCAATACCATTTGATTGATCAATACCTGAGGAAAAAGTGACCTCATCAAAAGACTGACCAATACATGTGTCAGCTAAAGGAATAATATCCTGATCAACATCACTGTCAAGAGCTCTTTTTGCCATAGCTCTAGTAACTGCACAAGCAGGGTACAAATCAGGGATTTCAGTTTCGACAGGATCAACTTTCTGATCCAAACAAGGCTTGTCAGTTACAAGTGGATTAACCACAACCTTATCTCCAGCTAGGTCATTGCCTAGTAATAAATGAACACCCTCTATGGGTAACGAAGTCACTGCCCCAACAGTCACAGGTCCAGAAACTAAGTCTGATGCCAAATTTACACAATGGAGAGGAACATTTACAAAGCCGCACTCAACTCCCTGAACAAGAACACTTTCACTTGAAGAAGACTCCTCAGACAAAGGCAAAGTACCTGATAATAAAAGACTCTGAGAAGCTCCCTTAATATTTTAATTGGGATAGGTTTGGCAGAATCACCAATAAGTGATATAGAACCTTCTGACATGAATGGTTCATAAGCCTCCAAAATAGAATCAGACTGGGGTTTGTTTGACCCAACAAATGTATTGCTTTCAATACAAGACCGTGACCTTGACCTCGTAGAAATAAGAGCATTAGGAAAAGCTCTGTCTTTACTCTGTTGCTTATTTTTCAACTTGAAGCAATCAGAAATAACGTGCCCTTTCTTTTTACAATAAGTGCACGTAGGAAGAGATAAGGATTTCTGATCAGTCTTATCAGATGTTTGATTCCTAACAGTTGTGCTGTTGTGAAATTTGGAAGTACTCGAATGAGATTGAAATGGTTTTTTACCAAAAAACTGCTGAGAGGACGACTTATTGCCAAATGAAATTTTGTGAGTCAAGGAATAATCATCAGCCATACGTGCAGCATTTCCCAAAGTTTCCACATTCTGCTCATCAAGATAGGTTTTAACATCACTATGGATACACCTCTTGAACTCTTCAATTAATACGAGCTGTCGGAGGTTATCATAACCTTGATCAACTTTCTTGGCTGAGCACCACCTATCAAATAGTTGTTCTTTATCCCTTGCAAAATTCGACATGAGTTTGTCCAGTTTCTTTTCTACAATTCCTAAACCTTTGTCGATATGCCTCTGGTACCAACTCATAAGCTTTCAAGATGTACTCCTTAACCACATCATAATCAGTGCTTTGTTGTACTGACAGTGAAGTGTAGACTTCACGAGCTTTGCCAATAAGTACACTTTGTAATAACAAAGTCCAATGCTGTCTGGGCCATTTCAAGTTTTCAGCTATTTTCTCAAAATGAAGAAAGTATTTATCTACTTCTTTTTCCTGAAAAGGGGGTACTAACCTAATATATCTAGTAACATCAAAACCTGAACTTGTGTTTAAAGGAGTGGAGTGTGCTCTGTTTGCCAGTTCTAATTCTCTTAATTTAAATTGCATTTCCCTTTCTTCTCTTTGCATCTGCATTTGCCTCTCTTCCTTCTGCATTTGTATCTGCCTCTCTTCTTTCTCTCTCTCCATCTGCCTCTCTTCTTTCTCTCTCTCCATCTGTATCCGCCTATCTTCTTTCTCTCTCTCCATCTGTATCTGCCTCTCTTCTTTCTCTCTCTCCATCTGCCTCTCTTCTTTCTCTCTCTCCATCTGTATCCGCCTATCTTCTTTCTCTCTCTCCATCTGTATCTGCCTCTCTTCTTTCTCTCTCTCCATCTGTATCTGCCTCTCTTCTTTCTCTCTCTCTCTCTGAATCTGAAACTTTGCCAATTCTAAATCAATCTGGTTCTTTAACTCTAATTCCCTTAATTTCCTGTCAGAACCAGATACAGGCTTTCTCTTCAAACTTAAAGCACTATTTTCAAAAATTCCCTTACCTACTAAATACTGAATTAAAATAATCTTTATTTCCTGTTTTGTCAATGATACTTTTGCCTCAGATAGACTGTATTTTCTGGCAAGCTCGAGCAACTCATCCTTTCTCATGCACTCTAACCCCTCCTGGGTAGGTTTTGAAATGAAATTCTGAACATTAGATGCCATTGTAAATGCTTGTTGATTTCACACACAAAAAAAAATTCTCTTTTAAAAATCTTTGCCAAAGACAAAAATATTCTCCGAGACAAAATCAATATGAATTTCAAAGATAAATTTAATATCTCTAATATGCTTTAAAGAAATTCAGATCCCGGAACGACGAGCCCCCAATTTCTGTTACGACTCTATGGTCTAAGAAAAATGTAACAGAAAGAAAGTGAAACCAACAAATCAAGTAAAAATCAACAAGCAATTTATTACTAGATAATTAAAATGAAAAAAATCAAAAAGTCACTTACAGTAATGTGTTTTGAAATCCTAATAATCCAATAAGAATGATTGTTCTAATCACAAGTCCTAAATATAGAATGTTCCGAATTCACGGCTGTGTCCTTGAATGTTATGATGTGCTAATGGTCTCCAAAGTCCTGATGTACTATAAATCTTGATGTGCTGATGTCAAAATGAAGTATTCCAAAACATCTGAATAAGTTCACTTAAATTCCAAAATCATCAATTAAAAATCCAAAATCCAAAAGTTTATGAGCACTGTTATAATCCAATGAATATTTAAAATAATTCCTCTCTTAGAATTTGGAATGAATTTTCACAACTGTAATAGCTCTTTACAAGACTGATGGTAATGTCAAAACTGAAAAAATGTCCACCAAACATGGTATATATAAAGATTGGTCACATGACAGAATGTTCTAGAATGTGAGTCATCTTAATGGAATTTTACTTGTAAACAAAAATCCAACCTTGACCTTCAAATTGAGAAAACATATTGATCAAAACAACCTAATTCAAGGACACTAGTTAAACATGTCCCTCCTGATAAACACAAAGATTCAAGCAAACATTAAAGCGAAGAAACATTTACAATTTCCCTAAATACCCACAACACCACACAAACATCATACATAACAAAATATTTATTAAAACATAAGAGAGGAAATCAAAACTTAAGTAACTTTAAAGTATCCTATATATGGAGCCAATGGCCACACCCAGGGAATTTTCCTGGGCACGGTAGGAGCGTTAAGGGGAGGACAGTAAATGTGTGATATTACATTTTCAGTATGAAGTGAACTGGGTAAAGGAGTTCTAAAAATAGAAGTGATAAGTAATGAAAACTCTACCTGTAGTTTGTGACCTTATTACCCCAATCATAGACAAAACACAGGGCCAGGAGTAGTAGAATCCATAAACTATGTGTGTTATATTCCAAACATAAAGTGTCTTGGGGTTATGGAAAATGTGTCCCCAATATAATTGTTTACCCCAGGGCCCCAACCAAGATCCAAGAGTAGAATACAATGGAAGGAGTGGTGCAGAGGGAAGTGGAGCTTGTGATGGTATTATATTCCAAATATGAAGTGAAATCTAAGGGTAAGGAATTACAGAAAAATAAGTAATGAAATACTTTAGCCAAAAACAGTAACCAAAATGTGTCCTCAATATAATTCTTGACTTCATTTCCCCAAGCCAGAGTCAGATTCCCAGAGGCTGGGGTGGTACTGTTGAAAGGGGAGTATGTGATGATATTATATTCTAAATATGTAGTGAATCTGGCAAGGGATTACTGAGGTACAAGTATTGTAAAAATCTTTAATCAAACCTGGAACAAAAATGTGTTTCCAATATAATTCTTGATCCCCAAACCTCAGCTAAGGGTGGAACCAGGGACACAAGTGGTATTGAGACCTCCAAAACTCAGATAGGTCTGGAACCAGGGACAAGAGTGGTATTGAGACCTCCAAAACTCAGATAGGTCTGGAACCCAGGGACAAGAGTGGTATTGAGACCTCCAAAACTCAGATAGGTCTGGAACCAGGGACACAAGTGGTATTGAGACCTCCAAAACTCAGATAGGTCTGGAACCAGGGACACAAGTGGTATTGAGACCTCCAAAACTCAGATAGGTCTGGAACCCAGGGACACAAGTGGTATTGAGACCTCCAAAACTCAGATAGGTCTGGAACCAGGGACACAAGTGGTATTGAGACCTCCAAAACTCAGATAGGTCTGGAACCCAGGGACAAGAGTGGTATTCAGAGAAGAGGTGAATGCGATGTGTTATATTTCAAACATGAAGTAAATTCTTTAAGGGGTTATCAATATAAGTGGTTAATAGGGTTGATAGTTTGATATTTTGCAGCAGAGCAACACATGAAGGTTATTTAGTGTCAAGGAAATTGGAGTAAAGTGCCTTGCCCAGGTCACCATGGTAGCTAACCTGGGCTGATGTGATGGTAGGATTCAAACCTGCACCCTTGCAATCATGAATCTGATATGCTAAGTACTGAGCCACCATGATTCCTGTAGAATCCAGGGGCAGACGTGGTACTGGGAGAAAGGGTGTGCGTGATGATGTTATATTCAAAACATAAAGTGAATTGGTAAAGAGGTAGAAACTTTAACCAAACACTTGAACAAAAATGTGTCTCCATTATAATTTTTTACCAATGGTCCCACCCTGTGGAAAAGAGGGCAGTGAGAGAAGATTATGTAATGATATTATAGTCTAAATATAAGATGGATCAGGTAAGGGGTTACTGAGCTACAAATACAGGAAACAACTTTAATCCAAAACTTGACCAAAACATGTTACCATTATAAATCTTGGCACCATGGGCAACAAGAGACAGGAGTGGTATTGAGAAAAACAAAGTACGTGATCATATATTCCAAATAGGAATTTCAGAATAGGGGGTTACTGAGCTACAAGTGCTGGAGAAGCCTTTAGCAAAAGCTGTCCACAGACGCGTCCACATCCACAAATAAATGAATAGCCCTAAATGCTAGATACCCCTCATCTTAGGGGCATAACAATGGTTTCACACAATAGCATCAGTTCTAAATCACAGACCTGGAACAAACTTTGTTGATTGTGTGCTTTTGGGGCAAGGAAAAAGCCTACCAAATTTGAGGTCAAAAGGTCAAAGGTCAAGGTCACTGTGACTGAAAGAAAAATGCTTTCCACACAGTAACTTTGCATCTACATCACAGACCTGAACTTAGCATTGTGGATAGCTTGTACTTAGAGCAAGGAAGAAGCTTATTGATTTTGTGGTCAAAGGTCATTTTCACTGTGGCTGAAATTTCAAAAGTGGTTTCTGCACAACAAATTTAGCTCTTGATAATGTATCTCCACCAATGTTTGTGGATGGTTTACACTTTGGACAAGAAAGAATCCTATTGATTTTAGGATCAAAAGGCAAAATCACTGACTGAAAGAAGGAAATGGTTTTCAAATAAGAACTTAGTTCTTGACCACAAACCTTGACCAAAGTTTGTGGAAAGCTTGCACTTAAGGTAAGGAAGTGGTTTGTAGATTTTTGGTTCAGAATATCTAAGGTTAAGGTCATTGTGACTCCAACAAAAATGGGTTTTGCACAATAACTTTTGTACTGGAGTAAGTTCCTTGGCCAAAGTATGGATTGGTTGCACTTAGGGTAAGAGAGAAACCTATAGATTTTTGGGTCTAAAGGTGAGCGACCATAGTAAGTCTAATAAGAAAATAATACTGTCTGCACAGTAAGCTTTGTTTAAGACTGCATACCTGCAATAATCTCCAGAGTCAACCATGCCCTGCTAGTGCCTACATAGAGGATTATTAAACAAAGAGCGGGCCAGTAATGTTCTGTTCACTGTAAATTGGCTTATATGCAACCTATCTTTTTAAATTATTCTCTCTTTTATTTCTCATGAAACTAGTATTACTCCAGTAAGAAAAGATCTCCTTTTTACAACTTTTTACAAACTCCTTGGTGCATTGGCAAACTCCTAGGTTCATAGACAAAAAGATTACATGTGCAGTATTATATAAAATCTAATCTGTTTATATTGTAATTTTCCCTCTTTGGACAGGAGTGTGGTCTGAATCAACTTTATTTATGGATTGCCAGTGGAAACATAGAGTGTGTCCAGCTGTCCAGAATACATCTTCAAAACCCAGAAGGCAAGGTTGAGGTTGGTATAGCAATATTGTGATTTCAGACACATTCTGTACTGAATACTGTAACTTTCAAAGATGCTTTTAAATTCTTTTCTATGGGAAGGCAGGTTTTCTGTGGGAAGGCTGATTATCTGTGCAGTTAAGTTGAAACAATTAACATCCCTTTGGTTCTGTCTGCAGGGTTGGTTGGCTTCAGTGTTTGAAGTTTGTCAAGATGGATTATACTATGTGTGATCAGAAGTAATTCTGAAAGGATTAAAAACATTATTTGATTATGGTTGGATTACTAAAGTGCTAAATCAGCATAAAACAATTAACATTACTTTGATTCTTTCTGCAGGGTAGGTTCTGCTTCAGTGCTTAAAGTTGTTGAGATGGATTAGAGTCTATTCTAAGTGTGATCAAAAGTAATTTGGACAGGATTATAGATGTTAATTGATTATGGTTGGATTACTAAAGAGTGCAAGAGGCATAAAACAGGGTTGGTTTGGCTTCAGTGTTTAAAGTTTGTCAAGATGTCCAAGTGCGCATTATCTCCAAATGATAAAATGCCAGAATCTAAGCAACCAAAATATCACACAAAATTCAATGATGGATGGAAATGTAAATTTCAGTGCTTGGAATCAAGTTCAAAGGACATGAATATTCATTCTGCCCTTCCCGTAAAGCTGATTTTAAAATCTGCTACAGTGGCAAAAATGACATTACGCGTCATGCAGAAACCCCATCTCATGAAAGTATATTAAATGTGACAACAAATACGCTATTACTGAAATCCATATTCCCAGAATCTGCATCAAATGTGGAAAAAGATGTACGTGCCAAGACACTGTTTACCAACTTTATAGCTGAACATAATCTCCCATTTATGGTAGCAGATCATTTTTCAGATATAGTCAAAATAAAGTTCCCTTACTCAGAAATTGCACAAAGTTCTCATACAAACAGATGAAAACTACTCACATAGTGACCCAAGCTTTGGGTCCTCATTGGGATAAGAAAGTAGAAGACGTGCTGCAATGAAAAATTCGCCATTCTCATTGAAAATCCTACCTCTTTTGAAGTAAAAACTCCTGACCAAACTTTGCAGATCATTATAGATAAGTACATATTAGAAATAGTTGTATTGTGATACTGTCCACTATGGACAAGTACATATTAGAAATAGTTGTATTGTGATACCATCCACTATGGACAAGTACATATTAGAAATAATTGTATTGTGATACTGTCCACTGTGGATAAGTACATATTAGAAATAATTGTATTGTGATACCATCCACTATGGATAAGTACATATTAGAAATAATTGTATTGTGATACCGTCCACTATGGATAAGTATATATTAGAAATAGTTGTATTGTGATACCGTCCACTATGGACAAGTACATATTAGAAATAATTGTATTGTGATACTGTCCACTGCAGATAAATACATATTAGAAATAGTTGTATTGTGATACCATCCACTATGGACAAGTACATATTAGAAATAATTGTATTGTGATACCATCCACTATGGATAAGTATATATTAGAAATAGTTGTATTGTGATACCGTCCACTATGGACAAGTACATATTAGAAATAATTGTATTGTGATACCATCCACTATGGATAAGTACATATTAGAAATAGTTGTATTGTGATACTGTCCACTATGGACAAGTACATATTAGAAATAATTGTATTGTGATACCATCCACTATGGATAAGTATATATTAGAAATAGTTGTATTGTGATACCGTCCACTATGGATAAGTACATATTAGAAATAGTTGTATTGTGATACCGTCCACTATGGACAAGTACATATTAGAAATAGTTGTATTGTGATACCATCCACTATGGACAAGTACATATTAGAAATAGTTGTATTGTGATACCGTCCACTATGGATAAGTACATATTAGAAATAGTTGTATTGTGATACCGTCCACTATGGACAAGTACATATTAGAAATAGTTGTATTGTGATACCGTCCACTATGGATAAGTACATATTAGAAATAGTTGTATTGTGATACCGTCCACTATGGACAAGTACATATTAGAAATAGTTGTATTGTGATACCGTCCACTATGGACAAGTACATATTAGAAATAGTTTTATTGTGATACCGTCCACTATGGATAAGTACATATTAGAAATAGTTGTATTGTGATACCGTCCACTATGGATAAGTACATATTAGAAATAGTTGTATTGTGATACTGTCCACTGCAGATAAATACATATTAGAAATAGTTGTATTGTGATACCGTCCACTATGGATAAGTACATATTAGAAATAGTTGTATTGTGATACCATCCACTATGGACAAGTACATATTAGAAATAGTTGTACACCGCTCCCTCGATAACTCGCACCCAGATAACTCACGAACCCACTTATAACGCAGACCAGACATGGATCCCAATTTTTTTAAACTAGAAAATTTAAAAAAAAAAAAAAAAAATTTTTTTTTTACCCTATTTGTTGAAGGTGTAAAAAATCGCGATCAAAAATTAGTAAATGAAACCTTAATATATCGCTCGTTTTATCGTCAAAACCAGTGGTTAGTACCCAGAAATTTGAATTATCATCATGAAATTTTCGACTTTTAATAAGTAAAATATTTTGTTCAATTTTCTTTCCAAACAACATTCTCAGTACACTATAAATAACAATATTAGACGAAATTTCGATCAATGAAAACAAAGGGGGTGGAATAACAGAAAAGTTAAAAGGCGTGCAAATCCTGCCTGCGTAAGAGCTAGCGGTCACGGCCGTGTGTCAGGTCAACTCATTTCAATTGATCAATCGAACACTGTATTAAATATTATTATGTAAGTAATATAATTAAACTACCTTAAATTAGCCTACTCATTCACAAATGTAATCAAAGATAGTAAGGCAACCAAGCCAAATGAGTACTTGGAGAATAAAAGCTTTGTTTTACAGATGCGGTTCATTACGGAGAAGCGAGTTCCAGAGTTTGTATTGAACTTTCTAACATGCTACTCGGGGATTTCCTCAAGGATGAGACGAAGTTTCACTGTTACTTGATATGAAATCACGGCATCCATATTTTACTAATGGAACAATAAATAAATCGAGGTTCGATGTTGATGGTTGTTTCACGAAATAAATGTCAATAGTTTTTGAAAAAAGGAATCTTGTTTAGTTGTGAATCAACAACAACAAAAAGCAGTGACGTAATACACAATGTATCGCATACACGTGTTGTTCAAACCGCTTGGACTAATGTTGTTAACGATCTTTCAGAGGTTCGTTATCTTGAAAATAAAGGTAATTTATACAGAAAAGCAAACAACTACATTAGAAAAAGCACAATTATTCCCAATGTAATTATAAAACGAGTATTCCGCCATTAAACAGCCCCGTTACCCAGCCCCACCCCCACCCCCACTGCGGTTTTCTCGATGTCCAGCGGGGATGGCATCCCTTTCTTAATTTGTTTGAGGTCCCTCGGTAACTCGCGCCCTCGCTTATAGTGCGGTCTATGTTTTTGGACCCCGTTGTGCGCGAGTTATCGAGGGAGCGGTGTATTGTGATACTGTCCACTATGGATAAGTACATATTTAAAATAGTTTTATTGTGATACTGTCCACTATGGATAAGTATATATTAGAAATAGTTGTGATACTGTCCACTATGGATAAGTACATATTAGAAATAGTTGTGATACTGTCCACTATGGATAAGTACATATTGGAAATAATTGTATTGTGATACCGTCCACTATGGATAAGTACATATTAGAAATAGTTGTGAAACTGTCCACTATGGATAAGTAGATATTAGAAATAGTTGTGATACTGTCCACTATGGATAAGTACATATTATAAATAGTTGTGATACTGTCCACTATGGATAAGTACATATTAGAAATAGTTGTGATATTGTCCACTATGGATAAGTACATATTAGAAATAATTGTATTGTGATACCTTCAATTATGGAATATTGAGAATCTCAAATGGGTAATGATTTAAAATTAAATTTATTCAACGAGTTTCATACATTTAATATTAAATCATTACCCATTTGAGAGTCTGTTTATCACATAGTTTTCATTTTAGTGGAGAGAGTTTAGAGAGAAGAAGAAGAAATTATTTCATTTATTTTGGCTTGGACACTGCACCATTCAATTCTTCTGCATGAAAAAAATAGTCCCAGACATCATTTGAATTAATAATGCGCAATTTGATAACCAGTAGATTATCTTTGCAAATTATACTTCAAAGAGCAACTGTCCTTCCAAATCAATTGAACATTTGATACATGGATTTTGATGAGACTGTTTACAATGTCTCCTCCCAAAGTGTGTCAATTCCACTATGGACATTTTACAACAGATTCAGTATTGGATATGGCAGAATAAAGTAGCATTCCTGTTGTTGGATATTTATGTGAAGGGATGATTACTATATGTAGAAATTGTACTAAATCTAGACTAAAGATGTTGCTGAGTATAGTAATTCCAGTTTTAATGTGGTTGTGACCGGATATTTGCATTATATGATTTGGAAGAATGCTGCGGTTGAATAACTTTCTGTCAGTTGGAATACTGGCATTTGTCGACATTCTTTTCAAAAGAGAGGTGAGTTTATTTACTCATATAGGTTGACATTTAAAATATGCTTGTCTTGGAGGTGGGGTGCAAGTAACAGGTTTGGACACCCCAGCCCACTATCCATTGACCGATACTCTTAATTTCATTTGTAATGAGGCCCTGTAGGGTAAATTGGTCATATTCTGACATACATAACCTTTTTTTTCCAATGCCTCTTGGGCAACTGATTGGAAAGATAGCCACCATATTGTTGATAGTAATAGTAAAGAAAATAGGTTTCAGAAGGTGGGGCAAGGAAAATTCCCATGGTTGCAGCTAATCAGTAATGAGAATACTGTGCAAGAATTTCATGGGATTATTTGGACCAATCAGATTCACATAAAATGATATGTTAACATGTTGAGATATTAAAAGTATGAAACTGCACACACTGTATGTAAAGTACACCAACTATGTGATAAAAGTACATATAAAAAATAGTTGTATTATTGCGGTGCCTTTCACTATGGATAAGCACATATAAAACATACGTGCCCATGAACTTTACTAATTGAAACAAAAAAACATGTTTGCTCATTATCCACAGTTTACAGTATGTCAAGATCAGATAGTAATCCTCAAAGAAACTTTTTTTAGTGACGGTTTTTTTATATTTGAAACCATTATATGAGCTACATGAAATATTTTGAAAATTAGTTACTGCTTATTATGTATATTGTATGCAGAATGTTAATCAAATACTTCTTCTTGATAGATACTTTAATATTGTCAGGTTTTGCTAAAATCCTGATTATGTTGTATTTTATGCTTGTAAAAAAAAATCCAGTAATTGACTGATGTATTTCTCCAATGATATACCCATATTGAAAAGTAAACCCACTGTTATGTATAATGTTTATATAATATTATAAATATTTTAGGAAATTATAAATGTTTCTTGACTTTAATATTTACTTAAACCTTTATGTTAAGTATAATGTTGACATGTTTAGCTATTGTCCTTGAATTAGGTTGTTTACTTAGTATTTGAGTTCAAGGACAGTTTTGGTAAACAAGTTGTTGATTCAGTTTGTGGTCAAGGTCGATTTTGTTTACAGGTAAAACTAGAATTTCCCTTAGAGTTGTGTGTTAAGAGTCACATTCACCATAATATTCTACAACATTCTGTAATGTGACCTATCTTTATTTATACCATGTTTAGTGGACGGTTTTTCAGTTTCAACTTTAGCATCAGTCTTTAAAGAGCCATTAGTTTTGAAAAGTCATTCCAATTCAGAGAGAGGAATTATTTAAAATGTTCATTGGATTATAAAAGTGCTCATAGACTTTTGGATTTTGGATTTTGAATTGATGATTTTGGGATCTATGTGAACTTATTCAAAAATATTCTGGAGTACTTCAGTTTGGCACATCATCACATTAAAGACTACTGGCACATCAGGACATTAAAGACTTGGCACATCAACACATTAAGGATACAGTCATTCATTTGGAACATTCTATATTTAGGACTTTTGATTAGGACACTTAGGATTATTGGATTATTTGAATTTTAATTCACGTTACTGTAAGTGTCTTTTGAAGTTTCACTTTAATTGTAAAATAAATTGCTTGTTGATTTTTACTTGATTTGTTGGTTTCACTTTCTTTCTGTTACATTTTTTTAGATCATAGAGTCATAACACCCATCCTCACCCTGCTTTTTGAGAAACGTATTGCAGATGAGGTTGGAGGGGGTATCTCCCAAAATAAGCCTACTCTCAGGGGTAAACAGAAATGTTTTACGATTTTTTTGTAAAAAAGTTGACATTTTATTTTTATTTTTTATCATTCCAGCAGCTTCGAAAAATGTCAATTTATTTTTGAAATCATTGAAAAAAATAAGTTGATTTTGTTAAAGTTAAGTTTGGTCACTCTATGAAAATCATTTACTCATACAAATTAATTTTAAAACCTGTTAGCTGTCTTTAATTTTTAAAATGTGAATGAAATATTCATATACCACAAAGTTTTTGTGCAGAACAGTAACGTGTCAGAGTGATCCTGTCTTGCCATGTACCTGTTGATTGCCAGCAAAAGTTCAGGATCATTTCCAATTCAAAAAGGCAATAAACCATCTGTTTATCAAGTCTATCAATCACTTTATGTAAGCTTTTTTCAAAGAATAGTAAACAATGTCCTATCCTCATGTCTGAAATGTCAGACAGATCAAAACGGTATGTTTAATGACTTTGAGAACACACTATTTCCATAGATAACATGCTATCCTGTTCTATTGAGTCAGAATTTTCATAACAGTAGAAGTGAACCAATTCCTGTTTGTGTGATCCAGTACCAAAAACTTGCATCAATTTAAAAAAAAAAATGATTACATTCCAATGCTTTTACATTCAGAATAATATAAAATTCACATAAACTGAGAGTATTTTTTAATGTGGGGTTATTATTTAAAATGAATATTCAAAAGTGATAATAATATCTAGATCCGTGACTGCTTTGTATGAGGGTATGGATTTTAGTATTAACCATAATGGAGGATCAGATATGACTTTCCTAACTATGGTTTGGAACTTTATTGGATTTTTATTTGTTTTTAAAGTGATACTCTTTGAATCATTATGTGTTGAAGATTGTTCATCTAAAAGGTAAATAATGTGGTTTAAAGGAATGGTTCTCGCTCTTCTATCGCTACCTGCAACCGAATGAATAGAAGAGTGAAGTACACCCAATTTTTGACAATTTGAATCAGATATGACAATGCCATATCTGAGAATAAGCCCATCCCCCCACTTTTTAAAAATTATATTAGGCTGGGGCTATGGTGTTTTTTCATTAGAAAAATACGGTATTTCTTCTATTGCAGGGTGCAATGTTCCGTTACGGTAGAATCATGTGTCTACAAGCAGTGGACTCAGAACATTTGCTGATAGGGACTCAGGCCAATCGAATCTGGCTTTACAATACTAAGAAACAGGAGTATCAACACTCCACCGCTGAACTTCCCGACTCAGTTCTTTGCATGCAACTTATTAGGGGGTATGTTGTTATATCTCAGTCTCAAAATATTAATGATAAATAATACTATTTTGTATTTTTGTCTCAAAACTTAGAAAATCAAAATATTAAGAATAAGTTTTTGTAAAAATATTAAAATTGAGGAGGTTTGTCAGTTGACTGTTGTTCAGTTCACTCGTTTGTTAAGGGATGGTATTCATTGTTCAGTCTTGATAACTTAAACTTATTTGATATTTCATTTCAGGGATCCAGAGAAAAGGCTTCTTCTGGCAGGCCTGGCCAATGGAAAGATTGCAATATTCCCAATGGAAGAACTTCTTCAGGTGTGAATTATACCATTCTGTCATAAATGATATCATACATATTATTGCATTCTGTCATAAATGATATCATACATATTATTGCATTCTGTCATAAATGATATCATACATATTATTGCATTCTGTCATAAATGATATCATACATATTATTGCATTCTGTACCATTTAAGATTGCCATCCCCATTGTATGTTTACAAACTCTTGCATGATTTTCTTCATGTCATTCTCTCACATATTCAGTTTTGTTAATATGGAATTTCATAATAATTCAAATCATACAATTTAATACATTATTTTAATGTTACCATTTGACATCCAGGTCTGCCTTGAATATACAGTAACTTTGCTGCAATATTGCATAATTTTGTTAGATGTTTTGTTTGATCTGTAAGGATTGCAATTATTATTTTCTAAGAAAATAGAGCTGTATGAAATAGAAGCTCTCATTTAATTCTATGTGGATGTATCTTCTATTTAATAAATTAATGTAAATTCATTGTTGTGGATATAAAAAAAAATTATTTTTTAAAAAATGACATTTTCATAAATATTTATATTTGTGGTTTAGGGAAAGTACTAAAACACTTACATCATGTAGTTGGTCCTATTTGAAAAGATGCCAATCTTACTTTATGCCATGGAGGCCCTTTTTAAAATCTTGTTGTTGAAATTCTTTTGAATGAATGGTTGTACTGACATGGGGTTTCCACTGAAATGTTTATTATGAAGTTCTTGCAGTAAGTATGTCCTAGATGAAAATGGTACTTGTATTGCCTCCCAATATGGCTGCTAAAGTGACCATCATACAAATCTTATGATGGCTAATCCTTCTGAATTGATGGTCATATCTACTTGGGGTTTTCAATAAAATACTTGTATTAAAATGATGCAGATCTAACCTCAAAACTGGCTGCCTTCTTGGCCATCTGGAATTTCTTTTTATGGCTGCTTCTGAATGGATGGTTATATTGACAAGGGGTTTTGACTTAAATACTATAATAGACTATAGATAGTCATGACTTAGAATGATGCTGATCTGACCTCCATCATGGCAACCATGGTGACCATCTCAAAAATCTTGTTATCATTACTTCTTTTGAGAGTTGTATATATGTGTTGGGTTTAGTGGCACATCAACACATTCATGGCTATATGGTGCTGAACCTTTTGAAGGAATGGTGTCATTGACATGGAGTTTTCATGAAAACCCTTCTTGCAATATGTCACAGGTCCTGAATGAAAATGGTGGAGATTTGGCCACCAATGTGTCCGTAGTTTCATGAATGAGCTTGAAAACCAGATCTGCTTGACCTTGGGGTCAAGTAAAATTTTAAGGTCAAATGAATTTTTACCAAATTTTTATTTAATTGTGTTTCAGTAAACAAGTTGATAGTAAGGATTCTAGCATTGATTTCAAGGTTTAAGGTCTTGACTTAGCTTTTTGTCTGTAATGGCTTGTGAGCATGATAGCACAAACAGATATTAATGGATTTTTATCAAACCCAGCTTCTGGATATATCTGAAGAAACCTTGAAAGATGCCAGTTCAATGACTTGTTTTTTTGTGGGGGTAAGGTGAACAAATTTATTATGGATGTAACCAAACTTAACGTGTGATTATATCTTGACAGTATCTGAGATGAGTTCAGTTATGTTCTACCCATTATATCAGGTTCAAGGTCATAGTCCATGACAAAGATATTTGTACTGCACTTACCTTGTGAACTTGTTAATTCAAACATATAAGAAAATACTTTTCATTACCAAATTTAGCATGTTGGAGTTTCTCAAGAATATTTCAGATAATTGCAATACTTAGCAGTTAAAAAGAATAAAAGAGGGAAGAAACAGACTTCTAGTGAATTCCTGCAAATTTCTTTTCAGCTAACGGAGCATCATTCTCTTAAGGGACTTTTGTTTCTAATTGTTCCTTTTTTTCCATCACAGGAGTCAGATGTGGACCCAGTCTGCTTGGGTCCGGGGTATGATTATGAACCAGTCAGATGTATGTGTAAACTAGGCAAGAAGGTTTTTGTTACTTGCGGCACACAGATTCTTCTCCTTAATGTGGCAGTGGGTGTTAAAATTGAGAAGATTATTGAAACCGAAGACAGAAGGTTGGTGGATATCTTTTCCTACACCCAAAGGGTTTAAGGATTAGACAAAATTAGAAGCAAGGCTTTCTACCTTCAGAATTTACTTTTTGTTAGCCAGGAAATGGAGGAAATATGGCATATATTTGGGCTGCCTAGATCCCATAGGCCCGAGTAGTATCTTGTGGGGCGGTAGAAAAGTTGAGGGTAGGGCACCATTTTGAAATTAAAATATTTTGTGGATTCACACAACCCTCTGTGGCCCTTTGCTCATCCAGTAAATA